>KL660607.1:142137-201260 GCA_000732775.1 Stachybotrys chlorohalonatus IBT 40285 | reverse complement strand
CGTGCAGTCGGCAAGACCCTCGCCTTCACCACCGTGACCTTCACCAACAACAAGGGCCAGCTTGCTGCAAGAGGCAGCCACACTAAGTGCGCAGCCCCGGGGAGAGGATTGTTCGACCTTTACTGACTGCCGACAGGTACATAGCCGGGACCATGGGCGAAGACGGACCGTACGTCGCGCCGTCAGAGTTTTCGGATGATCTTGACTGATCCCTGATTCAATGTGCGGAACGTATGTCTGTTTGCGGGATCTGTACATACTATGCACGATAGACTGTTTGATGCATCCATCTCCTCGTTACAAACCTAAGGTTTATCTCGAACCACCTCTGCCTCCAGCCAACTCAGCTGTGATGGACTCCATGCAAACGAATGCTCGACCAATTCCTACCGCGACAAGCCAACACATCATCTAACAGTGACAAGGCTTGACGCCAAGTCCCTACGGATGTCCTTGGAAGAGATACTTCGGTAATCTGCATCACCAGATCCAATACTTGTGCAAGGAGCACAAGGGTCACAGAGGGACGTGCTTGACAAGCCTCGAAACGAGGTCCTGATCCTAGCCTTGAAGCACGTCCATCATCAAGATCCTCGCGAAGCCCGGACCGTCAGTGGGCTGTTCCACTTTGAGCACATCTGGACCGTGATGCTTGCAAGTTGGTGGCATGACCACTTCGCCTGCAGCTCTGCGTCAACACAGCCCCAAATATTCCATATTTATCTCCACTGCTCGACTTCGTCGCTTACTCGCTTGCATGTCCCACCATTCCACGATGTTATAGCGTCGCTGGCAGACATTGCCAACCTGGTCATTCGCTGCAGTCTTGGTGCAGGCTAGATTGAGGCCCAATCCAACTGTTACAGGAAATCCTTGATACCACTGCGATAAGAGAACGCTTCTTTACAGACGGTAAATTTGGGTCAGCAGCCTTTGACAGCTGCTTGCTTGCCTGTCAAGGGGCGGATTTTCTTGTGCTCAGCTGCCTTGCCCCCTCCCCAGCTGCTCGATATTGAACCATTTTCGAACGTTCCCATCTGGTATCCAGCTGATTCGTCCAATTTGTTATTCGTAAATTCAAGTGCTCAAACAGTCTAATTGCCCGTGCGGGTTAGCCCGAGCCCTTGAAGTCATGGCCATATGTCGCTTGCGCATAATAAAATGTATTGGTATCAGTTTTGAAGATGCCTCGTAATATCATATTAGTTATCATAACACACCCAACATCCCCGTCGTCTCTTGCCCGTCTCTTAATCTACTCTACTGAAAACGATGCTGCTCTTTCGAAAATCTTCTACCGCTTGGCTTATACAGATTCACCACATCTCACCACATCTCACGTCTTATGCCTCATTTCCAGCAACACCCTCATCCTTCATTCTCACCTGGCTGGACACCAGAGCGCCCCCCTTCTTGGCACCATAGTAGATGAGGAGACCAAAGAGCACCAGGATGGGCCAGGACCCGAATATGTCGTGGAGGACGATGTAGGCCGAATTGAACAGCTGCGCGTCCCGCAATAGGGAAAAGGCGATGGTAATGGCGAACTCGTAGGAGGTCTTGCAAAACCAGGCGATGATACATGCGATCAGGAAGTTGGCGGACTAAATGACGTGGAGTCAGCAAGTGGCTATCGACCGATCTTCCGACTGGTATATATATTGTACTCACAGTGCTGTAAGGTTTGCTGCGACCGTACTTATATTTGACTACACCAGCGAAGACGACTGCAACCAATGTCGCGGCCCACCAGATGATACTAATGCTATAGGTCAGGTCGTATGTCGAATCGATGGTGGATCGGTCGAGCTCGAAATCCGAGTGGACGAGCCAGCGAGCAAAATACTCGTTGACGATGATCAACAGAATCCAGCACACGACAGCAATTACAGCCATGGCACCTGCGAAGGTGTATGCGCCACGAGTGACAATCTTGCTTGTCGTTCCGGTCGCGGCAAGCTTGATGGCAGCGCCGAAGGATGCGAGCGCGACCAGGATCAAGCACATGCTCAGACTATCCAGGGTGTAACTGATGGTTGCCCACTCCTGCGTGGCCCTGCTGAGCTCTGGACTGGGGGAATATCTACGATCCAGCCATGCAAGGTAGAGCGCAGCATTGATCGTTTCCAACAACTTTCGACTGAAAGGCAAACCCTGGGTTAGCGAGGGATTGCGAAGAGAGAAGGCAACGGTTTGACGGCGCTTACAGGGTGAAGAAGCAGAGGGCCACCTTCATGTACGTGAAGCATCGGCGGAGAGACTGGTCGGTATTCCGTAGGAGGACGAAACCGCTGACTAGAAGAGCACTGCTGGCAACGAACGATACAGCCTGAATGGCCATAGTGGCGATTGCGTATCCATCAGCCATGATGTTGGGTGCTGTTTTGAAGAGGAAGATTGCGCTAGAACAGCTGCAGTACTGGCAATAAAGACGACGAAGGTAATATTCGCTGTGAGCGTGAACTGATGATCAAACCGTGTGGAAAAGGACCTCATCGTATCCTTATGTATAACAGAGTAGCCGGACCCCTAAGGTGTCGGAAGGCGGAGGCCTCCTCTCGCCAAGCGTTTGGGTTGGTATCTGAGTTTGGCACATCGACTGTGCCCTGGTGCGCTCAGTAAGCGACTTCTGAGCTGTGCTGTGCGATTGCAGAAATCGCGAACAACCTGAAGGTTTCTGGGTCTGTACTTCGAAGTTGGCTCATTGGTTGTGGCTATGGCTGCAATTTGGCTGGCTGCTGACCAGGGGCCGTTTAGCACAGCCTCCTTTTTCGACTTTGTGGTGCGTTGGCCAAGGGACATCCATCCTGCGATGCCCTCACACCAACCCCAATATTGCGCCTTCCCGCTTCTTCGATTGGATGCTTTTGTCTTGGTGATTTGATCGCTTAAGCGTCCTTCATTTGCACAGCATCGAGTTGACATGCCGCGGCAAGGGGCTCAGTCATCCCAACTATGCTCTGGCTAAGTCGGTGTCGCTGCGCCCGGAAGGCAGCAGTTCGATAGTGCTCTTGCGGTGCCCGCCTTGCATGGTCCGTCGGCATCAGGTGAGTAGGTCTCTGCTGCTTGAAGACTCTCAAGCCGAAGCCGTCGCCAGCTTTAGACAAGAGCGTAGAAGATCCGTCACATGCGGCTTGTCACTGGCCTGCTCCCCAGAGCCTCGACCATCTCAGCTCTATCGATGCGACATCAGCTATAGAATAGCATCGGTTTCTGCAGGGGGGTGACTAAAGGAAGTTGGCCATCACGAGAGCTTCATCTCGGTTGCCAATTCTAAACCCGCATGCCTTACGGACACCTGACGATCCCTGGATCGAGCAGGCTGTGCTGGCGGCCCCTAATCAAAGGTCCAGCCAACGTTACTGGGAGGCAGTAATGAAGGCGATTCTCCTGCGTTACGGGGGTGAAAAACAGGGGCAGAGCAAGAAGATGGTTGCAAAATCAGCGGCAGATGATGGGAGTCCAAAGAACATCCCCCCGATGGCTTCACATTTGACAAGAAGTCCTGGCCCTTTGTCAGGCGTGCCACCACCTACCATAACAGGCCATGTCTGGCTGAGCTACGCTGGGGCGCCGTTATCTAATCTTCGGCACCTGCCGCACAGTGCCCTAATTTCAACGCTGGGCAGCGGGGGCTATTGCTGTAGCTGCCCACTATTTTAAATGAAGCTCATGTGGCAGCTTCGTCCCAATCCCAACGTGGATAGGATGGCGTGCAACTCATGGCTCGAAATACATCTGGAAGATATCCGATGAGCTCACCCGTAGAAGAAAAACCCCGATGTCTAGTCTGACGCGAAAACAATCCATGATGAAATGATGGGCTCGCATCCTGCTTCTTGCACACAATGACGGATGCTTTGCGCCACGCACAGCGAGCCTCACACGCCACACCTTGGCCAACCACCGTCAGAGTCCTCCCGTGGCTACATCACCATGGAGCTTTCGATCCGGCCAGCGCTTCCCTGCTTGGCCAAGGATCTACAGCCTCAACCCCAGATTCCGCCACAGAGCTTAACAATGTTCCCCCCTCCCTCGTGGCCGCACTGACGCTGAGGCAATCTACGCAGCGCATTTTCCCCTTTGACAGGGGCCTGACGTCATTGCACCATCGCGATTGGAGCTTACCCGTGAAAGACGCAGGTACCCCCAAACCGACGTCACCGTTGGCGTTGAGGGAACAGCTTTCAGGCAGTATTGTGCGGCGGACGTGGGCTCGAGTGCCTGCCTCGAGTGGTATATAAAGCTTCGTGCATGTCTCACCGGTGGGAAAAGTCATCATTCGTCCAAAACGATTCATCCTGAAAAGCATACCTTAAAACCTTTTCGAAAACTATTTCCACCAACCTTCCACTCGTAACCAACCCAACATGGCCGTCACCAGCGCAGTCGAAGACGTCTTCAAGGCCTTCTACGAGCTCTTCGCCTCGGCCTTCAACGTCGTCTACAGCATCTTCCACGGCGCCATCTCCATCATTGTGGCCTTCTTCACCGGCGTCGTAAACTTCGTCGTCGATGTCGTCCAGGGTGCCTTCCATGCCCTTGGCAGCTCGGGCAAGGTCTTGTTCCGTAAGTACTTACACGTCCATGCATGTAATCATGTAGACTGACTTGGGTTGGTAGACAACTTCGACAAGCTCATCTGGGTTGCCATTGGTCTCACCCTAGCTATCGGCATCTCGCGATACACCGCGCAGGGTAGACTCGCTACATCTGGCAAGGCCCCGGCCGGCAAGACGCGCGCCTAGGCGGTTGTCTTGCAGTTCGGACACCCGTCAACGAATACCAGTCAACGAATCGAAAATGTACGATCAAGCATGGATGATGCAGGAAGGAGGAATAGTTGAGTTAGTCGGGCGTAGCTGCTAGCAAAGATACCCATTAATGTACACGATATCCATACAAATAATCATTTCCATACCCTGCATTGCCTCATAAAACTCATCATTTTATGTATAATCATATCACCGTAGTCTTCGACCCATACAATCTGCAAAGCTGTCACCACCCGGCCGTATCACTCATCCTTTCCCATCCTCCGCCTCTCTCGCCCTTCATCCGTCCCATGTACCCAATCTAGCAGCCCTAAGCCCCCAAAATACACATCAAACCTCTCATGATGCCTATCATGCTTTCTGGCCGCCCCCAACAAAAAGTCGTACCCGCTATGCACCGTCGCCGTCTCCAGCAGCTGCAGCCCTACGTACATCCACAACGTCAACACGTGCGCCCGCAACACCAGCGGCGGCACTACGATCGGCAGCGTGTTGGCAACGACGTGCTCAAGCGGGTGCGCGTACTGGGACGCAAAGGCCACGGGCGCCGTGAACCTGTGGTGTGTCTTGTGGATGCGCCGGTACAGCGGGCGCCAGTGCAGCGCGCGGTGGGCGTAGTAGAACAGGGCCTCGCGCATGAACATGCCGAGGAGGATGTCTCGGACGGCTTCCTTGGCCAATGGAAGCGAGTTGGTTACACGAATCAGGGGGACTTCTCCCGCGGAGTGGGCGAGAGCGGCGAGCAACACGTGGGTGCCCGATACAAGCCCCTGGTTGCGTAGCGAGACGCGAACCGCATGGACAACCTCTTCCCTGGTGGGCTGTTTGGACGCTGGCTGGATTTTATGCCTCGATGAGAACGTCGGGAAGAAGTGGTCGAGACAGACGAAGAGAGTGCATGGCAGCCACCAGCAAACGATCTGCACAAGCAGCCCACCTACGACGTCGATGGCATGAGGGTTGTAGGTGTTGACGATGTTGTCCCAGAAAGTCTCCATGATACAGGACGCAGAATCGCTCACAAGAACTCGAGGTCGTCTTGACTGATGAAATAGGCGGCTGACGTTCGTCTTTATTCCTTTCGTTTTGTTCGCCCAGCTGCAGAGGTCTGTTCAGCTCAGCGTCTGGACCGACCTTTAGTTGGCCGCTACGAGCGACCATCAACGCCACAGACGCTCCAGCCCGTGTCCTGTGCCTCGGCTGCCGCAACATTCCCCGCATCTAGAGCAGGCTGCTCTTGGGCACTCGCTAGAGTCGCAGTAATACCTTCTATTTATGGCTTGGCTTGCATGGACTCGTGGCCCGAAACAGGAACGGTGGGATGGTTGGTGAAGCTGGCGATGTTCTTCATCACCACGAATGGTGAGTGCTGGCAGTCTCCCGCAGCCGTTGCAAGAAGCCGGGAAGTATGTGCTTCCAGTCCATCTCTATCTCTAATGGCAAGAAAATCCCTTAATTCGAGATGACCCTTGGCTGATAGGACATCCGTTCTGCTCCGAATGGGGTTCGCTTTCAACACAACCATATTATCCTCCTCGTAGCATCATTTGCCTAGATCGGCGGTCAGCCCGTCTCGGAACAATGCATTCTTCACTCCTTCATTCCCATCAGCGATGAGCGCCGTGTGAATTCTCACTTCAGGATGGTCGCTAGGGACTTTTAGGCCGAGTAACAATGTTGGAGGCGTCGTTTCCGCGGGCTATGGGACGTTCTGCCTTTTCAGCCGAGGAATGGAGTCAAGAGCCTTGGTACAAGACGCCGGTTTCTGCTGGTGGGCGCTGGAACTTGTCTTCAAAAATGCTACTCAGTTTCGTAGCTTCCTCAACTGCGTCCTCAAGATGGTGTCCATCTCGAATTTCACTCCCGCAGCACCTCTTTTCGCGATCATGTACGAGTACATCGCAAATCCCATCAAGAGAAGTGCTAACAACAACGTTGTACTAAATCGGATATCGTGCTCCGGACTAAATAGTCCCTATAGTTACGTTGGTCGAGTTGGGCATTGCCTTATTGCACCTGCCTAGTTGGAATTGAATGACATTGACACGAATAATATGACCAAAACAACCCGACGGATCATCATCAAAGCATACATGATAGTTGCTTCATCGTGTAATAGGCCCAGCTTGGTTACCGTCAAGTAGGTGTCATTTTAAGTGAAGAGAAAGGACTTGTCCCCTTTCTGCAAGCACGACGGGATAGACAAACTATGGGAGCTTGGTGGATTGTTTTCGACGGCCAATGCTTATCTTCCCGTCGTTCAGTCCTTGTATCCCGTCGTGATCAACGTCGAGCGGGGGCATCCTCATTGTGAATTTCCCAATGCTGTGAATTACAAAATAGGTATTGATTCGTAACGTCGTTATGTTATAATCTGATCCTCCAATTTAGTCCGCCACCTTCTTATTTCCAAGTATTCAAGCATCAATCCATCTCTCCAACATAACGTGTAGAAGAATAAGAACAGGCTCTGCCCGCAGAATAACCGAATTCCCTAGATCACCGCTTCCTTCTTCAAAATGCCGCAGAACCTCAGTAACATATTCTGTTCTCAACGCTTCAGGCTCGTCTAGTCGCCCTCGGTAGCTCTCTACTCCTTCTCTTTATCATTACAATCTGCTCTTTCCAAGCCCATTATACAGAGGCGGCTTATGTCGTTCGGGCGCTTAGCTGAGGGTTGCCAGCATGGCTCGCATGAGTGCTGGAGGAGGTCCTGCGCAGCATCAGTCAGCCGTCTGTTTAGAAATGTCGTGCATGTGCACAAAATAAAAAAGCGCACCTTCACCGGTATTTTGGTACGCTAATGGACATCCTACCTTTCTTGTCCTTCTCAATGCGCGCCGGCTTGTGTGACACCACTGTTTCTACCGACTCCTGGTAGACGACCAGCTGCCCATCTGGAAGCCGCTCGGTACGCACGATTTCACGATCGGCGTGGCCATGCTTGGGACGATGAGCTAGCTCTCGCTCCAAAGCACGAATCTCTGCTCGAATTTCCCGGCCGCCGCGCGACCTGGAACGAGATCGGCCAGCCAAAACGACAGGGCCCACGCTCTCTGAATCCCAGCTGCTGGTGGACGTCGTGACAGTACGAGCGGGAGAGATGTCTCGAATTACAGTCTTTCTGTATACTTCCTCTTCCATAGGGGGGGCAGCATCAACCACAACCGGGGCTGGTGCAGGAGGAGGAGGAGCAGGGGCCGCGACCGGAGCAGGGGCTGGCGGAGGAGGCGCAGCAACGACAGTAGGCGGCGCAGGAGGCGGAGCTGGTGCTACAGCAGGTGCTGGAGGCGGTGGCGGGGGAAGGGTATAAACATCTCGGCGGTCATCGATGTCACCGGCAGACGAGCGAGCAGCCATAATCTCAAGTTCACCTACATAGCCGAAATTAGTCATACGAAAACCAGAAGCGTATGCAGTACCACCTACTCTTCTTGTAGTCCTCACTAAGCCGGAGCAGTACGTCGATATTATCCTGGCCAAGAGCCTTCTGGACTATAATGGTGTTCCCCTACGAATGTCAGCAGGTTGCGGAGGTAAAACATAAACAAACGCTTACCTCTTCTACGAACGGGTAGCCAAGGTCAATGAGTGCACGCTTGGACACCAGCCGCGCAGGAATTCTAGTCTTGCCCTTCTTGGGATACTCGCTACGAATGGTGGTTCCTCCACTGCTGCTGGAGGATCGGCTGGTGGTGACTGAGGTTGGGGAGCTGCTGCGGTGGGTGTGGCTTCTGGTGGTGTGGGAGCCGCCGCTGCCACGCCTTCGTCGGGACCTGACGATTTCCTTTTCGTGAACACGTCCAGGAACCGGACGGTACTCGTCATCGCCGTAGTCGGGATCGGCGACGTCAATATCGTCATAGAAACCTCGCTCACCGTGCCTGCGGGGTGGTGGCAGGGCCCGGCTCTTGGGCAAAGGAATAGGCTGATAAGGTTGTGGGCGGTAATCATCCCGGTAGATGTCTTCTCGGCGGACTGGAACAGGGTACTCCTCCCGCTCGTGGAAGTTGCGGAGAGGACGTCTGTCGTAGGTATCGAGAGATGACTGCCGACGGAGGAAGGCAGGCCGTCGAGGAGACGGATCGCGGTAGTAATCGCGGTCACGTTCCTTTTCCATGACGACTCGGCGGTCATAGTCCTGGGGAGGCTCTCGCTCGCGGCGAGGGATAAAACGGGGTTCTTCGTCATGGTATCGGCGGTCTCGAACAAACTCGTCGTCATAGGCCCTGCTGGGTCTGCTGCGATCAAAGCGGTCGTCAGAAAGGTCTCGAGGTCGACCACCGCGCATGTACTGCCTGTCGTCGTCGTAACGGTCCCGCTCATACTCTCGATCTCGCTCGTAGGCGAGACGGTCGCGGTCCCAACGCTCGCCACGGCCGGCCATTGTGTTTATGAAAAGTTGAAAATTTATAAGTCCAGGGAAGAAGAGCTACTTGCTCTATGGAGTATGTATAAGTGAAGGGGATCCTATAGGTGTGGCCCGGGGTTGTTTGAATATTGTCCAGAAAGGTCCTGGTAAAAATGAGGAAGAAAAGGTCGAAGGGGAGATAATAAACCAGACGACGGATGGGCACAGCGGGATAATCCAAGTGGGATGGAGGGCAGAGGGTGGATGTGCCTAGGGAACGGAGGGCCCAGAACAGATGGACTATGACGTTGTGTCACAGCCCCGCTTCACACCACCTAGAATAGGGCGTATGTGCGCGGTATGCGGTCTGGGAGGGCAGAACCTGGACCTGCGGGCCGGAGGACAAGGGGAGGAGGAATGGAATGGGAAAGGTAGCCTTGGAAGTAATCGAGAACCCCCAAAAACGAGGCGGATGGTCCTGGGGTTTGGTATCTGTACCTTGAGCCCTAGCGGGAGCGTTTCAAGGATCTAGAGCGTTGGTGAAGGGGCAGCTGAACAGACAGGCTGCGCGTGACACCGAATTCCGGACGGGCAGATGCAACGTCTTCAACTGGAGAAACCCTCAGATCGGGTCACCACACTCAACCAAATGGGAGTGACGGAGGATGAGTGACACAAAGAAGTCTGTGTCTTGAGTCCTTGTGTTCAGTTGTCTACGATGGTGGGAATGGAAAGAAGGACAACAAGGCGGAGTGGTGGGCGCAGACAAGACCTTTTTATCATGCCCGGCAACGCGTAATAACGGTCGCAGCCCACAGCCCAACCTCGAGCAAGTCTTGGTACTCCGACTACTCTACATACCTAGCTAAATTGCTTTTCCGTACCTGAGAATGTCCCCGTTCCCTAGCACCGACCGGGTTCGATGGCAATTTGGGCACAAGGAAGGGTTGCCTTGGGTAAAATTGCCGGACAAGTCCATGCTGTTCTACACATTGGTCTCCCGTGAACCCAACCGGCCGACGGATGGGAGGAGCCAGAAGGGCAGCAGGCCAAACCCTGTTCTCTGGATGGTGGATGACGGAGCGCCGGGACAGGGACAAGGGTCACAGCGACGTCAACTGAGCACCAGCACGAGCCCGCCTGGGGTGGATCGGGAAGGGCTGGGTGACTATGCCGGACGGTATGCATGTGATGCACCGTGATATGGAGTGTTCATTGGTTTGTTACTGGAACCTGGAGTCCTGCTTCTCGAACCTCAATTAACCCCGCGTCGGATCCAATATAGTCTTTGACATTGCTACGCAGACTTTGTGACAATCCGGTCAGCGTGTGGTCTTGAGCGCCCTAGTATTGAATGGCTCAACTATCAAGCCATATCTTTGCTCTATTTCCAGCCGCCGAGCTCGACGCCTCCACATCGGCATCGTGTACCCTGGTCGACTCCGGCACAGTAGCACTGAAAAGACCGGGACACCCTCGCTTTGTTTCCTTCCCAGCATACCAGAATGGCATCTAGCGCCTTCGTTTTTCATATGTTTTTCAACCCAAACTCATACAGCCATTGCCACTTGGGCATCTACCCCTATCCATGATCTCCAGTTGGGCATGTGGAATTCGGGATGGGCCTTGTTGGCTAGCAGGATAACCGTGTTCATCCAGAGCCCCTTTCGTCCACCCAGCCATTGGGGATCCATTGTCCAATCGTCCCACCGCAGCTTCGCCTGGAATTCCAAATGAAGAGCCTTGACAGACTTCTGATGCCTCAGGGTCTCAGGGTTCTCTAGACCGGGCTACGTCGGCTGGCCGCGTCCATCTCGTTGCTGCTCGATCTGCCGTTCTGCATGAGACACACACATCAGCGCCGTGGCGCAGAACTTGATTCATGTGCGATGACGTCGAGTTGTGCCGGTTCGGTTCCCCCCGCACGACTCAGCGCCCAACCTGCCAGCTTGTGTCCAGCTTGCGCCATCCCACGCACCGCACCGGCGCTACGTTATAGACTATGGCACGTATTGCTCGAAGCTGCTGGGGAAGGCCCCGGTCGGCGCCCCCGTCATCTTACCCAGCCGTTGGTTGGGCTGTTGTCGTTGAATTTGTAGCGCAACCCTCCGCGTATAGGTGATCCCCTGCACATTTTGTCAGAAAACCAAGAAAACCAAGGCAGTTATGATTTTGAGAGGATAGATTCTCATTGAAAGCTTTTCCGAGGCGAGAAATGAACGAATCATCTCGCAAAATTCCAATTACCCAGACTAGGCGGAACGAGCGACCCAATTCTATTCTCGCGTCGTAACCCTATGATCCACGACTTTTGTACGCGTTCGTCTAATTGACCTGGAAGCCAAGCATGGATCTCGCGTCTTCGTCCAATGTCGCCAACCTATCCGTATTTTGTTGAATTGTCGACTTCGCCGGGGTCCCTTCGTATGTGCTCTTTGCACTTTGTCACACCATCGGATAGGTCGAATATAGTAGATTGGTCAAAACTTGCTCTAACCGTCATCGCCGTCCCCGTATTAATGCGAACTCTCTCACTTCGTGCAGTATTTGTCAACTCGAAACTACCAATGCCACAGTTGACACTCATCTTAGCATTCCTATCGACGTACATGGCGTGAGCGAAACGGTCGAAGGTTTTGTAGTTGTTGGAACCCCTGATCTGCGCCAACTGGCTAATCTGATTCATGGTTATGGTGACTTGACCCAAAGCACTGTAGCTTAGACTTAGAGCCGGTAGGCTAGTGAAGTAAGGCAGACTGCTACCACACTGGCACTGAAGGCAGCGTAAGCCAAAAGACCATTGCTGCTGTAGCTATACGGGTTGGTGCAGTAGTGGTAAGACACAATGGACGAGGTAGATTTGCATTCGATGGCGATCCGACTATAGACATTGGCGACGAGGGCATGCGTGCTGGCGATGGAAGACTGGAAGTACTCCTACAGTAAGGCAGTAGTACGTGCATTGCGCGTTAGATTCACGCAGTCAGAAAGCGCGGTACGGGTGACCGCCAGACGACCCCCAGAGGCGTTCACGAGGGTGGCATGTTTTCTATGAAACAAGATGGCGTCGTGAGAGGCCTCCTCGCCATCGATATCGGCTCAGACTTCGTTGTTGTTGTACGGAACCGAGCCAGCCAAGACGGTGCTGCTTTCATTGGTGAATGGGATCAATCCCATGCTCTGAACGGTAAAGGCGCGATACACGGTGCGGTCGGGAAACCAAGGCTTGCCCAGTGCGCCACAAGCATCATGTGGGCGTATCGCCTGCCTTCGAATAAGCCACCCGCTTGCAGTTGCATAAGGTGGTGTTTGGCCGATAGTCACCGGTGAAATGTCAGTGATTCGTGGTGTTGTGGATTCGAGGCGGCACGCTGGACAGTAAGGCAACATATCTCTACCGACCACTTCCAAACTGCTAAACAGGCTCATTCCATCTTTCAATGGATTATCCAGCTTTAACTTAACTGTGGATGTTAGTGAACATAGAAACAACTAACGTGACTTGGGATTTCTAGTCCTAATCTCTCTCCGGGTTACGCAGGTCGTGCACGCAGGATGGTGCCACCAGATGAAGTCACCTTCCTTTCTCGTATATACCCACCGTCACCCACCACCATTCAGAAGGATGCATTGTGTGGTTCCAAGACGCCGTAGGTACACTTTGTCATGTAAGCTATGATTAATGGAGAAGTTAAAATAGCGCCGGGCACCTTCAATGCACCTCGTGTCTGGCTACACGAGCGACCCTTCGAACCAAATAAACGAGGCTGATGCTAAAACAGGCGCCGCATAGAACATTATCGAGGTTACCAAAGCCAGAGGCCCAATGAAGAAGGCAGAAGCGGGCGATACCGCATCAATCATTAGTCGTTGAACGCCCCTTAGCTACAGCCACAATTGGCTACCGAGCTCGAAAATCGACCTTCCTGAATGATCGATGGCTACTGTCTCGGTACACCATCATTCACGCTCAATATTTCTTGTAGGCGATAACGCTGTGGAGATGTCGTGTGGCATACGTACATTCCCAAAGGCATCTGATGATCTGGCTTGAACCAAACAGGCAGCAGGAAAAGCATGGGGGATATAATTGTCTTTGGCTTTGTGAACCACTCACCCGGCTGTCTCTTCCCGGCAAACTCCCAAGAAACCGTCTTGCCTATTACACGATATACTTGAGCTCCGAAGTCGAAGTGGTTGTTGTACTACTGATGGTGGATTTCTCTCCTGCTTGAACGACAGCGACCGTCCAAATACGACCCCCACCAGCGGCCTCTGACGCCATTGCCTCCATCCCCATTCATCAGCCTACCATAGGCAGTCTGAAACTCACCCAGTATACACAACCGTCTGCCCAGGAGCTGTAGTTCTTCCTCTGCTGGTCTTCGTATATTCCAATGAGCAACTTCCGAATTTCAGGTTCACGCATCCTTCTCGGTGTTGCTGTCACGGCTGCCGCTCTCTTCTATTTCAGCTCCACTTCAGCAATCGACTCCACGACATCAGCAAACATGGCCAGCCGCGAGTCGCCAAACCCGATCGCAGGCCTTCACGTCGCCCTAGCACAGACGAGTCCAGACCCGCCCACGCTGCGCGTCACCGTAACCAACAAAAACGACTTCCCCATCACATTCCTCACCTACGGGTCGCCGCTCGACAAACTGGCGCTGCAGCTCGGCCTCCTGTCAATCACCCCCGACGGTGCGTCTGCGCCGCTCGAGATGGACACGATCCAGCTGCGCCGCGTGTGGCCGCCGACGGAGGAGTTCCTTGTCACGCTGGGTCCCGGTGAAAGCGAGAGTAACGAGGTTGTGCTCAAAGAACCCATCATCTCGCTTGACACAGTCGGGAGCAAGGCGACGGTTGCAATCAAAGGCAAGTGGGAGGCGGTTTGGTCGGCGGCAAAGGATGGGGTGAGTAAGGCTTCGCTGGAGGATCCGTATGCGAGCACCGATGCTGTCTCGGGCGACTTTGAGAGCAAGGACATAGACATCTCCATCGCATAAAGCTTAACCTTCTTGAGGAAAGGGCGAAAGTGTCTGAAATACCTTGCCGTATGCTTGATGGAAGATGTTCGAGATTATCTATGTTCTGATATTCATTGTGGCTCTTTGTGGTTGCTGCTCGCCCCGCAGTCTGTTGGTTGGCAAGGTCATCATGTACTAGACAACAAGTACAATGGCATCATGCCATGATATTATGCTTAACTCATGGATGACTCCATGGGCCTGCTGATAGAAGTTGGGAAACGACCATGAGCTGCTGACTGAAAATGATTCCAAGGGTCGCCAGCTGGTGCTGCCAAACCTCCAGCTGGCCGTGCAGTTATGCACAACAATTCACGTTTCGGCAGTTGGTGAAACGGTCGCAATACATGAACTTTTCCTACATTTTGACGAGCCTCAACAATACTCTCTCTTCACACGACCGACCATACAATTGGATGTTGACCCCGTTCAAGAAAGCGTGTCCTGGCCTCGAAGCACCATCGCTACTCACTGCGATGCCTCTTGAGCCGGTTGTCCGCATGGGCGATCCCATGCCCACAGGATACTCGTTCTTGAAGACTGGGAATAGATACAAAACCGCGAGCTGCCGCAGAAGCGCGCACGCCAATCAGCAGACTCTCTACGTCGTGAAAGATAAGTCGAAAGTCCTTGGAGTCAGAGCCCCGGCAAGCATTATCGGAGACGTACACCAAGCTGAGTTCGCCACACGACCAAAACGGCAGGCAGCAACAGAACGACGCGATAAGACGCTACATGACAAGTTCAGCGCTGCGATTAAGAAGCTATACTCACAAATAGCTTCCCAAGCTGTATTGGACATTATCAAGCACACTCTCAAAAAGCATAGCGGGAGGGTTGGCCGGACGAGCAGGTTAAGCATGGACCGAAAGGTTCGTTTAGCTGTAGCGGCACATGTAAGACATTGCCAGACAGACTACAACAAGCCTATCAGGGAGACCAAAGACCGCGTTAAAGCAAGGAAAGCCGTCTTCATAAACGTTTCACGAAAGCTTCAAGAATGGAGAGTAGGCTTAATCAAGGCGACGAGTCCGAGAACCAAGGTAGCACCCAAGAAGCTCGCCGGGAAGGTCGACGAACCCCGCAAGGCCAAGCCAGTAACGAAGGAATCGGACTCTGAACACGACAAAGTCGCCAATAAAGAGGATTGAAAAACACACAGCAAAGGCAAAGAATGCCCCTAGAGACGTCCCGAGCAATTAACCGAAGTGACGGGAAAGAGGCGACAAGACACAGTTCTGTACAGCCTTGGATCCCGAAATGGGACCCACCAAAGATGAGTCGAGTGCGTTGGTCGGCTGGTAGACTAGGATAGGCAGGCAGGTGATGTGGGACACGACAGCATCGCAAGGTGGAAGGATGGCTCGGATGTGCGCTGTATTTGCAGCGGGCAGCTACAATGTCACCCTCCATATGCAAGGCGCGAACTGTAAGATCATATGTATTACTTAAAGAGCCTCTCCAAGTAGCATTTCGAATGACCCTGGGAGCATGAAGACCTACGCCGTGTCATTGTGATATACCAAGATCAGACTGGTCCGTCCAATGTGGAGGTCGATGTCAAGAGGGGACACGTGAAACGGAAATCAAATTTAGCTAGACGTTTCAGAAAGAGTGACCCCAAGAGCTCGAAAGCGTGCGAGCTGGAGCTTAGGGCTGCGACTGACAGACGCCACGCGGGTCGGGCAGGTGAACGTTGGCGTCTCTAATCTCTGGTGCCCGTCGCGCCAGCCTAGCCCACGATGCTGGATTCGAGACCCCTGAACGAACATGTGAGTTGGCTGTCCGTGCCCTACTGGGGTCATCGTAAGCGAAACGCACGGCATGCCGGCCCGGTCCCTCGCTCCAGGACTCTGTGATAATTATCCGCGAAATGTTGGTAGCCATCACACTAGACGAACGGCCGCTGTATCGTTGGATGTTTCCGCCGATTACGGCAGTCAAGCTTTTGTGTTTCATTAAAGGACCCTGGCCAGGAGCTGCTTTTGTTTGAACGTCGGGGCGATGGCTGGGCCGCTTGGAAAGTACCGGCGGGATCATCAGGGGCATGGTGGATGTTGGTAATGAAACGGCGAAGTGCGGTTTTCTTTTCCAAATTTTATCCTCTTGCCGAGAAGTAGCTCGGTGTTGGACAAACCATTTGTAAGCTCTGGTGCACCTCTTGCAAAGGACTTCAGTCTTCTATCGCAAGACTTTTGGATGAAAAGGAGGATTTGACTGCCTGTTTCCTGGTGAACATGGCTGGGGCCATTCGGAGACCCTGCCGAGTCCCGTAGGATTGCAACCCGGCCATCGCGTACACACAGCACTCAAGGAACTATTCGAAATGCTGTCTGTCCTTTCCGGGCATCTATTCACCTTCTCAACGACTTTAACTAGTTCTTCATAATCATCATCCCTGACAACCCAGCGTTAGCATCGACAGGTTGCACAAGCTATAGCTCCCATCCTAACCTGGAAGTAGCCGTTGGTACTCCCGTAGGTGGTTACCGTGGCAGATAACGGGGTGGCTACGCTAATCTGGGGTCCTGTCCCAGGTTGTTTACTTTACCCGCCCTTCTAAACTGGTCTCCCCCCCATTCCCACTGAAACTTTAGTCCAGTCGTACCTACCGCACCCCTTAGCTTCGACGAGCTTCTTCATCCGCCCAGCAAACCTGTCCATATACTACAAACCAAACTTCTACAAACTGCACACCGCTTACAACATCGGGAGAGCACCTCGTCCCTCGCTTTCTATCCCCGTGCGGCGGGGTGTTCATCATGGATGATGGGCAGAAACGCATGAGCGGCATCCCACGGGTGTCGAGGTTGCCAGTCTCTCGACCTACGTCCAGTCTCCCCAAGCCGACAACGACGACCACTACAATTCCGAGACCAACCTCACTTCGCCCATCCCGTTCGAAGGACAATCTTGCCCAAGGCACAACCGGCACGGTTGCTTCTGCATCGAAACTTCGATCGTCGCTCTCGCAGAATCAACTTCGGTCCAAGTATGCTGCTGCAGACGCCCGCAGCCCCCGTCTTCGAGCCTCGCCTTCAAGAGACCAGCTGGGCACCAGTGCCGTTCGATCCCCTTCGAACAAGCCAAAGGCACAACCTCCCGTTGCCATGGGGAATAGCTCCCGAGTGGCTCCGCTGCAGCAACGACGCCCGAGTATTGGGTCCAACACGTCTCCCAAAGATCCGCCCCGCGAGGCAATGCAATCCCCAGACTCGGACGACCACATCTTCAAGCGGCGTCTCACGCTGACAAGACGGCCTTCAGAAGTTCTCGCCATGTCTCCATTCCATGAAGCTGGGTCTAGCACTTACGAACCTAGTGGCGAAAGTCGTCCTCCATCCAGCTCGACAGAGGAGAACTCTGCCTTTGATACTATCAAGGCTCGCAACGCCAAACCCAGACCTTCCCTTACGGAACGGACAATAGAGACCTTGTCACAAGTACCACCGTCGCCTGCTCTCAAGAAGAGGCCTTCTGCGTCCTTCTTTGATCAAGGGAGGATGAGCTCACGGGCTAGTTCCCGGCCTGGCTCTCGGCCTACCTCAAGCCACAATTCCGATGGGTCGACGAGGTTCCCCTCACGTCCAGCTAGTCGCGACGGAGGTTTCCTCGGACACGAACCCATGGTCCCAAACTTTAGAGCCTCGACCAACACGATGCCACCTCCATCCACATTTGGCCTCACAACACGAACCTTAGCGGGCAACCAGAGTACGGTGCGAAGTTCGGCATCACGTGGCCAACTTAACCGGACATCCGTTGCTGGGCCTTCGAAGCAGTTGGCCCCCGGCAAGTCTTCCCAAGTCGATACCACAATTGCTAGCCCAGCTGCAGCCAAAAAGACGTACGGAATGCTTCCCTTGAAAGGAACTGCTCAGACTATCTCAGCTAGGCCATTGAAAAATCGGGCTTCGCTTACTGGCTTATATCGAAAACCGTCGTTACCGGCTCTAACTAAATCAGAGTTGGAGGCCGACGCTGGCAGCCACACTCCGTTGAGTTCTGCAAAGTCCTCTAAGTCATCCTGGGATGGCAGCGTCCCCTCTCTCGACTCGGCTGCAACATCTAGCACGACGGATTCTGCAGAGCCAGGTACCCCGACCAGTCGCAAATCTTCCGCGGCGCTACGGGACCAGATTGCACAGGCAAAGGCGGCAAAGCGAGCGGCGATGAAGAAAGCAAGCGCCGTACCTGCCACATCGGAAATGGAATCACCAATCGTGCCCTCTGACGATGGATTTGACTTTGGCGTCATCAGCCAGGATCCTTTCAACCAGATGAAGGGCCAAGATCCCAAGAAGAAGGTTCTTGCTCAGAGAGTAAACGCAGGGAGAACTACCGGTCGACTCAACATTGCCGCGCTGGGTCTGAAAGAAATTCCTTTGGAGGTCATGAAGATGTACGATTTGGAGAGCATTGGTGCCCAAGACGGCAGCTGGGCGGAGAGCGTCGATCTCACACGATTTGTGGCTGCCGACAACGAACTCGAAACCCTGGATGACTTTATGTTTCCCGATACGAGCCCGGAGAGTTTTGCTGACGACGATGATAATCAAGGAAGCTTATTCGGGGGTTTGGAAACTCTGGACTTACACGGCAACATGCTTGTTGGCGTCCCCTTGGGCTTTCGTCATCTAGCCCATCTGACGTCGTTGAATTTGGTACGCCTGTCACCCAACGTACAATACGTTATCGCTAACTCTGTGTAGTCCTCGAATAGTCTCAGTAACAACAGCCTGGACACTATTGCTCAGATGGCGAGCCTTCGCGATTTGAAGCTTGCCAAGAATCTGTTCTTTGGCCCGTTGAACGATGCCTTCTCCAAACTGACCTCGCTGGAAATACTCGATTTACACGGAAATAACGTCTCGGCGTTGCCCCAGAATGTAGAGAATATGACTCACTTGCGTATTCTCAATCTGAATGAGAATAGCTTCGAGTCGCTGCCCTTTGACAGCCTGGCTAAGCTGCCGTTGACGGAACTGCTGGTGAGGAAGAACAAGCTGTCAGGAACCCTAATTGAAGACCCTATAGAAGAGCTTCCTCATCTGCAGACCCTAGATGTCTCTGCAAATCAGCTGACACGCTTGGTCCCTCTTGGCAGTGCTATCAGCATGCCAGTTGTGCACGCCCTTTCGCTGTCAATGAACAGACTTCAAGGTCTTCCGGATATGACTTCCTGGGAAAGTCTGCTCACTCTGACAGTAGATGAAAACTGCATATCGAGTATACCCAATAGCTTCACGAGCTTGTCGAAACTGCGTCATGCAGACTTCTCCGGCAACGACATACGCGTTGTACCCCCTGAAATCTCACGAATGGATAACTTGTCCATGATTCGATTAAGCGGCAATCCGCTACGGGACAAGAAATTCGTCACCATAACAACGGACGAACTGAAGGAGGTTCTTGCCGGCAGGTTGGAGTCTCCTGTTCCGTACCAAAACTCCAGTCGCCAGGATTCGATATCTGCCGGCAGAGGGATGTTTGCAGGTACAATTACAGAGACAGAATCTTGGCCATCTACCGCAGCGCGTGCGAATCCGGACGAGGACAGTCGATCCGAAAATGACGATGATTTTGCAACTCCACCAACTTCGGCTCCGCATTCACCTCGAGCACGATCCCGCACGACCTCGAGCCTGAGATCTCGGTCTCGGACTCTCTCGAACCAGACGTGGCCCGTCAAGCCGGGAGGATTGCTTGATCGATCACGGACCGAATCTTCATCGCTTCATCCCGTGGTCTGCTCTCGGGTTGTGGCTGAGCACGAAGTGAAGCAGATTCAACTGCAACACAACTTATTCACGTGCTTTCCGAACTCGTTAAGCTTCTTCACGAGCACCCTGACGAGCTTATCGCTGGCGCATAACCAACTGGTTGGCGAGAGCTACATTACCGAGGAGCTAGACCTGCCTGTGCTTAAGGAGCTGAATCTTACCTCCAACCACATTACCGGCCTGGGTCCGTTGATTAATTTCCTTCACGCGCCAACGTTGGAAAAGATGGACGTGTCACTAAATCGCATCAACGGCCTGCCGAGCAACCTCAAGGAGGCTTTCCCCTCCCTTACGGTTCTTTTGGTTGCAAACAATCACCTGATTGAACTAGAGCCGGAGACGATTTCAGGGCTCAAGATTGTGGATGCGTCGAGCAACGACATTACGCACCTCAACCCCCGCATCGGGCTCCTCGGCGGCAAGGGAGGCCTAGAGAAGCTTGACGTGGCAGGCAACCGCTTCAAGGTTCCTAGGTATAGCGTGCTGGAGCGTGGGACGGAAGCTACGTTGCGTTGGCTACGAGGCAGGGTTCCCGTGGCGGAGATGGGAACCTGGAAGCGCGAGAACAGTGAAGACAGCGCCGAAGATTTCGACTAGACCGTACCTCATGTGTTTGATCTTGCGACTGAATTATTTTCTGCCCTTTCTTCCGGTGCACGGATGTCATAAGATACCAATTGTTTTAGAAGCAAAATAAATGAAGGGCGTTTGGTTTCGGCGGAGACGGATTTGCATTCAGCCATCAATGCAGGCAGATGTGAACTAAGCCACTCAGTGCTTGTAAATTCTGTGCGAAACTGAAGATGGTATGTCTTTCGGATGTATGGCAGAATCATGTTATATGGTGTGCCGTCCGTCCTAACTCGAATCCTCAACTTCGATCTTCAACCTTTCAGGCTACTAGGTACTGTAGTGGGTGCCTAGGTTATGCTTTTAGAGTTGTTTTCAGAGCTAGCTAGCTACGTTATCTTATCGGGATAATTGTCGGCTAGAGCAGTTGCTTGCGGGCGGACGCGATCGTGGAGGGCGGGCTATACATAGGTTAGCGGCCTAACCAGCCCCTAACGAGCAAGGTACCAGCCTCGCCAGTTTCTTTCCTTCACCTGCTTGTTCGCCAGCCACCAAACCCGACGGGCACTGGGGCCCTTTTGTCAACCAAGCCAACGTTTGTCCCAATTCAAAGAAGGTCTGAAACAGTGTATCTTGCTCCCTTCTGCTTGAATTGCGACGTTACGCACGCTCTTTGTGCGTCCTTATGCGAATCAGCGTGCGACGACAAAGCTGGGCGACGACCGTCGACGTCAGATCGAGTAGCTGCATACCAGTGGGCTGCCGGGGCTTGGGGCTGTTGATTCAACGACGACTTCACCGACTTTGCTTGTTGCGGCCGTTGGTCGGGGAACCCGGCGACGTACTAAAACGGGCCTTGCTTCCGTCTCGATAACTTATTGGATTCGCTGCTCCTTGTCTCTGACACGATGGCATCCGACACGGAAGCTGAGGTGGTCCAAACCAATGGCACCGTCCATCACGAACGGGCGTCGAGCCCACTTGAGCCCACCACGCCACACGAGGTCGGCCCTCTGCCTGATTCCTCGCAGAGACCTCTGCCGTCTACAGAAATCCCCAACTCGCCCATAGACCCGAACGAGTCCTTCAAGACGGAGATCAATGACGAGCGACAGGACACCACCGTCATCCCGTCTTCCCTCACGCCCCCTCCGTCCTCGGCGCAGGTACCCGTGCACAACGGCGCATCAAGACATGGCTTCCCCAGCTCCCAGCAGTCCAACTACTACTCGCCGCCGGCCACGATCCCCGCCATGGTCAACGGCCGGGATTCCGACTCGGACTACGAGCCCCCCACGCCGCAGCAAGTCCGCGAAGCGCCCGCCGAGCAGCTGCGCATCATGCTGCAGAACTGCATCGCCGACCAGAAGAGGCTCAAGATGGAGGCGGCACATCACAAGCTGCAGAGTACCCTAGTACGGTTCCAGAGCAAGGAAGACTCGATGCGCGCAAGCGTCGAGTTTGAGATGATGCGGAGGGAGATTGCTATGCTGCTACATGTAGAGCAGACTCGGCACGCCAAGCGAGAGCTCAGCGCGTCTCAGGATGTCTTGCAGGTGAAGTTTATGGAGCTGAAAAGTCGTCTTGACGCGGCTCTGGAGGACAACGAGACGCTCAAGCGCCGGCACAATGCCGCCAAAAAGGTAATCCAGCAGAAAGACGAGGAGCTTCATGACCTGCTTGAGCAGCGGGATATGCTGCTGAATCGCATTCGAGAGAACAGGGAGCACATGTACCAGCTACGGAGCCCCGGCGGTCTCTTTCACGAAGCCATAACCCCGAAACAACATGTGCACATAGCTCCCGGGCAAAGCCGCGGGACACCTAGACAGACGCCAAAGGTCTCGCTGCGGGAGGACAACCAGCACGGTCTTTCTACGCTCCTCCAGGCTATGAGCCAGAACGACGACGGCAATAACGCCAGCGCACCGACGACGCCGCAGCGAGCGGCTCCGCGACAGAACAGCAAGCATCATAGAAATGCGCAGTCCATGTCTTCGCTGCCCATCACGCCTATAAATCGGCCGGGCGGTGAGCAACGCGGACTGCTTCCCTCGGTTGACCTGGTGCCTCAGACGGAACCGTCCCGGCGCTACTCGTCGCGGTCGTTCATGCCCATCAACAAGTTAGCGATGGCGGGCGAGCCAGGACGGAAGAGTCGCGAGAGCACTATTTCCGCCGAGGATAACGAGGAGCTCGCTAGGCAAGCGATTCAATCGGCAGCAGCCGCCCAGTCATTCACTACAGCCGCGCCCAGGCCGTCCCAGAGCTGTCGGTCACGCCCCGCGCCTGGTGACGATGACGAGACAGACGTGTACGACAGCCAGGCGAGTCAGGCGGCCAGGGAGATGCTACGAAGAGACGCGCGGCAGAGCTTCGAGGTGGCTGCGGCGAGGAAGGCTTCGCCACCGCCGCTGTCGCCGGAGGAGTCGGCAAGGACGACGACGGCACGACTAGTCCCGGAGGCGGACACGGCTCAGGGGATGGACAAGCGGAAATTTAGCGGACAGCACTGGTCGGCAGGGGATGCGTCGCGCGAGCCAGACAGCCCAACCAAGAAGAAGCGGACGGAAGGATCGGCGGCAGAAGAGGAGGAGCGAAGACTTGGCCTTGGGATACAGCAGTTCCGGCGAAAGCTATAGGCACGTCACGGGATCGACTTTAAGACACAAGTATGATTACGGCCAGGGCCACGACTATGCTGTTGGAGTCCGTACGCTCTGGACAGGCACTGTTGGAGTTCGAACACTCAAAGCAACGGCTGGATACATGTCTGAGAAAAAAGCAGTACAACCTAAGCAATGCTCATGCATGGTAGTACTCTACGATGGAATATATAATGACGGGATGCGGTCTGGGAGCAGCAACATGCGTTATTGGGGAAAAGGTCTCTTTGTTTCTAGATTGCTTGCCTTGGGTACTGCCGGCGGCCACGTCTGGCTTTTCCCGGATGTATGAATGAATGAATGAACAGACAAAAGGAATCAGTCGTCAAACATTCGGACATGTTGCCGACTTTGATCGTTCGCCCTGCTGCTTCTCACCTCGTGTGCCTTGTCCCGGGGGAAAGACTGTCTGTTCATCGTGGACGGCGGTGCGTGTGGCTTGGATAATGGTTTAGCCGACGGGAGCGGGCCGACGCCTTTGCCGATGCCAACTGCCTGTTTGCTCTCCCAGAGTCGCCCCCACTAAAAGGGTCGGAAGGCGTCGGGCTGGGTAAGACCTTCCGGGGAGGGTCTTTGCCGATTATACGTTTGATGCTTGCGTGACTGGCTTTTGTTTCCTTTTCTTTTCTTTTCTCTTCACTTCACTTCAGACTTGGCGATATTTCTCGTATTTTCGGTTCTTCAGAAAGTGAGCCGTGCTAACTAGCTTCGCCCGGTGATGCAAACCTCTCGTTGACACCTCCCCCAGCAGAGGCTCGTGATAGCGTCATCCTCACTTACACCTCCCTCCCTCCTCCTCCTCCTCCTTCTCCTCCTCCCCTCCTCCTCGCAGCAACAACAACCATGGCAGCCCTCGCCAAAGGCGTCGCCTCGGTGCTCGCCAAGTCGCCGCACGACACGGTGATCCTGTCGGCGCTGCGCACGCCCGTGTGCCGCGCCTACAAGGGCGGGTTCAAGGACGCGTACCCGGAGGAGCTGCTGGCGGCGGTGCTGCGGGCGACGCTGGGCGCGCAGGGGCCGGCGCTCGCGCCCGCCGCCGTCGAGGACGTGGCCGTGGGCGTCGTGCTGTCCGAGCTGGGCGGCTCAAAGGCCGCGCGCATGGCCATGAACCACGTCGGCTATCCCAACGCCACCTCGCTGTACACGGTCAACCGCGCCTGCTCGTCCAGCCTGCAGGCCATCGCCCTAGTGGCCGCGCAGATCCGCGTGGGGATGATCGCCGTGGGCGTCGGTGCCGGCATGGAGAGCATGACGCGCAACTATGGCTCCAGGGCCATCCCCCAGGACGCCTGGCCAGAGCTCGCCCACTCGCCCAACCGCCACGCCCGCGACTGCGTCATGCCCATGGGTCTGACGTCGGAGAACGTCGCCGAGCGCTACGGCGTCTCGCGCGCCGACCAGGACGCCTTCGCCGTGCAGTCGCACCTGCGCGCCGCGCGCGCCCGCGACAACGGCTCCTTCGCGCAGGAGATCGTCCCTGTGACGACGCGCTTCCAGGAGGTGGACAAGCAGGGCAAGGCCGTCGGCGAGCCGCAGCGCGTCACCGTGTCGCGCGACGACGGCATCCGCGATGGCGTCAGCGTCGAGGCCCTCGCCAAGCTCAAGCCGGCCTTCAAGCCCGACGGCGCGTCCACCGCCGGCAACTCGAGCCAGGTGTCGGACGGCGCAGCGGCCACGCTGCTAATGCGCCGCAGCACCGCCACCCAGCTCGGCCTCGCCGATCGCGTCATGGGCAAGTTCGTCTCCGCCGTCACTGTCGGCTGCGACCCGGACGAGATGGGCGTCGGCCCGGCCCTCGCCATCCCCAAGCTGCTCTCGCAGCACGGGCTCACCGCCGCCGACGTCCAGCGCTGGGAGATCAACGAGGCCTTCGCCAGCCAGGCCCTCTACTCTGTGCGCGCCCTGGGGCTCGAGGGCGCCTGGGTCGACGGCAGGGTCAACCCCGACGGCGGCGCCATTGCCCTGGGGCACCCGCTGGGCGCGACGGGCGCGAGGATGACGAGCACCCTGATGCATGGCCTGCAGAGGGACGGAGGCGAGATTGGTGTCGTCAGCATGTGCGTCGGCACGGGCATGGGCATGGCTGGGTTGTTTGTCAGGGAATAAGTCATGAACCAAGTGCTCACGATGGATATGAATCTGTACTCTACATTCAGGGGAAGATGGACCAGCATTGTTTCACAGGTGGTTATAAAAGTAGAAATTACCAGTTATTATTGGGCCAGCCCGTGGACTATATATGTATCAACGTATATTCATATTCAGGGGCAACTCAGGTCATCCTCTTGCGGAAGCCACAGATCAGTCCGCTATTCGCATCTCGCTCAACGCCTCCTCCCACCACAACCCCCTTATTGTCGGCCCCTAGCCGGATCAAACTTTTGCCTACGCTGTTATAATCGCCTAAAAACGTATGCGCGCGGACATCGCCCCCCCTTAGGATACCATGGCCAAGTGTCACGCCCCATACACCGTCACCGCCGACGCGGATCGCGTGAGCAGCGGCACTCCGGTCGCGCTGCAGCAGCACAGAGTACACGGCGCCCGAGTAAGGCACAGGCCGGCTCTCCGCCACGTTGGCCGGGAACGCCCACGTTTTCCCGCCATCGCAGGAGATGGGGTGCCAGGGGGTGACGAGCAGCTGGGCGGCGCCGACGCAGCAGAGCATTGCCATCTGCACGGGTGTCTTGAGGACCATGGCTACTCGCCGAACCCCAGCCGGGGTGCTTACTTTGACGCCGCGGCGGAGCTTGCGGATCGGTACGGAGCGGCCAGAGGCAAGCGTCACGGGCGTGGAACCTGCAAAGCAAGGCCCGCCGCGATTGTTGTATGAGCGCATTGAAACATGGCCACTGTGCTTTTCGCTTCGTGGTAGCGACGGCGTGGGCGCAGGCAGCTGGTCAAAGGCCTCGTCGAGGCGATCACGGCAGGCGATGAAAAGGGGGCTATTGGCGCCGTACTGAAGCGGTCCGGTGTCCTTGAATGTGTTGCACATCTGTCGGGAGTGGGCGCTCAGATACGAAGGCAGATAGTGGACGCCCCAACGGTAGAAGTTGGATTTTGTGTTAATGGCCAGCGAGATTTCGCCGTGGGGAGGCGGTCCCGTGAGGTCCTCCATCAGCGAGCGGTTCAGATCGTCCATATACTGCTGGGCCGGTAAGTCTTCCATTAGGGCGGCAAATTCGGCCCCAATGGCTGTGAAGGTTTTACCGCAAGGTGTTCTCGACTGCAAATCCTCGCGCCTGATCTGAGAAGAGAATGTCGAGCTGAGGAAGCTGCAAATCCGAGCGCGAGACTCGTGATATGCCATTGTCGCACTAGGTATACGTGAGGAATCTAGGACACTGCGACGCGCTACAGCCTCCGCTAGTACAGGGGATCTCGCGAACGGGCTGGCGGGACTGCCGTCGTCCTCCGAAATCTTGCTAGTCGACCTCTTATACTTGAGGCAGGCGTCGACTATAGGGGGGTTGAGTTCGTCGACACTTTGAACGGTGGGTATGTTCTTGACCCGCAAGACTATATTGCGCGCCTGTCCGTAAAGAACATTGCCCACGTTGATGTTGAGCGTGGAGTATGTCTTTCCGTGATGCACGTGCGTGTGCGGCGGAGTCTGGTCTACCGACTCGCCCATGGCCGTTTGGATCTCAAGGGGTGCGGGATATGTCAGCGTGAGGGTGGCATTCATGGCATGCGTCGCCTGGAGGTTGGCAACGGCGTGCACAAAGACAGTGCCGATCATGCCGGCGTCGGGAATAAAGGCGTAGTTGCCACCGCCAATATCGGCGATGGACTTGAGCAGGTGTGAATTGAGAGAGTAGCCAAAGCCAAAGGTGTGTATGCTGGCGGGGAAAGGGGCCATGGTGCGCAGCTTGGGGACGTAGCCTTCGCGAGGACACCTGCGACAGGGATGAGTTGTGGGTTGGGGATGCACGGGAGAGCAGGACTTACATGTAGTTGGGCATTCCGTCCGTCAGGATCATCATTGCCGGCACGTTTGTGGATCCCGAGGCCTCCTGGAAGACCTTGAAGGCATCACGCATACCATACCACATGTTTGTGGCAGTCCCCGGCATCATCTTGTCGATATTTTCACGTGACGTTGCCTTGTTCGAGGGGGTCATAGGTCGAAGGTGCTGCACGATTCTCGCGACCGAGTCGAAGGTCACGATTCCAAGACGGTCGTGTTCGCCCATGGTCTCGACAATGGTACGCGCCGCATGCTTAACGAGATCCAAGATGCACAAGCCCGTGCTCTCGTTGGGGTCCTCTCCGGGTATAGGGGCGTTAGTTTCCATGCTCCCCGAGACGTCGATAACCAGCACGATATCGCTTGGGACATGGGATAGGGGGGTTCTCGGTGCCGGAGGAGGATCAATGTTGACGTGCAACGTGTTCGCTTGAGGAAGCGGCTCCAAGGTCAGGGACAGGTCCTCGGTTTGGGTGTCTTCAAGGTCCACGGTATCGGTATCATAAACGTCCTCGATTTGAGCGTCGTTTCCGACCACGTTGACCCAGTCAAGGAGGGGTGGGCTGGAACTACTCCCGTCGTTGGAGAGTGGTACTTTCTAAGAGTGATGGATGAGCAAATGGTGGGATAGAGTGGTATCAACAAGAGCAGCACATACCATTGTCGGTTACTATCAAGGAAACAGCAAGGTAGATTGACACTGCTGGATTTGGCGAAGCAAGGTTGCAATTTTTAAAAATAGTCGTCTTAGATGATGATGGCAAGTTGAGGCTCAGCGAGGGATGGATGGTATCCTACAGGAGCCCTTATATCGACCTCGAAAGGCAGATGTTGGTCCAAGCTAGACAATGGACCTCCTTTAGGAAGCTAGTGTGCGCTGCACCTGTGAATGTCTATTTAGTAGATCCGGCTCAGCCCAAGGCGTAAAACAAGGGTTCCGTCCAGGCCACGGATCAGGGTACCGCAGGACGTGATAGACGATCAAGCCTGTGGTGCTTCGCAGAACCCTAGTCCAAGGCACGTCGAAGATCTCCCAAATCGAAGGAATCCATGCAGGGCCAGTGGCGCGTGTGGGGTGCATGATGCAGGAAGCGAACCCATGGTGGCTACTGTCGAGGCTTTGGCCCAGGCAGACAGACACAAACGAGCGCTGGGCCCAGGCGGCAGCTGGCACAGCCGTGATGCGGTGGAGGCAGCGGGGACAGCCCAGCGTGCTGGGAACACAGTCAGGACCCCCTCCCGGAACACCGCGCAAGCCTACGTACGGCTGGATCGTCTTGAGGGACCCGAGACGGGGAGGGCGCCCGGCCAGAGCGACGGGAACAACGACGGGGGGGGAGGCAGTGCAGCAGGGCCAAGTCAACGCCCGGCTTGCACCGGCAGAGGCGTCGGCCCGATGAGGAATGTGAAGCCCGTCAAGTTCGCAAGGGTGCACCGTCGAGCCTCAAAGAAGACCGGCCGAGGACAGAGCATCAGGGCACTCTGAAAGAAGATGCTTTGCTGCCTTGGGACGGGTTGCTTTGCGGGAAGAATCAGATGCGAACCCAAACGCAGGTGGGTGATCCGTCGACGGGCAGGAGCGCCTGCCAGCCCAGCCTACCCTGGGGACTAACCGCGCTTGCGGCTTAGAGCCTCTAGACGGTCCCCGCAGTGAAGGTGAGCGCGCTCTATGGCTGACAGCAAGGCACACACACGCGGGGCCTTGGCTGCTTGAACCCCCGGCATTTTGAGAGTGAGGGCTCAGCCATCGCACTTTGCCTCTTACCTGCCTACCTCAGCACTTTTCCTCAGCTCGATCTTTTTTTTTTTTTTTTTCCGCATTTTCTTTAAATTCAGCCGTGAAGCATCGTGATTTCGGCCCTTTTTTTTCTTCTTCTTCGGCTTCTTCTTCTACAGACGATGAAAACGATGGATATGCCCCAACCTGATGATACTCCTCTCATCCTTCGTCACTCTGAATCCCCCCACCCCCATTTTGACTCACTTTTGTTCTAGCTGTGACTCCTTAGCACTCGCACGGCCACACACTTCCTCCCCCCCCCCCCAAACCCAAACTACCGCTTGCAACAGCCTTCCACGGCTCACAACTGCCACTCGAGCCATTCGGTTCGGCTACTGCACACCGTCGTCATCTGCCGCTGCAGCCCATCTAGCGTGTCCCCATTCTCCCCGTTGCACGCTGCTCTAGCGCATCTCCAGGCTGCCTGATATCCAGCCAATCCCTGCCTGGGTTCAGTAGTCAGAGAGGAGGACGTCGTAGTCTGCTCGAGGCGTCGTGGTTGGTGCTTTGCACTAGGGGACTTTGGTGTGACAAGACGATCAGAAACCCGGCCAATGGCCGCAGACATCGCGGCATACGCAACCGTTGAAACATTTTCCCATCCTCACACCCTCTTGGGCCTACCCGTTGATCGTGAACAACGTCGCCAATCAATGCCCTTTTGCTCGCCAGCACCACGTAGCCTCCAGATCATGCGCCCACCCCAGATCGCCGCGCCCGGCTCATGCCCCCGTCATTGCACTTTGCTGTAAACCCTTTTCCTCCGACAGTCTCATTCGCCTCAGCCCCCGTCCCTTATACGCTGAAATGTCCACCTGCACGCACTTTGCTCCCTCTTCCCCTACGGCTTCCCCCGCACTTGGACTCACATCTTTTCCCCTTCCTGCATGCAGCGCGCCGCGTGGGGGGGAAAGCAAATCCGGGGACCGGCGATCCAGCCAAGGGTTTCCCCCCCTGCGATGCCCCTCTCTTTCATGCCCTCCCCCCCTTCTTCTTCCGGCTCGCCTCCTGCAGCTTTTTTGTTTCTGTGCTAGCCCCTGCTTCTGCCCTTTTCGGCCACTGGGGTTTCCTTGTGTCTCTCTTCCAGTCCATTTGTCGTGTGCTAATAGCATCGTGTCAGAGCGCCTAGGCTGCAGCCAACCAAGCATGAGCCCTTCCCTTCCCCTCTATGTAGCCGCCCAATACCCTTTAAGCCTTGCCTCAAACCTTTTGTCAATTCTTTTACTGTATGCTCTGCTATCTTCTTGCTATCGCCCGTCGAGCTCTTCCGATCCTCGCTCGAGCCTCCCTCGCCACCCATCCCAAGACAAACCACCACAAGCAAGTATGCAAGGCTTTTCACGGTTTTGTTCGTGGGACAAGTCACATACTTGGCCTTGAACTTTCCAAAGCCACGGCACACAACCTGCACATGCCTAGACTTGATGTGCTTGTTTTCTCAGCACCGTAGAGACAAAGATCAGATGCCTGATTCAGTTTAAAACTACGTCATGGGCACTTTGGTCCAGCTCCTAGCAAGCATGAATTTGGGCTTGGTAAATCAGAAACCCTGCGCCGACACGTGCCTGAAGAGACCTATTCGTTCACTCTACCGCCCAGCTTGGCAGGGTCCTTCTGCTTCCGGTTTCTCCCTGCTTTAAACTTCGCTCTGGCCAGCCTTGTCTTCCAACCCGTCCGTCCCCCCTGCCTCTCACCCACGCCGAGCTCGCTCGCTTACACACGCAACCACCACTTTCACACCACACACCACCACCGTTGCCTGCGTCTATATATTCCTTCGGCCCTCCCACCATTTATTCATCTTTGCTCCTCTGCTTAGCTCTTCCTCTCAAATCCACTCGCCGTCTTCAACTCACGCTCTAGACCACACAAATCGACGCTGCTACATCAAGCATCTACCAACATCTATACATCATCACCAAGCGGCCCTTTGCCCACTAGCACCCTCTCACACACCCACGAGCCCACGCTCTCCCGCAACTCAACATGCCTGCCTACGAGTACTGCTGCCAGTGCGGTGGCATGATCGTCATCAGCACCACCTGCACCGGCTGCGGCCACAAGCAGTGCTCTTCTTGCCCTGCTTGCTAAGCATCTTACACAAACATAAAATAAAATAAAAAATCTCGACTCGTCCGTCCCGTTCTTCCTGCGTCATCCTCGGCCACAAGTCCTAGCGACGATCCAGGGTCTAGTCGTGCCTTGTCTCGGATATCAGCACTGCGCTGACGGTGCTGTCTTGGCCTCAAACATGGACTTCGCCTCATCCGCCTTTAAGGTGGAACCTGGTGCGCCTTGAAGGACCAGAATCAGGGATCTTTTTTTTTTTTTCCCCTTCAACGAGCAACCACTGGGCTAGTTCATTTTAACCGTCAATGCAAAGTGCCTGGTTTTGTGCTTGGGTCAAGGAACATAAGTGCTGCAGCAACGAGTCGGATCGTCATGTTCATTTGCCAGTACCCGGCGTTCTGTCTTGCCTTTTCTTCTTCCTGTTGCTATTCACGGGGCCTTTTTCCGCACATGGAGCAATGATACCCTGGGTTGTATGCTAGGCGAGGCGAAAAAAAGTTTCCATAGCAAATGCAAAAATCACCAAACCAAAGACACCTTCTACTATATCCTCTCACGTGAAAGTACATGTCTCTCTGCCTGCACAGCAACCTCCTAAGCAAGATTCCAACTACCACTCCCGCACCATGCAGATAGTCTCCGTCTTGCCCTCCCTTTCCTTGACCCGGAACCCCAACTTCTCGTAGAACTTGACCACCTTGCCGTTCTCCGCCGCCACGCCGATCCATATCCCCTTGCTCCCATCCCTCCTCACGCTCTCCACGAACCGCTCAATCAACTTTCTCCCCCAGCCCTTGCCCTGCCACCCCTCCAGCAGGTCCACGTGCATTGTCGCCTTGTACCCTTCCTCCACCAAGTCCCCGTCCTCCCGCAGCAGCAGCCACTCCGCGCTGTACGCCAGCTGCCCCAGGCACGCCTCGTTGATCTCCCCGTCGATGGCCCACGGGTGCTTGCTCTCCATGTCCATCGGGCGCGATATCTCCGGGGACGGGTCGAGGATGGCGGCCGTGTAGCGCGGGTACGCCTCGCTAAAGGACGCTATGTCCGGGCAGCCGACGCAGTAGCCCACTGCGGTGCCGGCGCCGTCGTCGAGGACGAAGCATGTGCTGGGGGAGAGGTACGTGTACTGGTGCGTCCAGAGGTAGGGCGCAAGGCGCCGCGCGGGCTCCGAGCCCTGCAAGGACGGCGGGAGTGTTGCCCGGCACTGCACATGTTAGTGCTCCAAGTCAGAACTTTGTGTGTAACAACGCCGGGAGGGGGACAACGCACGATATGCGCCGTGGCGTCGAAATCAGACGCTTGGTATGGGCGGATAAACGCCATGTCTTGGATTCGACAGGAGTTTGCGTTGGGCCTGTGCTGCTGCAGCCTAGACAGCCACGAGCTGAATCAAGCACCGGGAGTTGTCGAGTATGCCAACGGCCTTGTAAGCTTTGAGCCGCTCAAGTACTGCGGAACACAAGTTAGAACGCAGGAGCCAGTGAACGGGGAGCGCCATGTCACCCAGCCGTGGGACGGTAGGCATCTGCGTACTCACCCCTATATTCTAATATCGTCGCTCCTGTGTTCGACCAAGCAAAAGAGGATACTCAGCGTCCACATGTGGTGGAAGCAAAGCGTGCCATTTAAGACAGGACTCAGCTCGCGGGGCTCCTAAAATGATCCACCGTCTCACCCCAACGATGCTCACGGCTCTTCACGGCTGCGCGGTCCGTCGTCCCAGCCTGGCAGGGTCTTCCGCTACCCACTGACACATGACACACTTCGACCACGTTTGATATTGCTTTATTTGGATTGCTCCTACGGAATCACTCAATCCCTGTTTGCTTCTCACTGTACGTGCCAATGGTATTTCCCCCTCGTCAGCCTCCTTGTTTCCCCCGCTTCCACCTCGCTGACAGTAAAGTCGGTTTCGATGAAATCATTCAACGCTTGGTGCCTCGAAAATGCGCAGACTTTTGAAAAGCAAAATCCGCCAATAGCCACTAGACATCCCAAAAGATTAGATCCGAGCCCAGCCCGGTCCCTCGCCGGTGGTTTACGTGGCATGGCCATTTTGATGGACTGATACCCTTGCTCCTGCCTTGAATAAACCTTTCATTATGAACCATCAGTAGACAAATAGACACAAAGAAATGAAGAAGATGAAGAAAGAAAAAGAAGAAGAAAAAGACATCAATGGTGATGCCGCGGCGTGGGTTTCCTTTCCATAGACGCGTGGCTGCCGTTACCCAGAGCAGCAGAGACGTTCAACCGTACTATCCGCCGTGACCTCAGATCTGCGCGGGAAATCGGGAAGCATCAGTCATTCCGCGTCGATTCCGGGCATTCGGTACGTTTGCTTCACTAGGCACTTTGCGAAGCCTCTGGCGGTAAGAGTCCGGGGCTTCGTTTTCTGGCATGAGGAGAGGGGCTGGGCTTCTCTCTCGGTGCGCAGGAGACTTACGACCCGGAGGCGGACTACGGGATGAGTCTTCCCCGCTCGATCCAGGGTACGGCGACCGCCCATTCTTGCGCCTGGGGTTGATGGGGGGTAACGGAGGCGCAGAGTGACCGCCGTGATGACTAGCGTGGAGGTTCGGTGTTGAAGCTGTAGATCCCGAATAGCCGCGGAAGTCGGGGCCGGGTTGCCTGTCATAGTCGTGCCCCGGTACGTAAAGCCCATGTGGGCGACCCATAGCATTGTCGTTCGCGTCCCGGCCTCTTGGCATCCGTAGATTAAGACCTTCTGGGGTCATGGCGTCTGGTGTTACGGGGGTGGACCTCGCATGAGGGTGCATTGGGCCAGGGTAGGGACCAATCGGCGAGGATTGAGCGGGATCGTGGCGAGCTGGAAGCTGCGTGTTGAGGCTATCCAAACGATCGCCAAATGGAGGGCGTACGCTAGGGGAAACGGCAGAAGGATATGGATGAGGTGGCATAATGGGGGACCGCTTGATGTCAGTCCCTGGAAGTCCAGGAGATCGGAGCATAGGGCCTTGCCTCGGCACGCCGTTTGAGGGCTGGATACTCAGTCCCTCGTGCTCTGCGATAGTTGACGACCCATTACGCAAGCGTCCTGGGCGGCTAAAGTTTTGGCCTGCATTGCTCGTATCAGAGCCACTTCTGTCACGCTCGGAAGCCGTCCTCGATCCTGATCGTGATCGGGTCCCATTCCGAGAATCTACACGGGGTGGCAGGCGATTGTATGAGATTGGGGGTCGGTCCTGCGATGGAGCTCGTGCAACGTGAGGGTCCTCCTCATATGAAAGAGGCTGGGCCTCAGGCCGAGCATGCGATTCGTACGGAGGCTGCGGTGGAGGCCCTTGTGGCGGTTGTTGACGGCGATGCTGCAGCTCCAACTCCTTCATCTTTTGAAGTTCACGGCGGGCCTGGCGGAATGCCTTGAGGCCTGCGTGAACATTCTCTTTTTGCTCAGACGAATCATCAACCTCGTCGTACCTGTCGAAACCGTCCGTCGAGGCCATGTTGTCCGCGACTTCTAGTGAAGTCTTGCTCGCGGATCTTGGCATGGTAGCGTTGCCAATGCCCTGGGCCTTGGGGGCCTTGGGCAGGAATGGCTCGCGATTCTCGCGACCACGGTCAACCAAGGACCCGCGGCTTGACTTTGATTTTAGAATCCCGAGCGCGTTTGATCGGAGACCTGGGCCAAGACTCTTGCCGTTGGGCTCTGTAGGCGTTGTTGGGATTGGAGTGGCCGGGTTGCTATCCGACTCCACATACGAGTTGAGCTTCTCGCGCACCCGCCGGGCTCCGTCAGCGAGATGCCTAGCAAAGTCATCAAGTTCTTCCTCGACATTTTGCCCAGCGTTGCTTGATGATGCCATCCCGGAAGATGGAGCAGCACCGCCCGCAGACTCAGGTCTGTTGCCCGCATCTACCTTGCCGTGTGCCATATCCCAATCAGCCTCGCTCAGATCCAAACAACTCGTATCTCCACGATTCTGCAGCGGCTCGTGCTGCGACTCTGACTGCTCAGGGCCATAGAATGACGAGGCGATGCTGGCGTTTCGTAGATGCTGGTGAACCATACCACTCAACCCAGACGTCGGTCCTAACGTTGGTGAGTCAATTGGGGGCGTGATGATCGTCGGGCTCGGGCTAGATGATTGCAGCGTGTTGTTTTCTGGAACCGTAATAGTTCGTTCAGTGATTTGCTCCTCCTGGGAGGCGGGAGAAACGGCATGATATCTTTCCATACTGAAGTTTCGGAGAGCAGGATGAGCCTGGTCATCGGGGCGTGCAAATGTGACTTGGGGAAGCGCGGGGGACTGTATGGGTTCAGCAGGTGAAGCGTCGTCGTCGTCGTCAAAGAAAGTCGCCCCAGTGCTCTCTTCCTGGACCGTGGGTTCCTTTTGCGGCAGTTCCTGCTTCTCGTGAGCCTGCCCGCGTGCGGAAGATCGAGAGGTAGATCGGCTGGTAGGTACCGAGGCGTTTGATTCACCTCGAGGTCGACCGGACGGTGTCTCTCTTCCCTGCTGCATCTGACGTTGCCTTTGGGCGAACTTGGTTTCGTCATATTGCTGAAGAGGTCGGTTGAACAGCGCCGTGGCACTTTTGGTTCTCTCGCCGGACTGCAGTGCCAGGCCCGGCTGATCTCCCGTTTCACTAATCGGTGGACTTAGGGGTGGCACCGCGCCGAATGCTGCTTTCTGCTCCAGTGGAGGGAATCTAGCACCTACTTCCGGCGGACTCATTTGCGGGAAACCCGATGTTGGGGGGGTAAACGACCGCAGGTTCGGAGCACTACTCTTGGCCATGATAGGTCGTCGATCCAGGGCACGCTCCCCAAATGCTGCTGTGGTGGGAGACGGGACATTCGGGCTGGGATCGGGAGTGCGAGTCCCGAAATTCCTCTGTCTGGTCAAGGTATCGATACGTGACAATGCCGAAGACTGCTGCTCGTGCAGATCTTGGTTCAGGCTTTGTTCGTACAGCCGCCGCGTCCGGGTAATAGATCGTTCTAAGGCAGGCGTTGTCCCCGGTGTGTTCGTGCCGCCGGCGGTCTGCCAATCCTTGGCCGATGCCGTGTGGGACGTTGACATGATTGATGTGGCAGCTGTAGAGTTTCGGCCTCCTGAAGGTCCGGAGGAGGTCGTGGAATTTGTCTCTCGTCGTCGGCTGAAATCGGTGGGAAGCTCCGAGTCGACGGTGTCACTGGGCTCGTCATCGTCCAGTGACGACCTCTCCTTCTGGGCCTGCCTCCACCTCTGGAATGCCGACTGCGAGATATCGTCGTCGTATACTATACGACCAGGAAATCCGCTCTTACTTCCGGCCGGAATCTTGTAGATCTTTTGTCGCCCACCAAAAAGGGAATTACCTTCCAGAGGCTTGGAACGATTCATGACGCTTGTGGCGGTGGTCGATGCTCCATCGTCGGAGGATTGGAAGGACTCGACACGGGAATAGGCTGGTGCTCGGATGGATTCGACTTCGGCGATGTCTCCCAGACCCGCGGTGAAACCAAAATCCGCCATTCGAGACTGCCTCTTGGTGAAAAGGACACTGTCATCACTGGCTTTGCCGAGGAGCGAGTTGGGATCGTCTTGCTCGCGCAGCATAGAGAATCTCGCCGAGAGGCCAGTCATCAGCAAGCTGGTTCTGAAGTCATCGTTGGTAGGCAGTGCATTTGCCAGGTCGATTACGGGTTTGGACTCGTCGTCGATCGACTTCTTTCTCCCAAACATTCGAAATGGGCTCGAGGCATCGGACTCTTGTGAGGGCCGCGGAGCGGTCACTTCGTCCTTGACCTTCTTTCTGGTGCGGAAACGGTTCATGATTGCGTAAAATATATATGTGAAACGAACGGGGGGTGCAGTAAGTTGCGCGACGACATCAGACGATGCCCATTTATCCGAATCAACAGTCGGACGTCGTTCTCGAGGCGAAGTGGAGTTCAGTAACTATCGAGTACTCTTGGCGAGGTCAGCGCTGCTCGACAGACTCGAATACGCGAGTTGTGGAGTAAGGAGGAAGATTGCAAATAGCCGGCCAGCGACAGAGAGGCACCAAGAAATGGCCGCCTATATTTGCAACCTCGACAAGTAGGGTTGATGGAGGCGAAAGGGGGAGCCGTACTTACAACAAGGATTTGCCCCTATTAGGAGACGATTCAGAAAGGTGGGTGGTCGATGGGCAAGCCTGGGTGCATGGGCCCACGAGTCACGATGCTAAGAGTCGAAAGAAGGGGGAAACTCGAGTTGTGCGGGCACAGGCTGGTTTTACTCGAGGTACCAAGAGGCAGAACAAGACGCAGTGGAAAGCCGAGTTAAGATTCGTGGGGCAGGCAAAGCCAATGGTTAAGTTGCTGCGTGAGGACGGGCGGCAGCAGTCGGGCGTGCTGGAGGCAGGCGATGGTGCGGTACAGCGCAATGACCGCTCGTCTGAACTAAGACGAACCAATGCGCAAACTGACTGGTGCAATCCTGGGGGACGGATAGAGAGAGGGGGGCCGTAAGGAGCGGGTTGCGTGTCTCAGGATTCTCGCAACAAAAAGCAAAGCCGCGGCGGTCGAGGCGGATCAGGTCGGTGTGCGGCGAGGTCGTGGTGATCCTACGGAGAGGGAAAACGAGCGTGAACCGTGGGATTGAACGAGAGAAAAGAGCACGAAGCCGAAAAGGAGTGACGGATTGTGCCGAACAGTCGAGTCCTGAAAAGCTGGGCACGGGTTCGAGAAGTAGGGGAGGAAAAGAGGCACGCACACGCACGAGAAGGTGGAGAGGAGTCTTCCCAGGTTTAGGGGTGTCCTGGCTCGAGATGCTAGCCAGGGGGCCCATTTGAGACAGGGGGTCCGGGGTGCCTCTATCGCCCAAGTATCCAGCCCGTACCTGTACTCACTTTGGGCCTCATGACCACCAGTCGTAGGCGTACCGTCTTTTCCCTGTACCTGAAGACTCCTGGTACCTGTTGGATGGGGCACTACCCGAAGCTGGACTGCCGTACCGTACAGTACTGTGTGCAGTACCACAACCAGTAGCAGGTTTTTGTCGCCCTTGGGTTCTCACGGCATGGTGCCTTGGCCGGCACCCACATGGTTCATCTCATCTCTAGACACCAACGACTTGCTGCGTGCTTCAAGGTTATTGCTTGTCAATGTCACTCCAAGCTTTTCGAGAAGCTGGAGGCTGTGGTCACGTTGGGATATGGGTTTGTCTTGGATGCTGTTTGGCGGGAAGCACTGCGCAGGGGTGCTCTGCCCGCTGTGACCGTCCACCCAAGCGCCTGCATGCCGCAGCTGCAATGGCCCTGCAGGTACCGCATGCAGGGTGATCACTGAAGTCTAATCGATGATAGGGCGGGTGCTGGCAGGCAAGCCATCCAATCCATCAGCGCCTCCGTGCCCCCGGTCAGCTACCGTGGCAGTCCGAGCCCGCCGATAGGAGGGCTTCATCCTATACGAATAATGCAGGGACACAGAGGAGCGTGCCTCGTTCTGTGGCTTGCTATACCATCATGCCGTGGTGCTGTCGGGGCCTCTACCCCGTCACCAGCCACGCGGGTATTACTACCAAGTACGTGCCTATGGTCAAGATCGTGACGTGAAGCAGCACCAGCAGCAGCCCGGTCACGGATGCAATCTGGGCTTCATCTAGGGGCCTAGCATCCGCAGTAGTAGATCCAGACGCACGGAAGCAGTTGAAATATGAGACCTCTGACGGGGTGTCACGGATGGTCAACCACCGTGCACCGCGGCACAGCCCGAGCCGCAAGACAGAGGCAAGTCTGGATTGATGGTGGCAAAGCCGTGCTACACGGTGATTGATCCCACCAGGTTTCCCAAAGTGCTCCACGGCCATCTCGAGAATACCTCCGACTCGCGATCTACAAACTTAGATTCTGGTTCCACGCAGGCCGCCGTTGACATCAATGGCGGCGCGTGCTCCCCCTGGCTCTCAAACATGCATCCTTTCCTCTTGCCGCCAGATCATCGCCTTGCATGAGATGGTGCTTCACTAACGGGGGCATATGCATCTCATCAGAAGGAGCACTCACGCAAGACGCTATAGCAGACGACTGCACTGGTTAACCAGTGCAAGACACGGGCATCTATGCAAAGACGATCCGGGGGGATGCCAGCCAACCTCGCTTTGGCGGTTCGATTTGGGCAAATCCGAGCGTGTACGATCTGGATGGCAAAATGCTTCAGATTGATGACTGTGACGTGTTATCCCAGCTCGATGAGTCCTTCGTTAATAAACAAGAGTCTCGTTCTCGTGCGTTTTGTATGGATACCGTGAGCATTTCTTACGGCGCATGCCGATTCTTGCCTATTCAGGCACGGCAGGGCCTCGAATCCTTGCCCGTCGGATGCTCGTGGCCCTCCTGGTCGGCACACACGGATCGCCGCGCTCCCGCGAGCTGACGCATCTCGACTCTACATCTCACGCAGACCTGGTTCCTTTTTCTCTCCTTGATGTTATTAACGTTGTTGTTGTTGTTGTTGTTGTTGTTGTTGTTTTTTGTTTTTGTTCGATCAGGTATGATTCAAAAGTTCTTCTGCCACCGTGTTTGCCACTGGTTCAGCACGGCCGTCGTCCTTTCGGCACTGCCCCCCCACCAATCGTGACACTTGATTGCAAGACTTGACCGTCCTGATCCTTGCCAGCCCTCGCTTCTCCTTTTCACGCTCCTCCACCCCTTCCTTCCTTGGGGCCCCCACCCTGAGCGTTTCGTCCTGTCGCGGAGTCTGGCGCCGTTACAAAGCAGCCCAGTGGCGCCCCGACGGCGGCTTGTCAGCTTTCAGACACCGTTGCGTGCGTGGTCGGGCAGCGTTCTGGCTACTGGGGACATCCTTGCGACAACTTTGTTCTTTGTTGAGCTCGTCGGAAAGGCTTGTGCTTGTGGGGTGGCTTAGGAACCTGACGGGATCATCCCGTTCTTGATGCAGGAGGCTAAGCAGCCGCTAGAGCGCTGGGTAAAGCCTATTCGCTGGCCGTTGTGAGAAGAACACCATGAAGCTGAAATTACCTTCATAACGCCGGCTCCCCCTAGGCTGAATGAGTTTGCGCCGCGCGTTGCCTCAATCGGTTTTCGATATTTTTGTCCGATGCTCTCCCAAATTGCACAAATGTGAATGACATCACGGCATTGCCCACACTCCGCCTACAAGTCCATGTCTCATCCATGAGTACGCAATCTCGAATGCATAGCTTGTTGTTTCGAGCCCATGACTAGCGGAGCGGCCTTGATTTGACCCCGCGAACGCGTTCCAGGGCTGTCCGCCTTGTGTTGATATTAATCTCATCGATCGCGTCGCCCCCCAAGATGGAAAGGACCACTTGTCTTTGCATTCGTGAGGAATTGTCGTATAGATTCGGCATTCTCTGCAAAGTTGCTTCCAATGCTCGAATATCTCGCACTTGTTCCCCTTGCACTATGTCCATCCATGGTTCAGACCGGAAATCTCTCCACGTACAACTTGGCAGATCCAATGTGCTTGCTCGACGTGCAGCTTGCAGGTGTAATTAAAGAACCCCCACTCGGTGAATGTTGTTGAGCCCAATAGTCCATCTCCACCAAATCGATTCAATAAGACAGTACCCATGTGCTCCAGATTTCGACGTCTCTATTCAGGTCTGTCCCAATAATACAACTTAGAAGGATGTTCTCTGTTGGCCATGTGCGGCTGGTGCTCTCATGGCTTCATCTGGGATACGGCAGAAGCAGAAGGTTCTTTCCAGCTCAACTCTTCTTTGCCGCGGCCAATCACTCATGAGCAGATCATGTAAGGGGCTCTAGCGCCTTCCACTGTCGAGAAGCCACGGCCAATCATGGCCCTGTGCCTGACGCTTGACCCCTTTCGGAAGACCGGGGAGGAGCCCCCCCTGAGCCAGACAGGCTTCTATACCTGGTTCCCTCGTCGAGCAAAGGGTGTGTCTTTAACAAAACCTGGCCCTAAAGTATCTTTTTCCATCACCACCACCATAATCAACTTGCATGTTCGTAGCTTTGAGGGCATCTGGCCCTTTTCCCTTTGCCCTGCCGAAGCCACGTCGAATAGCATGAGGGAGCAGCAACGCGGCCCCTACTTCCTGCAGTCATACTCCTCCCAAGACGAGCCACCAGGCGGCACGCGACGGCCTCGGTAATTGCTCACGCCGTGCCAGGATCTGCTCCCGTCAGCCAAACCATTGGAACGGGCGGCCGGCCGGCAGACCATCCGCGAAATCAACCTGGCTGCAAAACCACACGTCCACGCAATGGCGCGGGGTTTTTCCGGTCTTTTCCAATATTACGCATTGACAGCTCAGCGGCCTTCCGGATCGAAATGTCAGCGACCTCTGGACAGATTATTAGATGCTCTAGTGTCCGGTGTGCAGAGTACGGATGCGTGCGTTGGCCCTTCCTCGATCGCGATGCACAATTCCACGGCCGAGGCGAGGTTCCGGCGTAACTTCGCTCTCTTGCAGCACCTTGCCATCGGCTGATCACGAACGCTGCTGTCTTGTTTGATTTGGCAATGCCGGCAATGCCCGTAAAGGCACGGATACACACGTCCGGAATTCGCTGTCCTACGCCATCTCCCCGGTCTGTCTTCTCCGTGTTGGCCGAGCTGCGTTCCCCAGGCCATGTGGCCGGCGATCTTCGTTCCAGCCACCTGCCCTGTTGAGTTGCATTGCATCCCTTCTAGAATCTCAGCCAACAATTTCGTGCGAACCGTGCTGACGGGTCGGCCACCATCTCCCCCAGTCGCATGTATCTGCCGAATCTGCAATCTCACCAACAAGCTCAACCGTGCGACCGGCCATTTCGTCTTCAAAGTCCCAGCAGCCTGGCTCAGCACCCTCCCTTGCTAGCACTAGGGTGGTAATTGCTCAGCGCTCCGCTAGTGCACCTAATCTCCCCAATCCCTACTTCTTCGGACTATGGCTTAGCTGATCACCACTTCCTTGCCTCGCGCCGCGTCGTCGTTGTCCCGGTAGTTCGGTATAACCGAGGGCTTTGGGAACGGTCAATGCTTGAGTTCGACAGGCTCTTTCGTAAATCCCAGGTCCGGATATCACTCTCGCTTTCTGCCTTGACTATATTGCCATGTTACACCATGTGACCCAATTAGTTCTCGAACATGTTTTACCCCAGGCCCTGCTATATACAACTAGGATCGACAACATGGTCAGTCTCGGCTTGGAGAAGATGCGCCGGCAGTATTGTAGCCAGCAACACTCTACGCACCCCATTGTACCCAAAACATCAAGTCCTCACATCAACAAGTTCCCTTGTGACATCAATAACATTGAAGCTGTCGTCGTAGTGGCATCTCACGAGGGATGCTCCTCCCTTGCTACGGAGCGTTTGTTGGCGGAACCTGTGGAGATGAGTTGAGACAGCATCGTCGACAGACCATGTGGTCTCATTTGAGCCTATGCTGGATTGCATGTCTCCATCTTTCCTAGGCCCATCGTGTAATTTCAACAGCGGTTTTGGTCAATCTGATTCAAGTGTCTCAGTCACACGAGCCGTGAGCGATGCTGACCATCCCCCAGTGTCTCTTGTTAATAGCAACAGTTTTCATCGTGTCATGGAGTGACGAATTCGCGGTTTGCGAATACGGTCTCCGTACTCTTGTGGAGAAGTCGTCAAGAATCACTTCATCGTCGCCCGAACAAGTTCGTATGTTTTGTTAATTGCTATATGACACGAGGCGACCAACCAAGGGAGTATCCCGGTCAAATACTTTTACTAGTATTCTGCCTGCCGTCCCTTCGACTAGCTTTCCAGACCGGAGCGAGGATTCCGGCGCCATTGACCGAACCTTGGCTGCTCATGTCCATGCTGCCTTGCGATTTGCAATATTTGTCTTACAATGACCTCAGTAAAGACTACTCTAAATGACTGGAGACTTTCTGGCAGGATAATAGAAACTCGAGAAGCGTGGTGGTAAAATCGTATCTTTCTCCCGCGGTGGATCTACGTCTTACTCAAAGACTACCCTAGACCTGTCAACTCACCCAGGTTCGATATAAATCGAACATCTGGCCACTGTAGCATAGCACTCGGTCAATCAATCCAAACCCCATTGTCCTGGTTAGTTGTGGCACAACACTCAAGAACAGATACATAGCTAGTGTACTGATAACGTGTATATTCCGTCAAAAAGAAAACGTGTAGCCACCAGCACGCATGTGGTTGGATCTACACCTCGGAACACCTGCATTTTATATCACACCCAATAGTAGACTCTTGAAGAGCTCGCGATATCTCGTTGACATGGAGCTTTCTGAACCGAGATTACCCCTGCGTACACCTAGTTGCCTGCATTTGAACATGAAAGCGAAGTATGCAAGTAGAAACAAGCATTTGCTAGCCATCTTACCCCTGTTCAAGAAAAAATCCATCCGCTTACCTGTATGTAATGTAATGTCTATTCTCTATAGAACGTGGGACAATATCTACCCGCCTCAAAAGTAAAAGCCAAATGAAGTAACAAGCCCTACCCCCCTATTCCTTCTTCGACTTGCCCAGCTTCTTCGGCACACGAACGTACCAGTAAAGAAGCAGGGCGGCAAGCACGTTGAAGATGCAATAGACCCAGATGAGGCCAAAGTTGGTCCAACGATCCTCGTAGTTGGCGTGGACACCGGCGAGGAAGTCGTTGGTGTTGTCCATTGGACAGAACTGGCAGTCGGAAGTGGCGTCCTCGTTGAGAACGCGACCACCATATTGTTGCATGTACGGCCTCATGTACTCCAGACACGTCTCGTTGTCGAAGGGCCGCACGGTGATGATCTCGTTGGCGGCACACACAATATCAGTGTTCGCCACTCCTACTGACAGCATTCCTGCTGTCAGGTACGTGAATGGCGACACGCGATACATGAAGATCCAGAAGCCAGGGAAGTCACCAGGTCCGGCCAAGATACCACAGAAGACCAAGCAAAGCATGAAGAGCAATCCGGCGATGTTGCCACCGGTCTCAGCAGTTTCGAACCCTGCAATGATGAATGTCGAGAAAGTGCAGGTGAAAACCATGAACATCACTAGGTAGAGGAACATGAGAGCGCCACGTTCTGTGACCTGATCGGCAGCAACCGCATTCTGGTATAAACCAATAGGATAGTACCAGCAGAAGAACATCAATGTACCCACGAAGGCGTTCCACGGCAATTCGACAATGATCTGTGATAGCATAAACACCTTCCAGGAATATACTTTTGACGGCCTCTCGCGAGCTTCGTAGAGCGCCCGCTGGATAACAAATTGCGGCATTGACTGCTGCACCAGTTGACCAAAGATGTTATATAGGTTGAAGATAGCGAACATCTGGTTCTGCAAGCCCTGAATACTGTTGGGGGCATCGTAGAAGATGAATCCAATGAACAGAGAAATGAGAACGCAGAGAGCGATCTTGGAGTAGATGTAGACCGGACTTCGCCAGTACTGTTGGAAGACGCGGTAGAGGTTGACCTGAAGCTGTACCATTAGAGGAGCGGCGAATTCGCGGTAGGTACCGGCATCTTCCGTGTCGGCTGGAGTTTCGGCTAACTTTTGTTGCTTGATATTCTCCAACTCCGCCTGAACGGCTTGGTATTCGGGACTTTGCCGCCATGTTTGGAACCAATCAATATCCGTATGAGAGCCAGGAGCAGCTCCAATGACTTCCAGCATCCATTCCGCAGGGTTAGCCTTCGCAGGACAGGGGAAGCCACCATTGCGTTCGAAATATTCCGTCAGAATCTTGGAATTTTCGCCAATTTCCCCAAAGTACACCGTTTTCCCGCCCTTGGCAAGGAAGAGAAGTCGATCGAATCGCTGAAACAGCATGGCAGAGGGTTGGTGAATTGTGCAGAGAACAGCTTGACCAGCCTTGGTAAGCTTTTCGAGAAGATCCAGGACAGCCCATGATGTTTGCGAATCAAGACCAGACGTAGGCTCGTCCACGAAAAGCAGCAGCGGGGGCTTTGCAGCAAGCTCAACGCCAATAGTGAGTCGTTTACGTTGCTCAACGTTGAGTCCCTCACCAGGCACACCAACCACGGCATCTGCGTACTCTTCCATTTCTAGCAGTCGGATGACTTCCTCAACATAGGCAATCTTCTCCTCTTTCGGGACATGGGCAGGCTGTCGCAGGACCGCACTAAATGCCAAAGCTTCCCGGACAGTGGATGTCTGTAAATGCAGGTCCTGTTGCTGAACGTAGCCGGTTTTGCGTTGGAACGACATATCGCGAGGTCTTCCATCAACAAGCATGTCACCAGTGATGACACCCATGGATGTGCGATCTGCCAAGCAGTCAAGAAGTGTTGTTTTACCGGCACCAGACACGCCCATCAGCGCAGTCATCGTACCCGGCTTCACCCAACCGTCAACGTGGTCGAGGATGCGACGTGGCTCATTCTTGATTTTGATGTCGTAGCATACGTCGTGCCATTGGAACACGGAGGTTTGTTTTTGAAGCACGACGGATTCCTTGTTGCCAGCATTGACATGTTCGGCAGGGTTCGAAGGCCCGACAACTTTGAGAGCAGCTTCGGGATCACGCTCGGCATACTTCTTTGCGGAAAACTTAGCTGCCGCAGGCTTATAGCCTCGGCGGTAGACAAGGACCTCACCCTTGGATAGCTTTTCGGAAACAAGCTCGGCAGCTACCATGTAGCAAATGAGTAGAAGAACGGTGAAAGCAATGACAACGGCCAAGTTGGTCCAGAGCCTTTCGTGGGAGTAATTGTAGGCTGACTCGTAATAATCTTGTCCGAGGATATAAGACTGGCCAGGCACAGAACCAATCGCAATACAGGAGACGTCGCTAGGGCTCAGGTTCGAGTATCGCTCAACGTCCAGGCTGGGTACGAATTCATCACATTCGAAGCGGCGGCCGTGGAACTCGTTGATGACGATAGACTCAAACGCGTAGGCGATTGGGTCAATGTAGTTTATCCATCTGCACCAACTCGGCATGTAGCTGATAGGGATGACAAAACCAGTGAAGATGGTAAGGGCAAGCAACAGAACGGCGGCCGGAACCAGAGCCTGGAAGAGGGTTCGAGACGCTGAAGCGATCGTCCGGAAAACCATCGACATAACCATGACTGTAGCAAAGGAGTAGAGCAGGAAGAAGAAAAATGCCCCAGGCTCTCTTCGCAGATTGGTCATAAAGTACAGCGTCAGGTTGAAAGAAATTGTGACTCCAATTTTGTATGGTAGGTCACATAACATAGATGCCACGGCCTCGGCGCAGGGATGGTAAAAAGCATAGCGGCTATGCTTTTCGACGATGGGTCGTTGCGAGTAGAGGGTAAGAATCTGTCATGGTAGTTAGAAAACACCTTCCTAGCGAACAGCAATTAGGTTGCGGGAAGATACCTCGAGAGAACTGGCAAAGGCGTTCATCAATGTTGCGAAGAAAAGCAAGGCTCCACGTTGAAAAAAGCTTGAACTCGTGTCACCCAAGTTGTAGAAAACAGAACCGATAATCAGAGCCATGATTGTGTTGCCAATCAACGCACCAAGAGTCAGGGAGGGATCGCCGACCAGCCTTCTCCAGCCACGCCAGAGACAAAGCTGCACCTGAGCAGCGAATGATATGGTATACGGTGATGCGCTTCGTTGCCCCCTTGCTTGATGGGCTTTCTTGGTCGCACGAAATATTTCGGCAGCGGCACCGTCGAATGGATGCTGGACCTTGTACTCCTCAATTTCAACCTGCAAAGCCTTATACTCGGCACTGCTTTTCCAGGCGGCGGCAAATTCATCGGGTGTATTTGGTGTTTTCCCTTCGAAACCTTGGCGCACAACTCGTTCCAAAGGCGATGTCATCGACGTCAGAAAGTCGGGAGTTGTTTGACGGGCCGGGCATTCGAATCCCAGATTGATGAAATACTGCTTGGCATGATCGGCGCGGCCAAAGAAGATCTGGCGACCTTGATAAAGCACGGTTGCCTTATCAAACAAGTCATAGGCGCTCTGAGGAGACTGATAAATGGAGACACAAGCAGTGGTGCCAAACAGCTCTGTCTGCATGCGAAGGGTTTTGCAAAACTCAATAGCGTTGGCGGAGTCGAGGCCACGGGTTGAGTTGTCCCAGCACTGAATGGGAGCACCAGATAGGGTGGCCTCGGAAATCGTGACTCGCTTGCGTTCGCCGCCGGAGACACCTCGAATAAATTCATTGCCGATGCGTGTATTTATGGTGTGTGAAATGCCGAACATGGCCATGATAACATCACGAACATGTGCAGCAAGCTGATGCCTACTCACGCCCTCTGGGATGTTTCGAGGTTGGCGCGCGCATGCGGCGAATGTGAGGGTATCGCCAACTGTCATGTTGGGGAAATGAACATCGACTTCGGCGGTATAGATGGCCTCACCGCGATGCCTCGAGTGCATTTCTTTGGCACTGATACCTGCAGTTTGTGTTAGCTGTAATCTGCCACACCTCATTTATGCTTGAGCATAGACTGTCGAGCCGAGACCAAGTCGAATACATGACATACCTTGGTAGTTGAAATAGGTTGAATCATCAACCCAAAGGCCATTCATCTCGCCCGATATGGTCTTGAGGAAAGTCGAACAGCCAGAACCTGGGGGCCCGAGAACCACCAGCATTTCTCCCTTCCGAACTAGCCCGTCAACGTCGTGGAGGATGTCGATTCGCTGTCGGAGATTGCCCCAGAGTCCTCGTGCCATACCCGCAAGACTCAGCCAAACATTGAACACGTCCTTCTGGTAGTCGGTAGCTTCGCCGAAGCCGAACACATTCATATTCTGAAAGCAGACGCCCGTGGACCGCAGACCCTCGCCGCCGGGAGCCACCAAGTCGACCATTGCCTTGGCCCATGCTCTGGCGTTGAAGTTGGGCGAGGCCGGGTTCAGGGGCGAGGTTTTGTCGGCCTGAAAGGGGTTGCCGCTGGGATGAGTAGAGGCTTGCGAGAAACTACGTGCAAGGTTCTGAACAGCAGACTGACGCCGACGCATCTCGCACTCGTCATCGTCGTTGTCCAGTGTCGCGTTGGAGGAGGGCTGACCGTCAGAGTCGATCTTAGATAGATACTTTTCGTGCATCTCTACATCTTCCCGGACAGCATCGTCGATATCTTGTTGGTGCGTATCCACGATGTGGTCACTACCGGAGACGCCATGGCTTGCTGCAGTGGCATCGTTGTTGGCCCTCATGCCGATGATGTTCGACATAGTCGGCTGAGGGGTGGACGCTACGTGCGCCGGGACGTTGGAGTACCTGAAATGCGAGTTAAACTAACCAAGCGAAGAAAATACCCAATGTCTACAGGTTGGCTTCTCTAAGTGAGAAGTTGGTGATACAGCTGCCGCTTGTGTGAAGCCGAGGTTACAGAGCAATAGACATGCGAAAAGACGGATGGGGGTGATTAGGGATTAGAGGAGAGGGATGGAAATAAAACGAAGAAATTAGGAGGAATGTCGCGGAACATGTACTTTCCCTTTCACCCTCGCCCTCGTCTCACGCTCCCCAACCGCATGTTGCCTCGTCTATGGCTCTGTTACTCGGAGTAGGTGCTCGCAGGGGGTGTGGGCCGCCGATGAAAGCAAGCGCTTGGTACATGGCCTGGAGCCCCGGAGCCGGGAGTCAGCTCCCTTGTTTAGCGGGAACGTCGACCCGCAACGAAGTGCCTGTACTTGGCTTAGTGCCTGAGTAGGGGCGTTTCCCTGTCGTCGGGGTGAGCCCAGCACTGACTTTCTCCTTAGCCACGGCCGAGACTGAAGTTGTGGGTGAGGTGAGCCTGGGAGGTGCATTGTCGGCCTTGTAGATGTCAAACTGAAATCACACGGAGAGAGCCACTTAAGCAAACGGCCTTGTGGCTAGGTGGTTCGTGCTGTATTTGTTGGCGCCATTGCTTTTTGCGTTCCAGCCAAGACAGTTTTTGTACTCTGTACGGCACCTCGCACGGCCGCAATGTCAAGGTCGCAGAGCAGGCCAGGATGTGTGTGTGTGTGTGGCCGAGACCAATGGGAACGTTTTGCTGATGCTTTTCTAGTAAGAACCAGGAAGGCTGGTGCACCCTTGTGCAAATCCCTAGGGGCCTTTTCGCACTTGCCCAGCGACCCGGCACACACCGCTGGCGTCACTTACACCAACATCCTCAGAACATCATGAGCCTAATTCTATCCATTTTGATGATAGCGCAGGCCTCTTTGCCCAGAACATATGCCGCAAAAGGTAGTATGGCGCAATGATAACGGTAAAATGATCCGGAAGATCGACACAAGAGAAATAATGACTCGGCTAGGACAGTACGATTCCAGGAATCAACACCACTCGTTCAGTTCCCGATTTCAATCAGATTCCATACACACATATTCTCGCTCCCCTATTGTTCAGGTAGCCCACGGCTCTGCAACAAACGAAGCCTCGGTGTCGGGCTAGGCGCATGAGGTGAGCTGACGCCACATTGTCAGATGGATTAATGTCAGAGTCAGCCAACTTGCGATGAGTGACGAACAGCATCATTACAATATCATCCCACTGCTACACTCTAGGTGGCGTTGACAGCCGGCTCGGGCTCCTGAGGCACCCCGACGCCGCGACACCAAGGCAAGGTACCGATACAGGAAGAGGCACGGCACTAAGGGCTTTAGTAGCCGCGTGCCGATCCAGTTTTGCGGGAGCCAAGACGATCCACAAGGGGTCCTAGTCGACATCCACCATCTAATCTGGTCGCCATGCACGATGTCCAGTCGGTGTCATTAACCTTGAGCACAGTGCAGCATGTGCCTTGACAGCACTCGAGTGTCTTCCTCGATGTGCTATATTTGATCAAGGTCGATTGAGAATACTCGCAATTACATGCTATGGAACCACATATGCCAGTCAATTCAAGGCGATTACGCTACATGGCTGATGTGTGCTACACCACATTTAACGTCGTTCCCATGGCTCTATCATGTGCAGTGATCAAGCCGAGAGTGGTATAGCCCTGAATGAAAACATCTTGCGGGACATAACTTTACAAACGCAATATCGCCCTCCACCTATTTTAAGACATCCCCAGCGTCAACCATGCAGCTGTCACCAGCATGTCATCCTTTCCTAAGGTAAATCATCGTGCAAATGTGAAAACTATGGACGAAATCTAAGAACTTGGCCTTTAGACCAGCCGCATGCTCTCTCCTTTGACATGTTTCCGACACGAAGGCAATGTCAGCAAAGCGTTTTGATCCCGCCCGCTTCATTCCACATTGTCGAATTACATCATCACCAGGCCCGTTGTGCTACGTCGCTTCATTTGTTCTTGCTCCTGCTTGATTCCCCCCATACTTCTTGTCATGGCCCTAGTCGTTTCACTACTGATATTCACCTCCTGTGTTAACTCGCTGCCAATCTCCACGGAGTATAATGGTTGGGGCAATATCACCCATCCACACCACCAAGTACGTTCAATCCCAGCCACTACATTCCGTTGGTGTGCGCGACGATGCAACCCTCGAGTTTTCCATTCCTTGCCTGTCAGTGACCTGCCCCAATACACAAACGTGGGGTTAAGACGCTAAGTCCGCCGATTTGACCGTCCTATCTCCAGTTTCCTCCGGTTTAGCTCGGCGCTGTTGGTGCTATTGCAACCGGCTGCCGCTCGATTCCACGGCAAGAAAGGCTACATCGGATGAGTGCCGGCACGAGACTAGGCTTTTTCTACGAATTGTCGGTACATATAGGCAGACTTTGGACCATGGCTCAATTCTGCCACCACAACCAAAATGATCTTTGTCAGTTGCCGGCCATACCAACAACACGATGTGAAGGGATGATGAAAATATCATCACCTTTGTGGTCAATTTACTGCACAAAAGAGCGTGGCAACAAGCAACGGACGGGCTCTCGAACCGAACACACCATATTTCACGTAAAGCTGATCATAACTTGTAGTTGCCACAGCCTCTACTCTGCAGGCATCGTGATAGACCCTGACGGCGTTTTACCCTGGCCACACAAGGCCCATCTGCAATTCCATGTTGAGCGTGCCTGTCAATTCCCAGTACCGAGGAAGCAGTAACGGATCGGATTGGCAATCTTAGCTGCTTCCGCACTTATGCAACCTGAAATTCCGTACCCAGACAATCGGCTTTTTTTGTTACCAATACTGACGGACGTCCACAGCGGTCTCATCCTCGTAAGCGGAAGATACCGAGCCAACCAGCTGCTGACTGCCCGTGCTACCGAATTCGCCGAAACCCAAGCGCTAGCCCGGTCTCCATGTTTATGCACTTCTGGAACCGAGTAAAATTGAACACTGCTGTACGCCTTACAAGTACCCTTTAATATTACATCCGAACACACAATCCCGTTACGCCTTTACGGGAATCTTACAAGAGGTTGATGCCGACCCCGACCTGGAAGCCCTTGGTTCCCACCTCGCCCCGGCGCAGATCGATGGGCAGGCTGAAGTTGAGTTCGAACCGCGCCACAGGGTGCGCGTACACCAGCCCCACGCCCGCGGCCATGCTCGGCCGCTCCGTCACCAAATCCTTCATCGCCGCGAGCATGCCCGTGCGAACGCTGTCCGTATCCATGCCTTGTCGCGACTCGGGCTTTTGAGCGTCTTTGGTCCGCAGGGCTACCAGGCGCCCGCCGTTGGCAAAGACTTGGAACCGTAGGCCCGAATCCGGTCCTTTGTAGGGGAGCGGGAGGAGGAGGTTGACGCTGCCGGCTGCGAACATATCTCCGCCGGCCGAGTCTTGGCCGTCGTGCGGACCCAGACCACCCACCTTGAAGCCTCGGACATCGGCAGGCCCCCCAAGCTGGAAGCGGTCGTTGAGCCGACTGGGAGGTGCCTTGCCAAAAATGTCAAACCCCAGTGGAAGCGGCCATAGCATGCCGAATCGTAAACCACCGCCGATGGATATTCCCGTCCGGCCTTGCACGCCTGGTAATGTGACCGGAACAGCTCCACCCAATTCAAGCTCACTCTTGGAAAAGGCGACGTCACCGCCCAGAGGCCCCACGCCCGCAAGCTCCCAGGCTGATCGGACCATATATCCGTTTTGCGGTAGCTGTGGGTTATCGCGCCGCTCCCTGTAGCAAGTGTATTTGATGGCACTTTTGATGCTGTCTCCCGCATCCATTCGTACTGTAGGACTTGCCGTTGCCGCAAGACTCGTCACCTGACGCCACGCGCCCGAATATTCCACGGCATGAGTGTCTCGCGTAGCGTCTAGCCAGGATAATTTCAAAGTGGCACCCTTCACAGCCTCTTCGTGAGACGCCCAAGGTTTATCAGCCGCCGAAGCCAAGGCCTCCAGTGAGACCCTCAAGTCCGGATTGCTGAGCACTGGCGCGCTGAGGTTCGCGCTATATGCCGATCTCGTCCGCGTGCCGGTCTTTGCATTCAGGCTGAGCATTTCGGCGCCGCCAAAAATGTTGCGCCATAGCAACGACCCGTAGGCCGAACCCTCCCCGTTGCCGACATCCGTTCCCGTCGTCAGCTTGAAGCGCGGGAGCTCCTGCACCTTGATGTCAACATCGATGTCCGTAGGGCTGGTGGATGGATCGGTTTGCTGAGACGAGTTCATGAAGAATTCCGGTGCTTGCTTCAATATTTCTACATGACTTAGCTTGAGCTCGCGAGCAAGGTTGACAGCCAGGCAACCTACGTAGTGCACTGAGCCTGGAACTTAGCAGCTGTAGGCTCGCTAGGACTTCCCCCATTGTAGACGGGGATGTTTCGGCGTTGCCGTAGACCGATTCGAACATGGGCTGTAGGAAGCTCCGCCGCGTGTTGGTAGCCCCGTGTAAACGGACCTCGTTGATGGTCATGGGCATCGTCTGCTGGTCTGCTAACTGCAGCAAGTTGAGCAGTTGCGTCTCGGTAATGGGAGTCGGCCATGACATACCAGCTGCGCTACCTTGCGTTGTTGGGCCTCATCTTGCTGCCTCTGCACGTCCGGCCGTGCTGATCGAGCTTGCTCGAGGAGGGTTTCGGGATCGGATCGCAGCTTCGCTAAAGGGTCGGACAGCTAGGCGCGGTAAGAATAGTTCTTGAGAAAGACGACGATCGGGTTTGGGCAGCACTGTAGGTGCAAGGGAATACTCACCGGCTCGCTGGAGCTGTTCATCGTGCCGATTCGTGGTTTTACGTAGAAGCTCGGCGTCACATTTGCCCAGGAGCTCAGGCAACCCACTTTCCGTTGAAAATAGCAGCCCCAGCTCTGATAATGTGGCTCTTGCCAAAATCACCTACCCAGGAAGCGTGGCGCAGACTCCAGAGCCAGGATTTTGTGGGCGCAAAGGCGCTTAGCCCAATGCGGCTCGAGTTGGTTGAGGCCAGTCTGGGTCTGGGCATCGGACTCCCCAGCCGACCGCCACCCGTATGCACCGTCATCCCCGGACTAACCAACGAGCCTGTACCCGTCTACAATCAACTCCATCCACCACAACCTGCCCGGTTGACAGCATTCCTCCTCTCTTCTCCCCAATCCTGCCCTTGCCTTTGCTTCACCTTGCCGTTAAGCACGTCGACCGACTCCCTCTCTGCTGTCACTTCCTTGCCAGTGTAGCCATCATCACCCAACTCACGCGACAGACTGCAAGGCCACTTCTCGCCCCTTGTTCCTGCTCATTTACTCATTCATTTGCCATTCGGTCGTCATGGCGAGCAAAGCTGCCAACACAAGGGCACGTACAGTCGCTTCCTCTGCAAATAGGCGTACGCTAACCGTGTAGCAGTTGACTCGAGAATTCAAGACCATCTCGGAGAACCCTCCTCCATACATCACTGCCCACCCGTCCGATTCCAACATCCTCGAGTATGGCTATTGCTTACCTTTCCCATATTTTACGAGCGGATGCTGACAAGTGATGACCCAGATGGCACTATGTGATCACCGGCCCTGAGGACACCCCCTACCATGGCGGTCAGTACTGGGGAACTCTGATCTTTCCACCGAATTACCCTTTCGCGCCACCCGCCATTCGAATGCACACACCCTCTGGCCGCTTTCAACCATCGACGCGACTCTGCCTCTCGATATCGGACTTCCATCCCAAGTCCTTCAACCCCGCATGGGAGGTCTCGACCATTCTGATAGGGCTGTTGTCCTTCATGACCAGCGACGAGATGACAACGGGTTCCGTGTCGACGACCACTGCCGATCGCAAATACCTAGCTTCGCGATCGCGGTGGTGGAATTCCACCGGCGGAGGCTCACACGCCAAGGCGACCCCCGCACAGAAGGGCAATGTCAAGGCGGGTGATGGCGGCGCCAAGTTCCGCGCCGAGTGGCCCGAGTTGGATGCCGAGAACTGGGAGTGGATGAAGCAGCACAAGGTGGATTCCTCTACGGGAGATCGTCTAGACGGGGAAAATGGACCATCATGTGCACCTCAACTTGGAATCGCAGGGTCAAGTGGCCACCAGGCGCAGGCTGTCGTGGACGTCGTCGTCCAACAGCGTGACGCGGGGCGCAGTTGGATTTCTCGCAACAAGCTTCTGGTTGCAGGAGGGATGATTTTCATCTACGTACTTGTAGCACGTCTTCTGGGTGGCGATGGGTTCGGTGCATGATATGCACAAGCATCTGCACAAGCATTGGTACCGTCGATGCCATGACTTGGGGTGATTGGTGCTCAGCTCATGCATTTTGATGATGACGATACGGGCAGCATACAGGGCATAGGCACGGACACGGCATAGGGCTAATGGGAGATTGGTTGAAAGGTGGAGGGCGTTTTGCGTTGTTATTTCTTGCTAGTGTAACCTAGATACCGTTTGAGGGACATGTTATGATGGCTTTTAACTTTGTGTGCCTTTTCACGATACGAGTTGCACAGGCCCACGAGGTTCTATCAGATGTGCAGATGGGAGAAGTGATGGTGCAACTTGCTCAACGGTAGACAACCCTAGTTGGATCTTTGATATACTAATTTATCTCACGGAATGAAATGCAAAAGGGTGGGTGGTTTTGACCATGATTGGCCAAGCAGAATTGCCTTGTTGAGAGACCAGGCACTTTACCTTTCCTGCGCGTGGATGAAAGCTTTTGTTCTTTATGTGAGCGAGTCTAAGGCATCGATCGATAATGTGTTCAGCCAGCACAAATAGTCCGTTTCATAGTTGACACGGCGCATAGCATCCCTTTCTACTTTGATACTTTGATACTTTGATATTGGAGCTTTGCTACAGCCCTTGATTTTAGGCACGACCGCCGAGGTGATGCAAGACTAGGACGCCCCGAACATCACCCGCTAGATCGGCACGGCTGCGGGGAACCAAGGCTGGCCCTGGGTGGGTTGGGCAGCCGGCAGGGGTGGTGGGAAGGAAAATTGTGACGCAGCCCCGATTTATATTTTGTCACGAAGGCTGGCCAGGCGTAATCGACCGGTTTCCTTCATGTTCCCACTGCACCCACCGACGCCTTGTCTATCTCCAGCGGCCTTGGGTCCTCGACCCCTCAGACTCCTCCCTTAGCTTAATCTTCTCTTCCTCTCCTTTAGCTTCTCCTTCGACATCTTCCTGCTTTCAACTTTTCCTTTGCCTTCCCTTGTCCTTCCCACGGGTTCTGGTACCGGCCAACCCACGATGCCTCTTGGCCGAGATCTCTAGAGTCTCTCCTCGAGGTCCGGCCGCAGGCTATCGACATCCGACCACGATCGAATTTCACATATCCTCGCTTGCCTCGGTGCCACCGACCAAAAAAAACAACAAGAAAAAAACATACTGCTTCACGTATACCAGTCCGCGAAACACTCAACAATGGCGCCGGCCCCAAATGCTGGGAGGACTCGCCAAGCCGCAGCCGGCAAACATGCGCCCAAACCTCTTCTGCCCGCTATTCCGCTTCCCTACGTCAAGCGCCAAGTAGCTGCCGCTTCTTCTGCCTCGGGGCACCCCGAATCATCTCGGAAGCGCGAAGCCGGGAATCCTACCGCAGAAAGCACGCGCCAAGCTTCCACTACTGCGGCCCAGGAAACCGACGAGGCGGGACGGCACGGAGTCAATGTTGCTATTGCGCAAACCAATGGCCATAGTGTTACGCGTATGTTTTCTTCGGGAGTGGGAGGGCTTTGGGATTTGCGCAACACTGACTTTCGGTAGCGGAATCCGTCGGAAACCGCCAGGAGCCTCAGCCGCAGTTGGCAACCAGTACCTCGACCATTGCCGCAGAGCCCAAGACACACTTTGCAGGACATCAGTCTGCCCTCGATCCTGGCTTTGAGACATTGGCAGTGGCCAACGCCACAATTCCTGAGACAACATCACAGCAGATGCCTGGTAAGCTAAGCCTCCCTTGCATGTGTATGTTTGCCTTGACTCTAGATTGACGATTTGCTTGCGTATAGTCCAATACCGTTCCAGTGGGTCTCAGCAGCCGTTCATTCCGCCTCTAGCAGCGCCGCTGGGCTACCAGATACCGCCTCCCTTTGCGCCATCCAGCCGACCGACAGGAAGAATGACAAACGGCCAGGGGCATCCTACCAAGCAAGGCCACCAACCGCCAACCTCTTCCGAGGTGCCTAATGGGGTTCGGTTCGGATCTGATCATGGCGGGCAGAATGATGTGACCAGCTCCTACACTGTGTCGCAGCCGCCCGCTAACTATCCTCCGCCCACTGCTTCTATGTCTGGTGGACGACCACCGCCGCACTTCGAGCGGCCCAAAGAGCCGGTTTCGTTTGGATGCATAACCTCGGATTCTCACAATAGGATAGATGTCCCGGCGTCTCCTGCCAACGGGTGCGCGCGGAACCAAAGGAATTCCGCGTCACGTCCTCGTCCTCCTGCGGAAGAAGCCTCGTCCTATGGTGGCAATGCCGGCCCCTACCCGCCTTTTGAAGGACCCCCGCCGCCGAATCACCCAGGACCTCATCCTCTTATGAGTGGAATTCCGCCTGTTTTCAGTCAGTCTAACTCGAATTTCCCGATGGAGGGCCATTCGCTTCCGAGCAACCAGTTTGGTCCTTCAACACCACACAGCTTCCATGATTCTCAGTCTTCGATTCATCCCGAAGATCACAGCGTCCACGCCCCGTTTCCTCCTAGATCTCAAATCAACAGTGCGGGGTCTGGTGGCAACGACATTCCTCCGCATGGCTATCGTGAGAACGCTTATGGAAGTATGAACTATCCAAACATGATGCCCAACCCCAACTTCCACCCGATGATGATGCCACACGCCGACGACGCCGACGGACTGATCGGATACCTGCAGCAGCGGTTCGCGACGGTTGAGGAAGCCGACTGCACGCTGGAGCTGCGATATCTCGACGACCGAGCCCCGCCCGTTCGGATCCCTGGCCACCAGTTGATGTTCGCCCGAAGCCCGGAATTAGTCCAGATCTTGCATGACCAGGGTTCCCATCTTAACCCTGTTGACAAAGCCATGCAAACTGTTCACATGAGGACGGACAACAAATGGGTACGATCTGATGCTTTCTACATGGCAGTTCAGCGCCTGTACGGGCTGCCACTTCTTCCCATTCCACCCCCGCGGAACATGCTGGATACAGCTTCCTTCTCAGTAATGTCCCAAGTCGATTTTGCTCTTGGATATGCTGCTGCTGGTCACCTGCTGGGCTGGGGCCCCGTTGTCCGGCGCGGATGCGAAGTAGCAGCTCACCTGATGAGTTGGATGACGCTGGAGCGGTGTGTAGAATTTGCCCTGGAAGGAAGTATCGATACGGGCGCCTATGAGGAGTTCAAATACCACGAGGGCTCGGCAATTCTGCTCAGTGCCGCCGTGAATTTCATCGTGCACAACCTCCCACTGGATCTCAAGCTCGACACCTCGCCTACTCCACTGGAGTACAGCCGATTACCACAAGTCCCTGGTCATCCTGCCACGTCGATAGAGGCGTATTCTGAAAACGGTACGCCGGCGAGTGCTAAGGGATTATTGGGGCCAGCGAGCAGGGACCGCCGTCCACCCAGCATGAACGGCATTCATTTCGGCGATCTCGATCTCGCGGACGAGCGCAACGGTGTCGCAGACCCCGAGGCGGATCAACCAGAGAAGATGTTCCCTCACAGAGTCCTTTCACACGTGCTGCCCAACCTGCCTTTTAGACATCTCAGGATGATTCTACAGTCGGCGGGCGTTGGGAACGTCAATGGCTGGGTGAATGCTGATTCGCGGAACCGAATCATTAGGGATGTTGTGCTTGAGCGAGAGGCTCGCCGGCTAAGGGCTGTGGAAGCGGTTGTGGCTGGTCGAGTCCCCAATGCGGATTCCATCCGAGCATGCCTGGGAAGCCCCGAGCCTCGTGTGCTTGACTCGTGGGGCCTGTTGGGGTGGCAGGAGGAGATGATTGCATATGGAAATGCGGATGGTCCTTCACTGGTTCGGAAATGGGTGCCGCTTGCAGGTGTTCAGCCGCCTTCAGCGGCATCATACGTTTAAAGGTCGGGCACATTCTTGATGAGTTATGATATTTGATTTTCACGTATCCCTCGGCGGGCAAAAGGGCGAACCGGACTAGGGAGGTTCGTGTGGGAATAATCTGGGGCTGCATCGCTTTGTTCACCTTGGCCATGAATCTGGACCAGGCTAGGAGCAAGGAGGCGCAACATCTACCTAATGGTAGGAAGGACGACATGGGAACCAGCGGGATCGAAGGGTATAGCTTGCCACTGCTTGTGCAGTTCTAGGGCATGGGGTCTATGCGATAGAGGCAATTTGGAAGCCTCACAAACAGGTGTCTCTCCTGTAGTTTTTGGTACTGCACGGCTGTGCAATGGAGCATGGAAATGCCTTTTGATGGCTCAGTTGAGCAAAGATTTTTTTTGACAAGGCAATAAGTGAATTGGTGAATCATGACGAAGGAGAAGTGCGAAAATATATCCCGTGCTAGAGATGCAGAGCTGTCGTAATGTAAAGCTATCACGCTCAACTCCATATCCATTGAAAATGGCCAACAACGCTTCCTTCGTCGGGCACATAGGATATACTAACGGCAAAGTACAAAACACCAACAAGGAGCCACAGGAAAGCCAACCACGCCTACCAGGTATCTGGGACGAAGATGATAACAAAGCTGTGGATATATGACACATTTCACATGAACAGAAACTGGGGAATCCTTGCGGATAACCGGAGCTGCCCCGCCTACCCTTGAAAATTGACGTGCAGCGAATTTAATGCACGCTCTTTCTGGCCCGCAACAAAACATGGTGGAATGTGGGCCAGAGGGTACAAAGTTGGTTGTGCCGAGGCCTTTTCCCTAGCTCC
>KL660607.1:103277-142091 GCA_000732775.1 Stachybotrys chlorohalonatus IBT 40285 | reverse complement strand
GCGCCATGACGCATTGGAACAACAAGGTCGAGCTGAGATAAGTGGGAATTCTGAACTGGGTGCTCATTTTGTTTTCGTCCGTGGTTTGGGGTTTGCATGAATGGCTGCTGACCCTTGTACTGCTACTGCTGTTGTTATTTTTCCATTGTTAATGGTGTTGTCGTTGTTAGACATTGCTGCTGTGAAAGGTCAAGGTACCCATTGGAGGTAGCTACCGAGACATTGTTGGTGATAAGCAGAGCAGGGGTGGGATTGGCGACATTTGAGGGGGCCAGCTTCAACGCCCAGCCGGAACTGATCCTTCATCTCCTCGACCCATCCAATCCATCTCCCACAGCAATAAACCTCACCGTCGACGACACCCACCGACCTCCTCAAGCACCGCAGCAGTCCACCGCAACAGGCACAATCCACCGCGGCCAACCACACCCGGGGGCGCAGCGATGGCGTCGGCATCGCCAGGCTCCGTGTCCTCGTCGCCGGGCGACGCAGCCGCGCCCGCCCGGTCCATCGACCCCGTCCTGCGCAACACGCTGCGCTACACCGTCTCGGCCCGCGAGTACGCCGCCCTGCACAAGTACGTGCTCTCGCGGTCGCGCGTCCTGCGGCGCGCCACGCCCTCGCCCGGCAGCGTCGACAAGGCCCTGCAGCCGGGGCGCGCCGGCGGCGATGATTTCACGGCGCGCGCCGTGCGGCATGCGCTGCGGGTGTTTGTGACGACGTACCTGGGGCAGAAGGGGTGGGAGGCTGTTGCGAGGCGGGTGCAGAGTAAAGAGTGAGTTGCTCCAAAGGGGGGTTCCGATGAGAGTCGTCTGCTAACCGTGGGAGCAGCACCTCGAATACGAAAACGAAAAAGGTCCCCTTCTACAAATCGCCCACCATCCGGCTCTCCCTCTCCCTCTCCACCATCCTCCTCCTCTACCGGCTGCTCTTCCGCTTCCTGACACGCCTGCGCACGCACCTGCTCACCCCGGACGTCGAGCCCTTCCGACGGCGCAACCCGCGCGCGACCGCCACCCTCACGTCGCCCTACGCGCCCGCCGTCGGCGCGTCCCTCGCCGGCCTGGCCCTGGGCGTCTACCCCTCGCAGCAGCTGCGCGTCACGGTGGCCATCTACGCCATGTTCCGGGCCCTCGAGTTCGGCTGGAACGTCTGCGAGATGGAGGGCCTGGTGTGGGGCGTCAGGGCCGGCAGGAAGAGGGAGAGGCCGTGGTGGTTCGGGAGCTGGCTGCTGCAGCCGTTGGCGTTTGGGCAGTTGTTCCATGCCTTGGTTTTGGATCGGGAGCTGGTGCCCAAGGTAAGCTTGCGAATTCATGTGGACGTGGAAGTCGAGGGTGGGATTGACTGACAGCGTGATAAGTGGTTCGGCGACTTCATCTTCAACCATTCGTCTGCCTATTTGCAGACACGACCTGCGGACTGGCCGACTAATATCAGGTGGCCAAATACACACCAGGTTGTCGACAGCTTGGCTGAGATGGCTCGCCTCAGCTGGCCGTAAGTACCTACATCATCTCAGTCTTTGCTTTAACCCGATAGCTAACGAACGGTAGAGCCTACATCTCCCCTACTTTGTTCCCCAAGAAGGAACACGTTCTCCCCAGCACACTCACGCACCTTGCACCCTTGACCTCGCAGGCGCACCCTCTCATCACCTCGCTTTCCTGCGCGACACTGCACCCATCCGACCCGTCATGCCTACGGACCTACCTTAGCTTCTGGCTCACCTCGTTCCCCCCCATGACCCGCCTCTTCCTCATCCTCTACTCCGCGCTCACCGTCCTCCCGCGCTTCAAAGACCTCTACCATTCCCCGCTCGCCACGCTGCACCACATCCTCGCGCGCGCGCTGCGCATGTCCACCTTCGCCACGGGCGCCATCTCCACCGCCTGGGCGTCCATCTGCTTCTTCCAGAGCTGGCTGCCGCGGCACGTGCTCGCGCAGCAGCGCTTCTTCCTCGGCGGCTTCCTCGCAGGTCTGTGGGCATGGGTGGAGCGCCGCCACGGCCGCAGCGCCTTTTTGTACACGGCGCGCGTCAGCGTCGACAGCCTGTGGAAGGTGGGCGTCAAGCGCCGCTGGTGGCGCGCCATGAAGGGCGGCGATGTGTGGGTCTTTGTCCTGGCCCTCATGGTCACGGGCGTCGTGTACGAGAGGGATGCGAGGGCGATCCGCGAGGCCCCGTGGAGGAAGGGCGTGAGCTGGATGAGGGGCGAGGGGTTTAGGGATTGGGCGATGGAGGAGGAGGAGGAGGAGGAGGAGGAGGAGGATGCGGATGCGGAGGGTCTGGAGAGGCAGAAGGGCGAGTAGGGGGGTTGATATCCTAATTCTTATGATTTGTTATGAAGGCGATAGGGAGTTGTGGTCTTAGTTATCAAACACCTGTCTATTGCGTTGCCAGTCTGCTTCCCCCCCAAAACATTGCTCTGTGAATTGCTCGTCTGACCCTTTATTCGTTCCTATCTAAATCTTGCCCATTAATGTGCTGTAGAAGCCTCTTTGCATCTTACGGTAATCCTCCACTTCGTCGTCTGCCGGCAAGTCGCCCGCCCCTTTCAAAGCAATTTACGCGTCAGTAAATTAATTTCTGTACAGGCTCTTATAGGATAACCACGGCCTCTAGTCTAGATATAATAAGGGTATTTAAGGTGGCCTTCCTTGGCTCCTGCGATATTACAGCGTTGGCGGATGCAGCCCAGTTCCTGCGGGCGTGGACATGTGTTTCAGGAACGCGTAGGCCCCGTGGATCAAGACAGAAGCAGGAGCCTAGACGAGTATATATAGGACGGCGCTTTATTTTAGGAATGTAGCGATAGGCGGCGAAAAGCGACTAGAGCTACAAAAAGAGCACTGCCTTTGTCACCGTTGGGTGCAAATCGATTGTGGTGCCAGGATATTGCGCTAGAGTGGTCCATTCCCTCTTCATCCTGGCGTTGGATGTAGAGAGATCGCTCTTTGAGTCTAATCAGTATTTAACTTTTAATTCTATATCTGCTGGTATTCCGCCAGGCTGGGAAATATACGTATTATGACCTGGTGATAGGAAACTCGGTCTGCTGTTGATGGAGGAGGCGTGTAGAGGAATGTCCTGGGGTCACAGAATGCGGCACGAGCAGGGATATCATTTTGAGTTAGGTATGCGGGTGCGGCTGCACTTAAGGCAGGCACCTCCCCAGACTAGGTCTCTAACATCCTAGTGTAGCCCAATCGGGGCTAGAGTCACTGTGCCATACGCTACGTACCGCCTGTCTCCAACAACATGTCTCTGGATCACTCTGCAAACGAGAATCGGATTAAAAAGATGGTCATTTTTGCAATACTTGCAACAAGAAATAATCATCGATTTGTTCCTTTTCCCAAATTTGGGCTCGTATGCCAGTTGTGCCTCCCTTTCGGAGAATTGCCCTCTAATCTGCATGATCAAATGGCCTATTGAAGCTTTTGGCCTTTTCAGCCACGGGCGCCATCATTTCGAACACCTAGACTAGTCGAGTTCATCATCTTTTCCTAAGATTCTTGGGCCTTCTCGAGATACCATAATGTAAACCAAAGGGACAGGACCTCGCCCTCGGCCTTTGTCACTGGTTTGGCCATACTACTGGAGCCTGCCATATCAGCGGCACTTTCCGCCCGGTTTCGCGGCCTTAGCAGCGTTTTCTCGGTTCGAAGAATAAGATAGAGCAAAGTCCTGTATCATTATGTATATATTACTGGAGAAGACCCCTATAACTTTTGTGCTGATGCGTCAAGAGCGTTAAAGGGATACACTGCAAGCCATTTGCTGATTCGCTCTGGTTCATGCAAAAGTGCGGCAACACGCAGCAAGGCTCTCGCCTGGGCAGACCGGGCATTGCCCCAACCGATTCTTATACTTTCCCCTCCCCATTCCCCGAATCTGGTCATTAACCTCTATAGGCCACGCCGTCGCGTCCAACGCCTTGGTTATCCCTCAACGATCAACTTATTCGTTCGTGTTGCACAACGATTTCTGTACGACATGGAGGTCATTGGCACCGCAGCAGGTGTCATCTCGCTGGGCTTCCAACTCCATGGAGCTGCCAGCAAGTACATTGATGGTTTCAGGTCGGCCAAGCAGGAAATCCGATCGGCCCAGGCCCTCCTCGATTGCTTGGGAGCGTCACTAGAGGTTCTGGAGTCCGCTCTAGGCAAAATCGGACCCGTCGACCAAGCGACCGAGCGGAGCATACATTTCTATAAGAAGGCTCTCGAGGGTGAGATGAAAGCACTTTCCGAGCTCTTGGACAAGTTGAAAGAGCAGGATCCGGGCGAAAGCCTTCGGGCTCATCTTCGAGAACAGAGAAAGAAGCTGTCATATCCCTTCAGCCGAGAGAACCTTCAGACTGGAAAGCCAGTTGGGAACGCTCAATACCATTCTTTCCAACGCCCTCAATGCCATGAGCCTGTATGTACCTCTCGAAATTTGCTGCGTCCCCTACAACCTTCACTAACGGCCAATAGCCAAGCCAGTGTAAGGCAGATCTTAGCAGAGGGCAGAAAACATGCTGCTCTGCAGGCCAAGCTAGACGAGATTGTCACTTCCATGGCGGCAGCTTCCTTTACGAACGGATCGCTCTTTGCGTATTTATTCTAGACAATGAAATGACCGAACACAGGTTGGGGCAACCGGAACTGAAATGCTGCGGCTACTACCAAACCAGCAGCCCTGTTCGAAGCGGCTACATCCATGGGTGTTACAACAACCGACGTGGACGAAATTCCTAATATCATGAAGACAACAAAAACGGACTTGGCAATCAAAGAGTCGCCAACCAAACTCTGCGGCAGTATTTCCAGAAAAACAACTAAAGGCTCGCGGCGCCGCTTTTTGTGGTTTGCTTGGTTCGTTGAGGAACACGCACTGCATGAACACGATCCTGGTTGCTTCTACAATCGCTTCCAACCAACAACAGTTTCCAGGATCCTGGTACTAAATCGACAGTCACAATTTATCAAGACATGTCTTGCCGCCATGGTGTCCTGCTCGGTTGAGCTCTCCAAGGCTCCTAGTCTTTGATTAGCTGCTCGAATTCGTATTTGCAACCGTGTCTCGGTCCAGGCCTCGCCTGCATTTAGGCTTATCAAACTGGACAGATATTCCTACAGATCTTGCTGGTATCCGGCAGAGACAGGGATGCTAATATGGAAAGCGCTCGATCGGCTGTTCCGTGTAGAGAAGGTATCCCCAACGGATGTGACCGAACACGGCAGGAATCTACTTCATTACGCCGCAAAGGACAACCTTGGGACGGGTTTTGCAACCTTTTGGTCTATGTTAGCTTCTCTCGGAGTACCCGAAGACAGTTTGGACGATGAAAATAGGTCAGTAATACCCAACGACCCGCAGCTGAGCTTTTGTTGATGCAGTGCTGAAATCGTGGCTGCTTCGTCCACAATTATTTTAAGACGGTGATATATGACTTTTCTCCATAGACAAGCATCATCTATCCTTTTGGAGAGATTTTGTTACGGCGAGGACCTGTCAAGCGTTCTGACAGTGGCGGGTTTGAAGAGTCATTCAGTCGACCCTTACACCATTCTACCTCTTAGGAAAACCCTTGCCCCGACCACCTGGATGTTCCGTCTTGGTATTCTTCTCAGACTCTTGATAAATTGTGGCATGCTATTCGACTGCATGGTGCCCATGTTCGGATTGCAAGATTCGTGGCTTACGTTCCCCGCTGACACTGCTGCGTAGGGAGTGCAATAGGGCCTTTGTGTACAGCAATCCTGCACCAGTCGCAAGATGAAGTGGAAGCCATTCTGCTTAAGCATCAGTAAAGAGTATTGGATGAGGAGGTTTTCAATTGTTCTGGCTGGGTGACCCCATGCCATCTGGCTGCTTTGGTCTTCCCCGATACCTTCCCTATCATATTCAGACACATCAACAATGAGCTACGAGCGTCTACGAGCAAGCTCGAAAGCTTGTATATTGACTCGTTCAATCTCGTGCCGAGCTTAGTCGCAATTGCTGGAAGGTTTTGCTGTAGGAGATGGGCAGAGCTTTGCGAACACTGCCGATGCACATACTGTCTCGAAATTGTCCTCCAACACGATTACCCTGTGCATTGGGATTGAGCATTGTATGAAGGTGTGCTGCACGCGCCACTTCGTGTAAAGAGTTTGGTGATCACGCATCTTACCGATCGTCGTCGGCGATTGGCGAGTCTCGCTATTGAGTTACTGTCGGAGTAGGATCTAGTCAGATTCGATCTGCGCCGCAACGAGCCGCTCCAAATGGGTATCGAGGAAATCATCACCTTGTTGGAAAAACGCGGCCATCTGATCCCTGCTTCCCTGACACCAGCGAAGGGTAATTCACCCATCCAACCACTCTTCCTGGGGTTTCAGGGGAGAAATTTCTCACAGATTCTCGTCCAGGCCGGGTTTCGCCTCCCAACTAAGGCTCCCACTCCCAGCCCATACGCATTCGGACATTGGGGGTTTTTCTGTGAGTACTCCCAATGGCTCCTCAAAAACTTTGAAATGGGCGTTTTGCTCCAACCCGTCGAACTATACTCAAGTGAGACGGGTTTGGTGGTACTTTCAGGAGGAAATGCAGCTATATCTTCTGGCCATGTTCTAGCCCACTACCTGGCCCATTTATCAAGCGTCTGCGTAGAAATGTATGACCAAGGGGGGGAGCGGGAGCCCCTTTCGATCTCATCACCCGAAATTCAATCGGCCCTGAGCTCGATCTTGGAAGCGGCCACTCCGGACGATTGTATATGTGGTTGTTCAATAGCAGGATGCCTCCCGGCCACAATATTCACGTGGATATTGCGTGATGATAACCGAAATGATCGAATGCGACTTCGGCAAACTTTCTTGTTTCTGGAAAGGCAAGGAAACATCTCATTCGGTCAAAGTGCTATACGATTTAGCATATTCAAAGCTCTAGGTTGCCGCCACACCTGCTGCGGCCGAGCTTGGTTTTGTATGTATTACCGTGGCTGCTACGACTGTGGTGAGTGTTGTGACGAAAAATGGCAATCCATCAGGGCTCAAGACGCAGACAAGCTTGGCTTGCTGAAAGAGCTGCTTCCGGAGATTGTACAACAATACCAGGAGACGGGGCTTTCGTTGTGGGATTTCATCGACACTCGGCTACGTCCTTGTGTATCGCAGACTCTGAAAGAGCTGGAGCCACAGGAAAAAGGCAATTTGACATTGTAGAGATTGGACCAGCTGGATTTGCAGTTGGCAACGCAAGTCGATGAGGAGGCAATTGAGGCATTTGAAGAATATGAATTCGTGAGTTTTCCCTGGCCTTCGCGGTATCGACGACGCGATAGTGACTTAAGCCTCGTCACCTCTTCGGCAGCCAGTGATTCGAAAAGTATACTGGAAGACAAGAGAACTAGAAGCATCGAAGCTGTGCAGAGATGTATCAGCAGGTTATGTGGGTGGGTTGATGATGTGGACATGGCATCTACTGAACGCAGGGGGGCAGATGGGTCGAGGGGCTATTCAGAGTACACATAATGTTTTATCTCGCGCAATAAGATTTCCGGAATGATACCTTGTTACCCCTTTTATCGAAGCTCTCCCTTTACATACATAGACTGTAGTCTCGTGGTAGAGCTTGGGACATCTTGAGGTTCTCCTGGTGAATAGATCCGGCCGAATCGACTCGACATCTAGATGCCAAGACAAGTGGCTTGTGTTGACACGACTTTTCATTTTCTTGCTTTCGTAGGCACAAGGTAGAAAATTGTCTTTTATGGGGTACTGCTACGTCTGATATCTAAGTGTGCATGGTTTCCCGTGAGAGTCGACCGACAAGGCCGTATATTAAAAGATACTTGTCTTTCTATGCTTAGTCCGCATACACTGCCTGCTCAGGCTACCAGTTGCAGTGCTTGCTGAGGCAACCGTCTGGATAGCGTCAGCCAGACCCAACTATGTACACAAGTCGTCCCGCATCTCGTACACGGCCCGCTACAGCAAATGGCTCTTCACCTGCACCCCCTCGGGCAGCGCCCAGTGCGTCTTGACGCCTCCCCAGCTCTCCTCGCTGTACCCCTCCTGGACCTTCTTGCAGGTCCGCAGCCCCCACTCGGTGACGCCCAGCATCAGGCAGCTCTCGAACATGAAGGCGCAGCTGCCCTCGCCGACCTTGGCGGGCCTCAGCTCGGCGGCGCGGGCGCCCTCGTAACTTTCCGCGTCGGGTCCGTGGCCGCTCATGACGTTGTGCAGGCTCGCGCCGCCGGGGACGAAGCCGCCGGAGCCGCCGCGTTTGGCGTCGTAACCGCCCTGGATGAGCCCCATGAACTCGCTCATGGTGTTGCGGTGGTACCAGGGCGGGCGGAAGGTGTCCTCGCCGACGAGCCAGCGCGGCGGGAAGACGACGAAGTCGGCGACGGCGGTGCCGGGGACGGGGCTCGGCGCCGACAGCACGGTGAAGATGGACGGGTCCGGGTGGTCGTAGGAGATGCTGCCGATGGTGTTGAAGCGGCCCAGGTCGTACTTGTAGGGGTAGTAGGTGCCGTGCCACGCGACCACGTCGAAGGGCGTGTGCGGCTGCGTCGTCTGGAAGAGCTCGTTGTTGAACTTGACGGTGACGCTGTAGCGGCCGGCGCCGTCCGACGCCGTCGCGCCGAAGTCGTCGCTGAAGCAGGCCACGGGCGCCTGGAAGTCGCGCGCGTTGGCGAGCCCGTTGGACCCGATGGGCCCCAGCTCCGGCAGGTTGAAGTGGCCCTGGTACAGCTCGAGGGCGTAGCCGCGGGCCGGCCCGGCGGGGAGGTGCACCTGGTACTTGACGCCGCGCGGGATGACGGCGATCTCCATGGGCCGCACGAGCAGCCATCCGAGCTCCGTCCTGATGTCCAGCTCTCCCTCCTGCGGCACGATCAGCAGGTCGCCGTCGGCCGAGTAGAAGGCGGCGCCGTCATCCATGCTCCTGCCCGCGGCGTAGACCAGGATGCCGATGCCCTGCTTCTGCGTGACGTCGCCGGCGCCCGCGACGAGCCTCAGCCCGGACACGAAGTCCAGGTGCTTGGACTCGTCGTGGTCAAAGGGGTCCCAGCGCAGCTGGTTGGGTATGTAGTGCAGCTTGGCGCCGTGGGCGTCGTTGGCCTGCGCCGTGGGCGCGTCGGGCGGCGCGGGCTTGAACGGCGGGTGAGCGCATGACGGCAGCACGCGGTACAGCCACGTCTGCTTGTTGTCGTGGCGGGGCGCGGTGAAGGCGGTGCCGGAGAGCTTCTCGGCGTAGAGGCCGTAGGGAGGTTTCTGGGGGGAGTTGTGGCCGATGGGAAGAGCGCCTTCTACGGCTTCGGATCTTGTCGCCTTCGTCAGCGTTCCCGAAAAGACAAACCCCGAGAAAGGGAAACCCACTCCAGGTGGCTGTTAAAGCCGTTCTGGTACCTATACTTCTCCTTGGTGCTGAAGCTGGTAACAGGCATGATCACCAATGTCGTGGGGGATAAGATATATTCTGACAGCTCACAAACAGGAGCGAGCCCGAGAGGAGCCGGGGCCGGCCCATGGCTTTTAATAGGGGAATTGGCAAATGATAAGAAGCGCAACCGCCCGCCCACCCCCTGCCTGGGCAGCTGCCTGTGACGTTTCCCGTGCGGTTCGTGTGCCAACCTTGTGAAAGAAGAGCCGTCCCGGCGTCCCCGTTGTGTGACATCGAATAACGTGCTCCGACGGTAGCCGCGGGGGAGGGGCGCTGAGGCGGTTCAGTTCCGCACGTGGCCAGAGAGAGCTAGTGCCCCCCACGCCAAACAGTTTAACGTGTAGCTCTGGTGGTTGTTTGTTAGTGCCATGCTGGGCCTCGAACATGGAGCATTCCTGTGAATCGCATGGGCGTATAATTCGCAGCTATTTTCTTGGAGTGTACTGTATCATATTGCTTGTTCAATGGCCTACAGGGTATTTCACTTTGAACTCATCCAAAGGCTGAGAAATACCTTGCACGAATAACGTCATTCTAGGTACTCTCTGTCCACCTCATGTAAGCCGTGTTGCCTTAGGTTTGCATGTACTTGGGTGGGTCAGATGGGGTATTAGCAGAGCTAAGATGATTATCACAACCACATCTTACGACTTTCACCATCTTGACTGCAACACGCAACATGGCGGAGCTGAAAGCTTGAGACACCCGGCACTGCCCCAAGACACGCAGTCCCCGGAGCGTCGGCGGGAGTATTATTCACCACAAGTACAGGAGGCGGGTTCACGGCCCCAAGGCCAATGAGCCGGACGAGACTATCTAAATCGCAATATCCCAGGCGCCGACTCGCAACGAACCCAGCGAGGTCATACAAGAAGAGTTGAAAGGAGCTATTGGAACAGATATCCGGTTGACGGCGCAAGGGGTCTACTCCTCCACGGCATCGCCCTTGTTCTTCTTCTTCTTCTTGCCCCCGACGTTGCCGCCGGAGTTCCCTGTCGCAGGCTGCTTCTGCAGATGTACGACGAGCCGCGTCCAGCTCTCTTCCTTGTCCCACTCAAAGCCCGCCAGGTATGGGTTGTCAAGCTCGTCGTCAGACTGAGAGACTGCATGTCAGCTCATGTTCGGCGGCAGATGAACATCAGGGGCTCCAACTTACGCGCTTCTTGAATGACTTGTAGATGGCATCCATTGCATCCTTGATCGTTACACCCTTGAGGTTCCGTGCTGACACCTCGAGGCCGAGGGGGAAGTGCAGGTCGATCTTTTTTACGGGGGGCTTTGTGAGATGAAGTTTGAGAATGGCGGGGTCGTCCACCGTTGACGGGCTTTTGTTAATCTTCCTAAAAAAAAATAAAAAAAAAAGAGAGGCTTGTCAGCTCATATCTTGTTAGGCTTGGAGTGCTGATAGAGCATTCAGAGCCTGAACTTACCATCCTGTCCTTTGGGTTTCCAGCGGCAACTCAATCTCAGTGCCTTCTGCTTCTGTAGAGGGAGATGTGTTAGCCGGGGTCGATAACCGTGTGGGAGCATAGCCTTGTGCGCCAGGACGACGAGTTTTGCAGGAGCGACATACCTAGGTCATTGATGTTGAAAACGCCGGGTACGCTGGAGCTCTTCCTTCTAGGAGCCTGCTTCTCCTCCTTGGGTGGCGATGATGAAAGACCCTGCACTGCGGAGTCGACCTTGGTAAGTGGTTCAGACATGATTGCTGACGATCAGATTGGGTTGCCCTATGTGGACGATAGCTATACTGGTAAGCAAGGGGGCAACATCGGATGGTGCAGGGTACGGCACGGATGCAGAGGGTGATGGCCAAAACGAACCTCGAGATGAGAGCGAATGGTTTGCAGTAGAGAAGGTGCTTAGGAGACTTAAGAGTGTTGTTGGAAGAGGAAGAGAGATGGAAAGAGGAGAAAGAGGAGGGGAGAGGAGGAGGTTATGGCTGGATGGAAAGAGGGGGATCGCTCGTTCCTGAGGTGTCATGCCATGTCAGGTGAGCTGTGCTCAGTTCGGGGAGGTACGAGGTCGTGTACAGCTCGCCCGTGAGATGGTGCTGGTACAGCATACCTCGCGGTGCCCTAGATCAGCTACGGCTGCTGCAGGTATCCATCACCCGTCAGGAATCTCCCCACCTTCGTACCATGCCACCGGGGGGGAGGGGCTTACCAGGTACCACACCACGAGATGCTGGCGTGACCGGTACAGTACAAGTACAAGGGGGACACCATGGATGATTCGGGCCCCCTCGATTGGAATTCGTCACAGCGTGCGGGGTAAATCGAGCATTTGGCACAACAGGAGCGACCTATGGCTTGCCATTGATAGCTTCCCTCATGCTGCCTTTTCGAGGTACCGGCTGTTTACGGTCGTGGCCTAGCATCTCAGCCCGGTTGAGTCCTGGCCATCCGTATCGCGTGACTGCCGGCCGACTTGGCCTGACGGTGCCTGATTGGGCTTAGCCTGCTTCTCTCAGCCAAGCGCATCTGGGGCAGAATCCGGGGAAGCTGGTCACGGCCCCACAGGTGCAGCAGCTGGGAGGAGCTCCTCGAAAGGCAGCGTCATTATTCTCACTAAGCAAAACGCCTAGGGGAAAAACGTCCTCTCGTAAAAGTTGCGAACGGAAGGGCATTTCCTTGTGTTCATGGGCGAAGGTGTGTACGGGAATCTAAAGCTAAGGGCAGCAGAGGAGGGGTCAGAGATGTGCAAGCGCGGAGACGCCCGGGGCTCCAAAGTGTATTGGAGGACATGGGACAAGGAGTGACGCAAGATAGCCAGAAACCCCTCCTCACCCGGTCACGGCCTCGAGCTTCGCGCCGGGACTTATGACGATCTAACGAACTTTATTCCTTCGTATCAATCCTCTCGAACCGTAACTATGTGGTGCTGCTCACTGGCCAGGGGGGGGTCCGTGGACAGAGCTCTGAAGCCAGTGATATTGCTTCCACCCACGGGAAACCGTGTTCCATCTCGAGTGTCGGTACTTCGGGGTGAAGCGTGGCCAGGCACGGTGGTTTTAGGGATTTGGCTAAATGAGATCATGGCGTGCCGCCAGTGCCTGGAGGATCTGCGCCCTTGCTTTTATGCCTACCAATGCCGGGTGTTGATTTGCTGCTGGGCGTCGGATCGCTACTGTTTCCGTCATTTCATTATACCATGATAACATCGGGATAAGAGATTCATTAATCAATTCGCTTGGTTCTTTTGGCATGGCTAAGACAGTTCACTGTATAAACTAGTGGGATTGTACTGTATTGGTGCCTCGATGCCGTTATCGTGCATCGCCGTGCAGAGTGTTTCACCAAAGCTCCTTGAGGAGCCAAGACGGGGCATCAAGAAGAGGAGTAAGCAGGATCATCCGACGGTGCCGATACGCGATTGATAGTGCAAAGAGCGGACATGCAACACCTCCCTCCCCCCTCTCTGGCCGACCCTCCTCGGACTACCTGGCTGACCATTGGCCGCCAGCACAGCACTGCTTCAATCTGCACAATGGTAGCATTGGGCTTGGTCTGGAACAATGTGGGGTGCTGTAAGGTGTTCAACATGCCGCCGTCGTGTGAAGCCGCAAGTCCCGGTGGCAGTATTGGATCAATCGTCCCAGTCTCAGGATTGGCTAAATCAATGACCCAGACAGCCCGTAAGGCCTTTAACGACCGACTCCCCGATGTGACGGGGAAGGCAGTTGAAATAACCCCTGTGCGACGAGGCGAAGCAAGACTGACCCGAGTGTTTCAAACGTCCAAGCCAAGCCTTCCCCCCCCCCCAGCACCTTCATCAATCTTACATCCGTCCTTACTTCAACCTCAACATCGAAAACAGAACATTTTCTGCTTCGCAAGAAACAGCACCTTGTGCTTGGTCAGGAATGTCTGAAAACCACGGGATATTCCCCCCCTCCCCTCCCCCACCGCCATCTGATCAACCAATGATCGTCGTGGAAGCATGGTGCAGGGCCACGCGTCCCCAGCCCGCACAATTTTGCCTGTCCGCGTCTACGAGGCTTCTAGAAGAAAGGTTTGCTGCAAACTATTCCTTCTCCGCCGGGTCAATAATGAAATAAGACTGATTCTCGTGATAGAAAAGAGATTTAATGGACAGGTTAGCGCAAAGATGGCTGAGATGGCCGGCTACGCTACCCATGTTTGTGTACACCAAGTGAGGCCATCTTAGAAACGGACAGCCGGCCAGTATGTGATGGAGTATTTCGGCTATCTACCGAATACTATCGGCCTCGACAATGGGTAATTCGTGTCTCGTTGTCTCGAACGGTCATAAATTGGTTCTGTCCTGCTTGATCATGCATTCATCGGCAGGGCCACGCGGGCAAAATTTGCCATCGGGGACGCGCAAGTCTGTCGGATGGATGCAGTCCAGGCAACGTCAGCCCCTCCCCGCGTCGCCCTTGGGTTACGCGATCCAGTCCAAGCCCACCTGTGCCCTCTCTGGCAGGATCTTGTGTTAGTGGAAGGCATGGGGACTTTGCGAGTTGCGATATCCCACCCATTCCTGTCTCTTCCTGCATCGTGTTGGTTCAGCCATACCCTCAACTTCAAGTCTACTGCTCTCAGCATGGTCAGATATGCCCCCTTCGACTGGCTGCCCTGATGAGAACATCAGGAGAGCAGGAACCTCCGCTTCCTTGTTTAAGCCGCCGCTGCCGACTCTTTCCACTAGTCTCTCCCGCCAGGGCAGCCAGATAGAGATTCAGCTACCGCCACTTATCGCGGGGGCTCTCGTGGCTGCATTCGCCCAAGCCGTTGCTGACGGGTTAAACAACGAGCTTCCTACACATTATTACTTGACGGGCCAAAAAGTGCGTATAAACCTCGACCGAGTTCTTGACCGTCTCCTGGCCGACTTCGTCAAAGAGCTCTGGGACGAGCTGTTCCACTTCTACCACAGCTCGAACACTGCCCCGCCTCGTCAGGTCATGCTTCTCTTCGATGGCCCTATCCGCCAGATTGTCTTGATACTGAACGGACCCGAAACTTCGAGCTGCCTGTTAGACAAGTTAGCACCGGGCCTTTCGAGGAGAAAGCCCACCTGGTCCGTCCCTAGCCTAGGCATCGATCTGTTGCTGGCGTTGCAGCTCTCGTGCAGCTACTGGCACCGAGAGTATCCCGCTCTTTCGCCAGGCGGGTCTCCGCACGCCATAGCTCAAGCTATTCACACTCGTGTCCTGGGAGGACGGGCGGCCAGCCATCTTGTTGCCTCGATACGAAAGACGTTGATGGGTCCGCACATGGTACAGATGCACGTGATAGAGTCTGCCGTATGGGATATCGTTATGAAGAGACCATTTCCTCCTCCATCTGATGGATTCGGCGTTGTTCAGCTCAAATTCGAATGTCAGCTACCTCGCCTGGTAGCCGATCCACAGGATTCGAAACTGGTCAACATCGGTTCACTGACTGCAATCACCGGCAACGTCAGCAAGAGCACCTGCAGCACAGTGTCGGATTATGTAGCAAAGCAGTGGCCAAGATCGGGACAGAACGTGTTGGGCTGCTTACAGCAGGCGGTATCTGGTGCACACGATGCTCGTACTCGAGGCGACCCTTTTGCTGGCATGGCTATATGGGACAGCAGTGACGGCCAAGGTAAATACTGCCCTGGTCTAAGACTCCTGCACATCGAGGTTGAGAGCTCGTGCATCCGCATAAGCGTGTCTGCCTGGACTCACACACTTGTCAATGTCTTCCAGCAGATGGCATGGACCTGTGCAGCACTGAGCGCGTCGCCGTTTCCCGAATCGGTCTCCGAGGGTAATATAGAGGTTTCAAGTTGGCAGTACCAAGCCGAGTCCATATACATAGACTGCGGCTTGTCACATCGTCCGGTTCCAGTGAGCGAGCTGGGTGGGGGGTCCTGGCCTCAGCAGCGACCGGGTGCTACCATCGTCAGCGGCTTTCCTCTGTATGACGCTCAAGGGGGTGATGATGGAGGTCTTTGACTGCTGGAGCTGCTTGGATCTATTCAGGCTGACTATCCGAGCTACTCTGCCCTATTTGAAATAGATAAGATACCCAATTGCATATCCCCTATAGCCCTTTGCTTCCCAGGCGGCGCCAGTTGCAGCCAGGTGCCAGCCAGCGGCCACTCTGCTACTAAATTCCAGGAGGTAAAGCTCTTAAGTAATATCAAAACAGTATACAGACGCATTCCTCTTTTGCACGAAATACCTGTGAAATTCATGCACATCCTTCTACGATTTCCCCCTGTCAACCCCTCCTGTTTCGTCTTCCCAAGCATCAGCTTGATTCCCCCCTCCCACAACCATATTGAATTTTTGTTCTCGGAATCACTTTCACCTTGAAGGCAAATCATTTCCCTCGTCTTCTCACCCTTCAGTTCAAGTATCTCCAAGACACAAACGCGAGGTGATAGCCAGAATCGTTCCCTAGGGGGCGCCAGAGGAAGAAGGCATCCTCTACTCGAAATCCCTAGCAGCATTTTCGTACTTGCCTAGACAAACATCCTCTTGATCGTCTTATTCTGTCTTTCCCTCTTTCTACCTATCTTCCACGCGTCCTATGAGAGCGACTGGGTACAAACTTCCATCCACCAGGTATCTGCTCTTGTGCAGCACGATCTCCATGACTCTTACCACCTATAGGAACTTGTAACAAGCAATGGCTCACATGCCGAGACTACCACGCGTATCCGAGCTCGTTCTAGACCTCGAGAATGAGCTTGCGGATCTCCGAGCGCGCTGCAGGAGGCATGAAGATAAGCTGCAGCAAGTAGAGGAAGATGTTGACTACCTCGAAGACGCAAGACATGGCCACCAGAGAGTCATTAAGAAGCTTGAGGATGACATTGAACATCTCAGGCATGGAAATGGTGCCTTCAAAGCAGAGCAGAAGTCTCTCGAGAAGAAGGCCAAGGAAGACAAAACAGAGATTGACAAGCTCCAGCTCAGGTATGCCACAGTCAGCAAAGTGCCTGAAGAATGCAAGGGCTAAGTATACCAGCCTTGAATCAGTCAGCCACCAACTCCGCAAATCTATCGCTAACTGTTAGAACAGGCTCAGAATGCATGGGAAAGATGGACCTGACGCGGAGACACTCGAGCTTGGTTACGTCAGAGTAGACAAGGAGCTCGAGGAAAGTCAAGCCAAGAATACCCGCCTTGAGACTGATAACAGGCAGTTCCGCAGCTCCGTCACTGCTTTGGAAAAAAGGCTCAGGGGGGGTGAGAAGGATCAAGCTGAGCTTGAGAAAGTCCAAGTCCAGTACGACAGCGTGATAAAGGACCTTGAAGATAGTAAGGCCAAGAACTATGCCCTTGGCTCAACCAATAAGCATCTTAGCAGTACTGTCACCGGCTTGCAGAAACAGCTCAAAGGGGTCAACGACTCCAATAGGATTCTCCAGAGCTCCGTGATAGGCTTCCAAGAAAAGATCAATAAAGCTACCGATATCAGGAAAGGGCTCGAGAACTCCGTCGCTGACCTAACCAAGAGGCTCCAGGAATCTGAGACTACGAAGAAGGAGTCTGAGAGGGCTGCGGCTCGCGATAGGGAAGTGGTCAAGTTAGTCACAGCGATGCAGGAGAAGCTGAAAAACTCCGCCGTCGTGTTAGAGAAGAAGCTCGACACATCAGAAGACACAAACAAGCAACTTACGTGCTCTGTGGCCCGTCTCCACAAATCCCTTGGAGAATCCGAACTCGCAGGCAAGAAGCTCGAGAGCAGTGTCGTTGAGATGAAAGAGAAACTCAAGGCATCTGAGGAAAAGCTCCGAGTTTCTGAGAAGGCGAACCAAACGATCCAGTCTTCTGCGCATGACTTGAAGCAGAACATCAAGGTGTCTGAAGACACAATCCAGACTCTCACGAGTACTAACGCCGACCTCGAAGAGAATCTCAAAGCAGCCGAGAAAAAGCTCAGGGCTTCTGGCGATGCGAACATGATGCTCCAAAACTCAATGACTGAACTGAGAAAAAAGCTCAAATCATCTGAGGACACAGCCGTCGCTCTCAGAAGCACCAATCGTGGTCTTGAAAATAGCCTAAGAGCTTCTGGACGAAAGCTCAAGGTGTCCGAGGAGGTAAACAAGACGCTCCAAACCTCTACCGCTGTCCTGAAGAGGAACCTGGACTCTTCTGAAGACAGAGTCATCACTCTCAAGAGCGCCAATACCAGTCTCGACGCTGACCTGGAAGCTTCGAGAAAAAGGCTCAGGGACTCCGAGGACGAAAACAGGATGCTGCATGCCACTACGGCTGAGTTGAAGCAGAAGCTATATAACTGTGAACAACTGAACACGGTCCTCGAGATCTCCAATATCGGTTACAGTCAAAGCCTCAAATAATCAATGGACACCAACGCAGCGCTCAAAGCCTCTGCAGCCAGATTGGAGAAGCAGCTCAAGATCTCCAAAGACGTCGTCAAAGCCCTGCAGGGCTCGACCACCACCCTCGACGAACGGCTCAAGAAGGCCCGGGACAGGCTCGCCGAGCTGGAGGCCTCCGTGAAGCGCCTGGAGTATGAGAAGAGGGAGGACGTCCTGCAGCTCAGACAAATGCACGCAATCAGCGACATGTTCCGCATCGCCGTGCAGACCAACTACCAGCTCAACCCCAATATCAACCCCGGCTTCTCCGTGCGCCAGGTCCTCGTCCTGTGCCTGGACCGCGTCAAGGTTCGGGAGGAGTTCCGGGATCTGTTAGAGGCCCCCGGGCAGCCTCCGCCCCTTCCTCAGATCACTGAGCTGAATGATGATGAGGACGAGGAGGAGATGAAACAAGCTGATACTGAGAAGGAGTGGGAACAAGATGATCATGAGAAGGAGCCAAAACAAGCTGATCGTGAGAAGGAACCGAAACAAGCAACGTCAACCCAGCCATTGACCACTCTCAATACGACCATGTCTTCGGATTCGGCCCCGTCGACCCCTAAGACCAATCCGCGTTTGCACACCTTCTCGTCCGAGTCCCCAGCCAAATGCCGCAAAAAGACCAAGGAATCGTGGGCCTCTTCATCCGGCCAGGAGCTCATCGTGCGCCCAGAGGTAGACACCCCCGAGCCGGACAGCTCCCCTCCGTCGATGCGAAAACGCTCAAAGTCCCAGCCCCGGGCAACTCGAGCCGAAGTAGCATCTCTTCTTGCGCCGTCCCCCACAATCTATGCCGCCGTCGACCCGCGTCTTTCCGCACGAGCCCGCGCCCCCGGCAACGAGGCCAGCGCGCCCGGGCCCAAGCCGTCGCCCGCCTCTCGGCAGGACCCGGTCACGCCCAATGGCAGCGGCGAGGCGGAGAAGCGCACGATGGTCCATCGTGGCAAGCGGCAGTTCAACTCCATCTTAGACAAGATCACGAGGGAAGTCGAGAAGAAAAAGAAGCACCCCCAAGAGATGACAGGGGAATCAAACCCTTCAACCCGACACCATAAGCGGTCGAGAGTCCGGGCTTCGTTTTGAGTTTTAATACACGGTGAAGATGAAAGTATGGGAAAGAGGTTGTGTTTGTGCTAATTGCTGGTGTTGCGTACGGAGAACTATTGCCAGACTGTCAATGCTGTGTTATATGTGTCAGTAGTCAAAGGTGGTGAACAGGAGTAAAGGACAGTCATGGAACGTATTAGGCAGATCAAGCTACCTCAGCAAGGCAGTTGGACCGAAGCCGGTGGCTTAGATGCAGGAACAAGTAACTTCACAATACGGGGAGCATAAAAAGGTCGAATGATGATCGGCTATCATCGTAATTGCCGTGACATATATGCGTATTCACAGCCGCGCCAGAACTTCTAAATAATCAAACTCCCATAACGCCGTGTTCCGTCCTTCCTTTGCCCTTGCAAGTCACCCATATTCTCCCAAGCTTAGCCATGACATAGGAAAGGTCCAGCCTGAATCGGTCAACGTCCCAAGATTTCCTTACTTATTTATTCCCCAGCCCAGAGCTAGCAGCACTCTCGCCAACCGCGACTTCGTCTTCAGGAACCCCCACCGCCACGCTAGTAGTGCTGTGGGTGGTCACGCTGCGCTCCCTCTCTGGTCGCAGCGGGAGCCCGACGTCGCGGGGCCCTGCGACGGCGGCACCCCCTGTAGCAGCCATGCTGAAGCTTGCCGTGGTACTGACACTTTCACTACGCGTTCGGCTGGCGTCGCTCGCTCGCCGTTCGCGCACGGCCCGCTCCAGCTCCCGGATACGCCTCTTGAGCGTCTCGTTCTCTTTTTTGGCGGCCTCTAGCTCGGCGCGGCACATGGCAGTTTCCTCGTAGCGCGTGGTGGCCGGGAGCATGCCGGGGCTCAACTGGTCGGCATTGCTCGTGCTCCCTGGGGTAGCTGCGATGGAGCTCATAGAAATAGACGTGGCTGGTGGCACTCGCTGCTGCAGAAAATAGCTCGACGGGTCGAGGGAATTGGTCGGTGGAATGGGAGATGCAGTCTGGCTCAGTCGGGTGACACTATTCTGTCGCGAGAGTGACGCAGGCTGAGGTCGGATAGCCTGGGCGCGAGCTTCATATGACGAGGCGAGTTGCGAGGCTGCAGACGAGGTTCGGTGGTGGCGTCGAGTAGTGGGAATTGTGAAGCCCGTACCGAAGTGGGAAGACTGGTCGGCCAGCAGATCGTGCGAGGTCGTCCCAGACGTAGATGAAGTATTGGAAACCACTGATGCGTTTTGGGCGGTCCGGAGGATGGACAGCTCACGTGTCAAGCGGTTTACCTAAATATCTGCACTTAGCAATAATATTTACGCGACTATTACCAGCAGCAGTCACGTACAACAGCCTCCTGCTCTTTCTCCAGCTGCATATGCAGCTCTGTTGCCGTGAGCGGTCGAGGGTGCCGCAGCGGCCCTGGTCCAGGCCCAACCCCGGAGTCAACATTTGGAGACGCAGACGACGCTGCAGGCTGGGGCGGCGGCGGCGGCTGTGGAGAGGTCTGGGTGGTGGAAGGGCTCTGGCCGACGGCGGACTGGTTCGAGGGCAGGATGTTGAGCGAGGACGAGGACTGCGGCGCCGGGGGAGGCATGGCCTGGTTGGCGGACTGACGACGAGATGTGACCAGCGAGTGCGGTGACGCGGGGACCGAGTTGAGATCCGGCATCGTGGGCATCTGCGGCGGCGGCGGCGTTCGGTTCTGCTGTCCTGACTCGGGGACCGGTACGGGGATGGTGGGAAGAAAGTCGTGCCCTTTATCGTCCACCGTCTGGCCGCGTTGGTGAAGGTGAGAAAGCCTGGGTGTTTGATAGGGCCCCCTGTAGATGTCGGTGGTCCTCTATCTGTCTCAGGCCAAGTGCGGTGCGGGGTTGGCGGGACGGCAGTGGCTGCGGGCGCTGGAAGTGGCCCCAACTCCCGGGGGGGGTCACCAAGTAATTAGTGATTCACCTCCACTGCTCCAATGGCTGCCCGCCCTGGATAGTGAAGCAAGGCTGCCCTACACCCAATTTCTAGCAAAGCCCACTCCTGCCGGCCATCACATCAGACCATTCGAGGTGCGGCTGCATCAACGGGGCCAAAAAACATCCACACCTGCCGACAAGTCACATCCTACCAGCGAATAATCTTCCTACTTGCCAGCAATCAACAATCCTTCCAAGCTCCCCAAGACCATCCGGGCGTGTGTCTCGCTGAGCAGTTTTCAAAGGACGCACGGCCAATGTTTCATAGTAGTTTTCCAGAAGGCAAGGGAGGGAAAGGAGGGCCCCAGCGAAGGAACTGAGACGCGCCCGCTAGGACATTGACTTTTCTCTTTTCTTTTCTTTTCTTTTTGGCGTCACAGCACGCTTAGGGTGACGTCTCCGTAGATGTTCGCCTTGAGGTGAATGTCCAGCTCGAGATTGAGCTTCAGCTGCACGGTGAAGGCCCGGTCGCTCTTCTGCCGCTCCACGTCCCTCTGCTCCTTCCGCTCTGCGAGACGCCGGCGCAGCCCTGTGCCGTCGTCGTCGCTCCCGTCCTGGAAGAAGCTCGTGTCGCGGCCGAATCCACTGGGCTCGTCCCACGGTGTTATCAGCGATGTCTCGCGCTGAGACCCGTGGTGCGAGGGGGGGTCGGCGTGGCGCCCTTTGTTGGCTTGTTCTTGGGCGTCTGCGTCTGGCTCGTCGTCGTTGGGGACTATGTCGCTGTGGGGGGTATTTTTGTTTTTGGATTTTCTGCTTTTCCGGCTCTTCTTGCTCGTCTGGTCTGTCCGGGAGGACATTGGAAGCGCTGTAGGTCGCTGGTTTTCGTTAGCATTGTGCTCTGTCGATGTGCCCATCGATACTTACAAGCGCTCCAAGGCGCGGAGTGGAAAATCAAATACTCTCATAACAGAATTCCTGGGAATCTCGTACTTTCATCAAATTATCGCCAAACGGTAGCAGACTGGAATTCCGGGATAGTTGAAGTGTCGAGTGAAAGTCTATTTCTGCACCCTGGACAGCGGTTGGCCAAGAATTCACCCTGCCATGACGTAGAATTCTAGGGGTCTCGCGCCGTGTCTAGGTGCCTGGCTTTTCGATGTCACATGTCCCTGTCACTCCGTACATACGGATTTTATTCCGTATGCATATGAAGGCGCAATTTCGTGGTTTTCATTGTACTGGAGTATGCGTAGATAACACTACATGATCGACTTAATACACTTGAAGCGGGTGAACCTGCCCAATATCAGTATGTAGGTTGCCGGACCTTATCTGAACATCCTTTTTTCAGCTCCAGTTACTCCTCCAGCCAAATAATCAGGAACGCAAAAGCAAACACAAACTGGCATGCCTTACAGACCTTCGTTTCCTCTGCTATCTAAGGGATTGTAATCCTCTAATGTTTATCTCAGAGGTTGATAGTGGTATCCTGTCCTAGTATGGCATGCAGCACTCCTTCATGCGGTGAAGCGGCAGTTTCCCTGATCGACGCTCTTCATCCTAGTCAAAAGGTTCCCGTTAGGAAATGGGTAAAACCGCTCATCCGTAATGCCTTTATCCGAAATCCCCCATCTCGATCTCGTCTCGCCGAAACCTCACGGTTTCGAGTTTCTGCATGTTGCTGCTATGACGTAGCGTTGACGATGACGGCATCGAGCCCCGCGCCTCCATAGCTACTTCTCAAAGTAAACCCGCAAACAACGACCATATTTAATTCCGCCTCCGGAGCTTAGACTTCTTCATCTACTCCTCCATAAACAACTCACTTTACACTCTACACCAGATACTCCAAAACCAAGAAAACCACACTCATCATGCCTGAAGGTCGTCAGTCCCCCCCTCCCGAGCGCCAGACCGGCGCCCAGCAGCAGGCTCCTCCTGCTTCCGGAAAGGGCACCGACAACGCCGAGAACAAGGACAAGGCCCTTCAGTCTCAGCTTGATGTATGTGCAATTTCCTCGTGCCTTGGGGAGGTTTCGATTTGGGCTGGATACTAATGCTTTATGCAGAACCTCACTTCCAACCCCGCAGGTCCAATGGACGCCGCTCTCGAGGACAAGTTCTCCAAGACGCAAAAGTGTAAGCGGATACATTTTTTATCAATTTCTGCATCGCAACTAACAGGTGCATAGAAATTCACGGCATTAAAGATGAAGAGCGACTGCATTTAGATATTCTACTTAATAGATGAATTCCATTCACAATGAGCTATGCCTCCTAACATTTTGTGATTGCGACGTCGAGCTATTTGCAACAAACCATGACTCTCAAAATTTTGTAATTTCGATGTCGAGCTATCCGTTTTGGCCATTGTTATCATGGTAATCAACACTGGACCTAGAGAAGAATGTGGATGCGGCTTGTTTGTAATTAAAATCCTACGAAACTTGGTATGCATAGCATTTATTGCGATCTCGCGAGAGTGAAATTGAGCACAATGATGAATTCACATTTCATTCATGTTCAAAAGCCACCTTTGTCCCGTATCATTAAGAAAATTAGCAAGTTAAAGTCCCCAGTTGCTACAATCCCTGCAACTCCAACCGTCCATGAGCTTAATTATTCCTTTACAATTCCCACTTTAAGCATATCGCTGCTTCTCGTCCGTGCCTTTTACGCCAGGGAGAGGGTCGGTGGGAACAATGGGGGTTGATTCGGTGGTGCCAAAGCCCTGGCCGCCGGCAGTAGACGAAGCGGCGGCAGCGGCAGAGTCTTCGGGCTTGACAGCCTCCTTGCCAAAGACTTTCTCAAGGCCAGCAGCCTTGTACGCGCTTCCGCCATGTTCATCCTTCTTCAGGTTGGCCAGGCGACGAGCCTCGGCATGCACTTCCTGGACCTGCTTGCTGCCATCGGTGTAGAACTGGACAATCTTCTTGCCGGTGGGGGTATTGGTGGCCTTCTCGAAGTACGAGCTCAAGCCGCTGAGGAACGTGTTGGCCCTCTGGGTGATGCCGTAGCTCTCATCGGTCGCCTTGGCACGATCGGTAGCGTGGTACTTGGAGTCGAGCTGCTGCAGAGTATTGAGAAAGCGGCTGCTGACACCGTGTGTGGAATCGAGGTCGATGGCACGAGTAATAGCGGCGTCACCAATAACATAACCCTGCGCAAGGTACTCAGCCAGGATGCGGGCGCGTGGCTTCTCCTCCTGAGTAATCTCGTCGGTGTCACGGTTGGTGTTGTTCTTGGGAGACTGCGGTGCGTCGTCCGAGTCACCGCCGGCGCCGGTGACAGTGATGTGGTTGGAGCCCAGTTGGGTGTTGTTCAGGAGGAGAGCCGTCTTGGCGGCAGTCTCCTTCTCGAAGGTGACCTCGGCGGTTCTGGCCTCGCCCTCGGATGTGATTTTCAAATCAGCGATGCTTCCACTATGTAGAGTTAGTACCGATACGTATCAACGCGTTGTTTGGTTGGGAAAGGCGGCTCCTACCAGAAGCTGAAGAAGTCCCGGATAGAGTCGTCAGTAGACTCGGGGGAGATGTTCTTTACGATGACGGTGGATTTGGAAGCCATTTTGCTGGTTACTGGTTTATTTTCGTTCAAAAAGTTTGGTGTTTTCTTTGTGATATGTGTGATGAAGGAACGGGAAGGGACCAACGCAAAATGCAGGAGCCACGAGGAGTGATATACGGCGGCAAAATCGCCCTTGTGGCTGTTGATCAGGAGCTTCAGCTGGCGCGGGGCAGCTGCGACGTCATCAGTGTGCGTGACAGGACAATTTGGCAGGCACCCTTGCACTAACTCACTAGCGCACATTTTGTGATGTGGCTGTGCAGGCACGCAGAGACTCAGCCCAAAGGCCTCCCTCCCGTTGCTCCACCTACATTCGCCGCCGAAGCAATCGTCATCAGCTATTCTGTTGAAACTGATTCACAGTTTCTGACATGTGAAAGACCGTCTCGCGCTGTGCAGGGCAGCGGCTGCCTAGGCTATTTGCACACACGCCGCCACCTGCTGGAGCTCCCTTTGCCGCGGAGTGGAATGGCCCAAGCCACGTAATTACATGACGACGCACCCAACGTTCCGTCCTGCGGGCATTCTGCTGCGAGGAGGGAGTCGCAGCATGCATCACGGAACGGTCCAGAACCAGCCCAGCCACATGGAAGCGTTTGGGTATATCTTATCGTTGGATCATCTTTCTCCACTCGCTCCCGGGGTGGCTCCACCAGACTTGAGTCTTGTTTTCCGTTGACAGGACCCGTCCGGCGCCGAGGCCGAAAGGGATACGCGCGGGTGCAGGACGTGGTGTGGGATCCTCTCCGTTGCCGATCGGCTGGCAGCAAGACGATGTACCCCCGTCCGAGGGGGTTGCTTGTCTATTCACACATAGCTTCTGCAAGCTGCAGGTGGACTCTGCATGTCTGTCTCATGGATGGGGCCAGTGAGGCCATCCCAAAGCGGAAATGCAAACACGGAACCAATCCCGTCGTGCCTCCAACTACCAACTATGTTGTAACTTGGAAAGCAATGGAAGTCTGGATAGCGGCGCGTGTTTTACTCGAGTTTGGTGTACAATACCCCCTCTTTGCCCGGCGTCACAAAGAGCCAAAGTGTTTGTTAGTTCTATGGAGAAAACCTGCGGTGACCAAGCACTCTCACACCGCGTTTTGCTTACTGCCAACGCATTGACCTGCTACTGCGAGATGCCTGCCACTCAATCCTGTCAACCCACTCGAAGAATCTTCAGCGGCAAAGGCGTTTCACAGTGAGCCTCCAACCAAATGAATGAATGAATGAATAAAGAAAGCCGCAGGATGTTTCTGCCGTGTCCCTCGTGAAGAGTGACTGATACCGTGGCCACAATCTATCGCCGGATAAATTAGCACGTCGAACTATTTACCCACATGCCAATTCCAGAAGCAAAACTTCACCAAAGAACCCCTAGCCCCCGGCACCTAAATTTAACTGCATGACAAGTTCCCAAATGAGCTGAACACCAACTCCCAAACTGGCCTATCAAGCTGCTTCCGCCCTCTTGGCCCTTGTGGATCTGGCCGCACTCGTCTAGATTCTTCCACCAAAGTGCAAACTGGATAGGATACAAACTCACTACCGGCCGTGACTGCACCACCAAGCCCGGCATGGGACGCGGCTGGGGAAGCAGGGGGGGGCTTGTGCCTCGAGGCCGCATGTTGGGAGCCGGTAGCAGGATATTACCTTACCGACTTCTGCTTCGGAGCCATTTCTCCCTCCGTTTGTGCCACCTTGCCTGAACCCCGTTCATAAACGATGCTGCTGCCCGCGTTCTGAATTCTCACTTTACTTCCGCTCCTAGGATGCTTCTGAACGAGGACGGTGGTTTACGTTGTTCTTTTCATTTGTCTTTGAAAATAAGATTTGCGCCTTTGTGCTGTGTGAAATTGCGAGAGAGCCGCGACATCAACTGACTTTTCGTCCATCTCACTCTCACTTAACCTCAAACACAATTCTCCTCCGCGGAAGCCCCTCCTTTGATCACAACCCCTCACTCCCTCCCAAACACCAAGGTACTTTGCTCCCTTCAAGACCTAAATCTTCTCCAGACTGACACACACAGGCTCCCACCGTCTCCTCGCCGACGATCCTAAACCTTCTCTAATTATCCGCATCCGCTGTCCTATCCAGAAAAGTGACAATGGAGAGCTTCGACAACATCAACGAGCAAAAGATCCTAAACACCCTGTGGATCGGCCTCTTAGGCCTGGAAACCCTCATGGTCCTCGGCGTTGCGGTGCAGGGCCTCGTCAAGCGCTTTGGTCCCAAGCCCAAGCGAAATACCGCCTAGACGGCCTCTCAACCGGAAACACAGATCACTCCGCTGCTGTCTTTGCGGGAAAGGATGGTTCATGAGTGGCTTGTTGTTCCTTACGATTATGTGGTTACGATTACGGATGCATGAGCGGCGTTAAAAAACTAGGAGTTGGCAGTCTGATTTTAATCCAAAGGACAACTTTCGTCTCATCTCCGTTCCCTCGTGTCTTCTTTCTAACCGTGTCTGTCTCCTGAATGAGTAGTCTTTGCTCTGGATGTGGCTCGGTTCTAATACTTAGCCACAACCCCCAAATCACTTCAACTCCCAGATTCACTTCCCTCTCCCACCCTATCTTCTTGCTCTGTAACAGGTAGCAAGGCCGCCCACAACTCGACAGAACTTGCTGCTTAGGACATACTCACTTCTCCGCTTCTACGACTCTTCATCCTCAACAACGTTGCTCGCTCGCTGTACATATCAGGCTTCTCTCGCGCTTGCTTTGCTCTACTGCTTCGAGATGGCACAGGGGCCCAGCAGACCAAGGGCACAATCAGCCCCGGCTGCTGCCCCCGTTGCTGCAGCTACTGGCCAGGAAGAGATCAAGGCGCTGTCGTCGGATCAAGGTCTCGCGACGGCAAGTTCTGTCAGGATCGTACTTGGTCAGTACTCCCATCCATCTAACCACTTCGAGCATCCTTGCCTATGGGAAGCACCGCTGACGAGGATAGAACCTGGGCCAACGCATTCCCCGCCGCAATCCGCTGCACATTCGTACGTGGTCTACCATCAGTACAATGCGTACCAACCACCGCAGACCCCCTGCTTGTACGCTAGATACGGCTGGTCCCCAATGATGCAATTGGCGCCTACTATGGCCATGGCCCACGATCTTTTGACAGTCTCTAATTCTGGCGTTGTCGTCAACTCATACTACTCGACATGTGTCCCAGTATTCATCCCTATCGATCCACACGAGCAAGTTGACTATCAGGTCAGATTCTACTACCGCCCGCTCACGGTTACCTCGGAGACGTGCTCGGCAAATGTTAAGAGCGAGAACGGCATGTCACAAGACTAGGTGAACTGGACGGCCGCTTCGCCTGCCTCGAGCAATGACTGCAGCAACACGGAGGGACAGGGCCCTGTCCCAGTGGGTAGACAACAAGTCGATATGGAGCAACGTTTGGGCACAGAATTGTTTGGACAGAGCAGCAAGAGTCCTGGGTGACATTTAGGGATAGACTTTGGGACTTGTTCACTCTTGTGATGTTCAGCGAGTTTAGGGCTATGCTGGGGGTGATTCGTCGTAACGAGGTTCAAGTGTGCATGAATTGACTCTACGATGTTGGAGGAACACATTGGTGTATCTAATTCAGCACAGCGACAGGAGGTCCATGGCTTGACTAATCCTAGACTACATAGTCTGTACATCGAGAAGGCACCACATCTCTTGGGGGTTTCATGAACACCTCTAATTTCCAGAAAAGAGCCATACCTAGAGCGCCTATTCGTAACTACATCACAGTTCTTACGGTTAGCACTACAACGCCCTCCCTATTCAACCAAAAACCCACCCCCTCCATCATCCTCCATATCAAATTCCTCCGTCACATCACTCGGCGCATCCCCAATCTCTGCCTCCAACTCAGCCTCCCTATCCGCCTCCTCCCTTTCTGCCGTGTCCACGCCGCTCCAGATCCTCTCCCTGATCCTTAGCCCCATCAGCAGCCTCCTCCACATCCGCAGCGCCGCTAGCCTCCTCCGCTCGTCCGCCACCTCCCGCTCCAGGTCGCCTAGGGAGTCGATGACGGCACGCACGCCTTCCTCGTTCTCCTTGGCCACCACGATGCCTGTGAGCACCGCCGTGCCGTGCCGGCCTTTGAAGTCAAAGCCTGTAAGAGCGGGTGCATAGTCGATGCCGAGGAGGAATGCTGCGCGCGTTGCGTGCTCGTGGACTATGTGAACGCCCCCTGCGGGCACCATGCTTGGCACATACACGTCGATATTGCCAAACTTGTTTTTCGGTACCTTGCCGTCCCGAACCGGTGGTGGCTGGTACGCCTCGGTCTGGTCCTCGGTATACACTGGCGTCCCTGCATTCTCCTGTCCATCATCCTCATCGTCAAAGTTCGAAGGCTTGGCCCTCTTTGGCAGCCACTTTGCCGGAATCTCATTCGGTTTGACCTCGCGCCCCATACGATACCACTTATCTGCGCTCCTGGCAACTCTGACGTCTCTGCGACGATAGATCTTTTCCAACGGCCCACGACTGCCAGCACCCACGGTACCTGACGGTGTTGCATCAGGTACCAGAACTTCGTGTCTGCGCAGGTGTCGTTCCAGGGCATAGATGGGATGGTCTTTGAAATCCTGGACGTTTCTCGGCATCGGCTCCCTACTCTCGATACTCTGCAATTCAATGTCCTCGATCTGATCCAAATCAGTGGGCCGCCTCGGGCGAAAGTACCGCATCGTTTTTTGCCACCAGGGTTCACTCGCGCCATCTTGTCCGTCAATCCTCAACTTGCGAGTCTTGGCTGTATATGCTTTCGCGTACCTCCTAGTAACATCCTTTGCAGTGCCATCTTGATTGAACGCAATCACATAAGATAGGCAGTTTTCCTTGTCGGTTATCGGTGGTTCCAGGCTTTTGGGTTTCCAGAAGGTATGCGTAACAACGGCATCCACGGGTTGCCACTTCTGATGGCCAACGTCGAGTATCTCCACCCAGTATACAGGGTAAGCCGACTCGCGAATGTGCTTGGGAGCCTCGAAAATTGGCCGTGGCTTGGCGCGTGTCATGGGAGGGGGTTCGAAGCGGTGCGCCGCTGCGTTGGGATGGCCGAACCTACGTCGGGCCGTGCTCCGACTCGGGGATGATGAAGTAGGTACGTCCTGTACCTGTGCCACTGGTTTGCGGCTCAGCTCGGGTTTCGGCGTGGGAAGTTGATTATTTCCTTTCGTTGGCTTTGGCAGAGTAGGTCCCCCAGAACCAAACGGCAAAGGTTGCAAAGAGCACACCAGCCTTGCTCGGACGCCGATACTTCTTAGCATAGCACAGAATAGCTGTGCGCCAACGTCCCGAGAACCCTGTAACTTTTTCGCTGCTTCTCGAAACTCGGCGCGGTCCAGTACCGAGTCCATATCATCTGGAGGTTGATACTACAAAATAGATTAGTCCTATACTGCCTTCTTTCCAAAGAACGTACATTTGCCAGATGCTCCATCTCCTCGGCCCATCGAGCCCTTCTTAATCCCCTTTCCGTGATCTCGAACTTCGTCCTCCACATGACAAGTGCCTGCTGCAGCCCGTTCTTGAGGCTCTCTGCGCGTCCAAATTGTGACAGGTTCGTGCCTGGCGTTAGGTATTTGACCATCTTGTCGGTGAGGTGCGGGCGCAAAGAGTCTTGCACCTGGGCATCGTTGCACCAGTGGTTGCGCCGAGCCACGTGAGATAATAGACATAGCAGATGAGCCTTGTGAATTTCAACCCGCCTCTGCCGGTCCTCCTTCGATAGAGGTTTGCGCCTATCAGCACCCCGTTTGCCCAGAGTTGTGGCCGACTTTTGCGTGGCCAAGTTGAGTGTTAGCTCTTTCGGACGTTCGGGAGCTGAACCTGTATCCTTCATGGCCGCTTGAAAATCGATGTCTTCAAACTCAATATCCTCATCCTCGTCCTCATCGTCTTCGTCATCCGTGTCTCGCTCCATGGTCTGAACATTGGGCACTGGCAGGACATCCTCAAATTCTACCTCATCGTTCTCTTCTGTGTCCTTGGAAGTTTTCCGAGAGGGCGAGGATGAGGAAGGCCCAACTTCCGGATCCTGGTGTTGCTTGCGCTCTTTCAGGCTGGAGCCTGGTCGTCTGCGCTTGAGAGGCCGCTCTGGTGCCTCTGCGGCTTGAACAGCAACACCGGCCTCTGCCAGCATGGTCTGATAAATTTCCGGGCCGCCATTTGCGCTGTTATTTCTCAGTGCGGCGGTGGCATTTCTTTTTCGTCCAGCCATATTTCCGTGCCCTGAGCTCAATGTAAGCTTCAGTGACGGCGATTACGAGAGTTCACGTAATGACGTACTGTGGGGACGCGTGAGCCTGAACGCTCGCGCGTAATCACGTGATTCAATCAAAGCAATTGTCCTTTACACCATTTTGAATTTATCGTGTCGTCAACAAAGCCAGGTCATACCATCAGAGCAAGTCAATAGTCCAATATTGAGTCTTAGATTCGTAGAAACCACAGTGCGGCAATACATACTGCCAGTGACGGAGCCGTCAACTCAGCTCTTTGTCATGGAAGCATCGTTTGTGCCCACAATGGCATCACACGGGGGCTTGTGGCCGAGATCGTCTACTAGGTTAGAACACTGTATTATAATCCCACTCATACTAAATCGCAAAATTCAACATTTGAAACTCGGTCTAGGCATCACGATTGCTCATTTGATGCATTTTTGTACTTGCGTGGGCCGGCTGATGTTGGCATCGTGGTTCGTGCACATGGGCAGGGCTGGGTCGTGAGCAATGTCTAAATGACACGTGATTTGCTACCTTGAGCCTTGTGGGTAACTGAGTAGATTGCGGAACATGGCATGGATAATCGTCCCGATTCAGCTCTGGCAGATGTGTCATTTTTTGTTTTTCTTTTTTTTCTTTTCATTTTTCATCTCTGATACAGTATTGACCAGTCCTTTCACTCGGTCACCAGCATGCAGCAACCACAGTATGGGGATGTATCGATTCATTGAACCAAAACAAATGAAATTGGTCATTACTTGACCACGGTCGATGCAGAAGCCGATTCCAACACACTCTTGGTATCCGATACTTTCCAGCCAAGGCCCTTGCCTACGATGCCTCCCATAAACGCCTGATAAATCCACAAATCATTGGAACCATTACTTCGTTAGCCAGCCAAGATAGTCAGCGACGATCAAGGTAACCATGCTAGTAATCGAGTCAGTCACTACTGTCCACAGGTTGGAGTTTTGAGCCATGGTCCACTTACGCATGAGGAGCAATGCGGACATAGTATGTGCCAAATCCGCGGTAGAACCGCAGGATACCTTCCTGCTTGGCGACTTTGGCGAAGCAGTCTGCCATTCCCTTGTACGGCAGTTTTCCGTCAGGACCCTTGGATTGTTTCTGCAGTCTCGTCTTCACAAAGTCAAACGGCAGGCTAAAGAAGCTGGCGAAAAAACCTGCGACCGCGCTGGCGGTCAGAGTCTGAGTCTGGGCGGACCATTGAGTGTTGCTCTTGAGCTGAGCCTTGGCCTCGCTGAAGAAAGCAAGCTGGCCAAAATTGAGTGCCATGGCACGCACGACAGTTGGTGCAGCACCGGCCCACAAGGCGGCAACGCCCTCTCCCTTGGCGATGGAAGTCAGAGCATCAATGACAGACTTGTAGTTCTTCCTCTCGGCCAGAGGCTTCAGGCCGTCACTCTGCATTCTGATCAGAGCCAAATCCGCAGGGTTACCGAGCATGGCGGCCAAACCACCAGCCGTCAGACCAGCGGTAGCTCGCTCAGAGAATCCAATTCCCCTGCCCTGGTCCTTGGCACGCTGTGTCAACGAACCCATAAAGGTATCGAAGAAACCCAGACGTGCGGTGGTATACACGGCCTGGCGCAGGAGACCAGCCGACAGGCCAGTGTAAAGGTCGAGGACCTTCCCACTGGCCACAATCTGCCGAGCGACAGCGATGGGGCCGGGTTTAGGGCCTCCAGTGGTTCCCTCGCCAGCGAGCTGGATGCGGACCTTTATCATGTCGACTGGCTGAATGACAGCCGTGGCCACCATGCCGCTGAGACCGCCATTGATGAAGGGAAGGGCGGCGCGGACGGCAGGAGAGTGAAGGGCATCGGACGTGACGGAGGTAGCGCCGGTCTTGGTCGAGGACCAAACCTCCGAGGTCTTGGTGCGAGCCGACTCGGCCGCCTGCTTCAGAGATCCAGAGGTCATGGTTGCTGGGTAGGGTTTACTTGGTGGAATGTGTCGCGGGTTGCGAGGGCTTAAGTACAGCAGCTGCCAGCAGTACCGTCAAGCGAGCTTAGTAGTGGCGTCTGTGCAGGCTCTACAGCGGATCTAATGAGAAAGGCTATCAGCTTGACGTGGCTCCCATTGCATGGCGGCGGTCGGTGATTTAATATGCCTGGCCCTAGGAGCCGTCCAAGGCCGTGGATGAAGGGGGGTGATAGCCGAACTCGGCAACGGCAAGCCTTGTCGGGCGCGGATGACGCGCCAAACGACTTCCGGGCTCGAGGACCTCGGGAATAGCCAACAACAAAGCTCCTCGCTCGAGGTAGGCGAGGTTTGGAGTAAGGTCGTCGCCCTTGGCATGGTGGACCCCAGACGGGAAGTGGTGGATGCAGCCCATCGTCGGGAGGGCCTTGACCAGGGTGTGCGCCTGGCCGTGGAGCCCGCGACGATGCAGGCCGGGCCAAGATTGGCGGAAATGTGGATTGGGCAAGAAGGGCAACGAGAATGAACCGCGAGGGATGGACGACGATGGAAATGGATCATCTTACCAGAACGATTAGCTGGCCAACGATTGATCGTGTGTCAATTGTTGTTGTAGTTGAGACGCAGCAGGCGGGGTCAAGCGATGGTCGAGTCGTTGTGTGCGGGGTCAAGCCTTGGTCTCGTCGAGGTCAATACCAGGGAAGCTATAAGACGGCTGGGTCTGTGGAAGACCAACGGTTTTCAAGAGAAGGTATGCAGGTAGGTACGTAGGCGTGAGGAAGACAGTAGGTCCGCACGCGATGAGATCGGAGCAGCAGGGCTTGTTTAAGAGTTCTCTGGCCCCAAGGGTGAATGATGGACAGAAGATCAGGTACGAGGAGTGAAGTTGGTGCGAAGGAGGTGATGAAATGTCCTTCCAATAATTACGTTACTATACCACCATATCAAAGCACGTAGGGCAGGAGCGAAGTACAGAGTACGGCGTGCCTAGCATGTGCCGTGCCTACATACGTCAGCCACAACAGAGACCATCGTTGAAAATGGCGGCGATCCTGCTACGCCTTTCCCATCCTTGACAAGGAGCAGCCACCAGACGTTACCGTAGCTAGCACGTAGCCGAGGTGTTGGGTGCGTCTCATGCCGCTTTGCTCAACGTCAAGCCGCTCTCCTCTCTGCCCACCCACAATCACCCGCAAGCGCGGTGAGGTCAGAGCTCAGCCAAGGCAAGGTATGATCGGCCTCCCCCCCTCCTCCACCCACATCTGGGCTATGAGAAGGAGTCCTAGGCTGTGACTGGCCGCTGCAGCTTGCGGGGTTTACATCGTCCGTTTCCGAGACGAAGAATGTCCCAAGAGAGCCGCTGGCATGGGACTTGGTGGGTTTCAATGACTGCCAGAGTGATGATGTGGAGTTGCTGTAAGATGCGGTTTGTTTCCTAATTTGCGACGACGGTTTAACAACGCACCCCCTGCAACGCACGCGTCTGCAAGTCTCCTGTTACGTGAGGTGCTTCGCCCGCAAGCCGGCGAGAGTTACCGGACGTAGATGCCATGTCTCAGCGGTACCACGTGCTCCGACAGAAAAAACGGAGCTTGGGATTCGGTCCTATCTTTCGGGAATACATACAGAGGGTGACTTGCATGGCGAGTATCTTTTTAACTTCGGTTGACCCAGCATCACATTCTTGGCCTTGGCCTGGCCGTGGCCTGGCCGTGGTACACGGACGGCCTGGCAGAGAAGCCGGAACCTGGCGTCATGGAATCCGAGAGGGAGGTCACGCTAAACCCCTCCCTCTGTGCCTTGCCTGCCCTGGCTGCCTATACGATCCACAGTGCGTTGAGCTCGAGCAACCATACTTGAGAGCCGTTAGTTGCCATAGAGTACCATGCCAACGACTCTATCAGCGCGCAGTCTGGGCTAGCACGCCAACATGTTGAGCAGGACCCTTCGTCTGACAATTCACCGTGAGTCTACAGCGGAAAGCATATCTCTTGAGGCTCGGCTACTTGATGCAGATATTTCGGCCAGTAACCGGAAATAAAGCTCAACTACGCGAATGTGCCCGTGAGCTGGGCCTCAACAAGTTCTTGGGGGGAAGCCCAGGAATTCTAACCACCCTTATCTGCTCAACAAGAAGAACACGCAAACAAACCCAAGAAGCAAAGCCCAGGTGATGGTGCACCAATCTACAATTTGATCCATGCTCGAGGCTGAGGGCCCATATCTGGGGTTACAGTAGTGGCCCACGCAGCCAGGCTTGGGTCAGAGTTGCAGTACCACCCTCACGTCACCAAGCGCTGGCCAGGTACCTGTGCATCGTCTCAGCAGGATACTGCGAAGGGCTGGTTCATGACGTCGTCCCACCTGATCCTACACCGTGCTGCGGTACCATTGTTGCGAGGAATCAAATAGGAACCTGATGCACAGTGACGGACAAAGCAATGCCCGAATATAGTGCCATGGTCATGGATGGCTCAAGCTCCCCATTGATCCCGGCCGGCACAGCTCTGTGTGGGGTTGTGATCGGGCGTACGGGGGCCACCAACGAGCCAACGGAAGGGACCCGGATTCGACACGGAAATTCTTGCTATTGGCCAGTTTCTTCTGCACCTCCCGTCAATAACTTGGGACGATGAATCGCGGTTTGAAACCGGCGTGCGCACTGATTCAAGGACCTCTCCTCGGGCCTTTGAGCCGTACCCGCGGCACAGGGTCCAGAGTCCATCCCATCTCTCTCTGGCTCTCCGGAATCTTCCCACATCTCCAGGACCCCTGCTACTAGTCTCTGCCGGCGAAATTCGAACACCGCCAGTTTCATCAAGGTTGGAACCGGAATTTTCCGATATGTTGGGAGATACGGCCTCTGTACATTCAGTGGCCGGGTTTCAAAACCGCGTTATTTCCTCTCTGCGTCGGCCTGAAACGGCTACCCACGGCTCTCCCAGTCTCGAGAAGGGGTCTGGAACCCTGAAGGGCCCTGAGTGTTGGGACGCCTGCAGCTCGGCTAATTCTGCCCGAATTCTCTCCATGGCCTTGGAGCCCTCGGTTTTCATTCCCGTGAGTGTCCTAGTATCAGTTCTTTCAGAATTAAGGATTCGGATACATGACCCGAAAACACCATGTCAAACTCTTTGCATTGACCTTCGATGACGATATGCGCGTAGAAAGTCAGGTTTCGTGAAGAGTTCTTGGTTTTGATTCAGTGTAAGCTAGTTGGGGGTTCCCTCCGACATCGCCAGCCGTCCCTTGATCATCACGTGTACTCGCAGGAATGCGACGCCAATGAGGAATAGGGTCCTTCCGCGGTCCCCTGTTATCACAATTGCAAGATTGCCATTTCAAGCCACGTCGACTAGGCGATGCTTGAAAGTCCGTTGGAATTTACGTGCCGATAGGGTTCGCTTAGCTGAGGAAAGCGAAACCCAAGTCCAACTCGTTCGCAGACTTATTCCCGCCTCAGTACGTGGCAGGAAAGTTGCCCAGACGTCCTCCGTCAACTAGCACCACGGTCCCGTTGCAGTATGCGCCCGCTCGGGATGCAAGGTAAAGCATCGTGCCGCCCATGTCCTTCTCGTCTCCGAATCTTCGCAAGGGGACTTGATCGCCGGGCAGCACGCCGCCGGCACCACCATGCATGTCCAGCAACGGCACCGTCATGTCGCTTGGGAACACTAACGTCTTGTCAGCTTACGAGGGACGATGAGTTAGGAATTGTTGAGGACTGTTGTTCAACTTACGGCCCGGAGCAATACAGTTGGCCCTGTCGAGTTGAGGAAAATTGCGGTCAGCGACTATGCAGCGGAATCCGTCTTCGCAAACAAACAGAACTCACCGAATGTTCCATTGAGGCAACGCAACCGCCAGCTGTTTTGCTGCCATTGTGGCACCGGCTTTAGACTGACCGTATGCCCAACCGCCCGGAGCCTTTTTGTTGAACGATGCAATTGAGCTGGTGATGATGACCTGCGACGTCTGCTGCACATTTCCCTTCTTGTTGCCCTTGTCCAGGAGGTTGACAAAGGCCATGCACGTGAACCAGACCGCAGCCGTGTTGACGGCAAAGGTGTTGACGTAGGCGTCGAAGTCGAGTGCAAAGTTGTCGCTCGACCACTGCTCCAGGGTTGTCTCCGGAGTAATCGGTTTGACCTGTGGACCAGTGATGCCCGAGTTGCACGCGAGGACATTCAGGTAACCAGCATCCTTCTCGACGAAGGTAACGACTTCCTGTAGACTGGTCTTGGAAGTAACATCGCATTGGATTGGGATCACATTTGGCCCAATGGACGCAGCTGCTGCCTGGAGGACCTCTAATCTTCTGCCGGCAATGTAGACTTTGCTTGCGCCGTTGAGGGCCAATGCTTTGGCCAGCATAAGACCGATACCTATATTCAAGATCAATAGTAAGACAATATGGTCTGGTTCATTGGATTAGACGTGCTCACCAGTTCCGCCTCCAGTAATCAAAGCGATCATTCCATCAACTCTGAATAGAGAAGATGCCTCTAGAGCGTTAGTACTCATTGTGTCGGTCACGATGTTGGTGGTGGCAAGAGCAGGTGAACAAAGACGGGTTGAGGTAAGGGCTCTTGGAATGCGTGAAATCAAAAAGAATAAAGATGTCTTCACAACCAGCTTAAACGACCAATGACGATGCCCGCTTTCCCCCGCGTCCTAGAGGGAGATCTATCATCAACCCCCGCCGCGATTAAGTCTATGGCGTAGGAAGTCCAGAAGCGGCTTGGGATTGCAGGTTCGCACTGTATTTTGGCGGGGTCTTGGTGAAATCCGGAGCAAATGGTACAGTGCGGGGCCAAGGCCTGATCCACCCATTTTTTTTCTACTGGGACATCGTGATAGCAGAATAATCGACAGACTCGTGGACGGAACCGCACGGCGGAATCAGTGCACTTCGGGCCCATCGACACAATGCCGAAAAGGAAGAGATCTGGCGAGACTGACCTGCAGGAACTCCTCGCAAAGTCGCAGGTGGCAGTCCAACAAGCTCTAAAGGAGGCCAAAGGACACGAGCGGCAACGGCTCACCAAGCGACTACGCGATGCTCGCACCACCCCCGACAAGAAGGAGCGACTAGACCGAGAGGTCCTGGTACTAAAGGTGTGTTCGAATCTTCGGCTTTATGCAATCGATCATCTCTAATCATCATAATAGTCGTTGGATCTCCACCAGGTAGCCCGAACGCATCTATACTCGAGTCTCCTCAAAGTCAAAGCCATTGCCGCGTCTACCAGCCTCCCCGATGAAGTACGAGCAGGTCCTCCCAAACTAGACATATCCGAGGCAGAAAAGACGGCCCTGCACAACGTTACGAGTGGCTTGTCCAGTCGGGTCCAGGTCAAGCAAGCAGTTGACCGCGCCATCCACGAGATCTGTGAAGCCCTTGACGTACCCGTGCCAGAAGCTGGAAAGAGACAGAAGAAGAACAAGGCAGAGAGCAAGGATGAAGAGAAGGCGACTCTGCCCGATAAAGAACCCTTACAGGCGACCAAGCAGGAAGATGGAAACCAGAATGAGGGTGAGGACGACAGGTGGGGTGATGAGTCGGACTTTCAGGGGTTCGAAACAGATGTGGATGAGCCAGGCTCTGTGGCTGGGGATGCTGAGCCTGACGTCGAGGTAGGTGAAGAGGCAGAGTTCTCCAAGTATGATGACCTACTTGGAAGTTCATCCGACGAAGAGGAGGAAGGTCTTGATGAGGATTTGCTAGAGCGATATAGGGGGAAAGAGACGGTCAACCTTGATGACATATCTTTGTCAGAGGCGGACTCGGGAGAGGAATCGGACGTTGACCTTGATTCGGACGACGAGGCTGAGCTCTCAACCACAATGGACCACAACCAAGCAAAGGCTGTTCCTGAAAAGAAACAGAAGAAAACCAAGAGCTCAGTAGCTCCCGGTCCGGTCCGTGACTCGACCTTCCTGCCGTCACTGATGAGCGGCTACATCTCCGGGTCCGAGTCGGCATCGGACGTGGACGTGGCCCCGGCCAAGAAACGGCTCGGCCAGCGTCAACGACAGGCCATCTACGAGAAGAAGTACGGCGCCAGAGCGAAGCATCTGCAGAACGATACAAAGAGGTCGGGGCGGGATCAGGGCTGGGACATGCGGCGGGGCGCGGTAGATGGCGACGACAAGCGAAGGAGGACGCCGTGGAAGCAGGGGGTCCGGAATCCCCTGGGGAGGGATGATCAGAGGCGCTCGGCGGGCGTGCCGCAGCCCGTGGTGGAGCGGAAGAAGGATGACGAGGGGCCGCTGCACGCGAGTTGGGAGGCGAGGAAGAAGGCAAAGGAGGCGCAGAAGAACGTCGCCTTTGAGGGGAAGAAGGTTGTGTTTGATTAGGCTCGGCAA
>KL660607.1:0-103212 GCA_000732775.1 Stachybotrys chlorohalonatus IBT 40285 | reverse complement strand
CCCCCCCCCCCCCCCCCCCCCAAAAAAAAAAAAAACAATACGAAACGTTGCTTTTGCTCCGTCACTCTATGCTGCGCTACAATCTATCCTCCTGACGTACACGGGCAGCCCCCCCTCCATGGGCAGCGTCAAGCTGCTCTTGCTCATGCGCTCGCCCTCGTAGGCCGGCTCGAAGACGAAGCTGCGGGCCAGGACGGCGATGACGTGGATGGCGACGAGCTCGGCCATGCGCTTGCCGACACACAGGCGCGGCCCGCCGTTGAAGACGGGGAACTCGCCCGCGGGGCGGCCGACGAAGCGGCCGCCGGCGAGCCACCGCTCCGGACGGAACTCGTCGGCGTCGGGGCCCCACGTCGTGCGCGAGCGGCCCAGCGCCCACGCGCAGAAGACGACGACACTGGTCCGCGGGAGCAGCGTCCCGTCGGGTAGGGCGGTGGCCTGCTGGACCTGCTTGATCTCAAGGGGCACGGGCGGGTAGAGGCGCAGGGTTTCGTAGAAGACGGCCGTGACGTAGGGTAGGGCTGTCGGGGTGAGCCGTTCCGGGTCGATGGGTGCGGCGTCGTCGTCGTCGTCGTCGGCCTCCCCCAGGGCGTCGCGCAGCACGCTCTGCAGCTTCTGCGCCACGGCCTGGTGTCGCTGCAGCAGGTAGAAGGTCCACGTGAGGGCCTGCGCGACGGTGTCCCGCCCTGCGGAGAGGTAGTTCAGCGCGGCGTCTGCGACGAGCTCCTCGTCGCCGAGCGCGGACAGCAGCGACTGGATCAAGCTGCCCGAAACGGTGTCCAGCTCCGTGGCGTCCTCCTTGTCCGTCGCCGCGGCGGCAGAAGCAGCAGAGGCGACGGCGCTGGCGACGATGTCGCGCCCAAAGGCCTTGATGGTCCGCAGACAGGCACGGAAGCTCGCGCCGAAGACAGGCTCCGTCAGGAACCACAGCGGGTTCTGGAAGCGCTCGGCGGTGTAGCCGGAGGCGCGGTCAAAGGCGCGCGTGAAGTCGTCGCCGGCGTGCATCTCCATGTCGTAGGCCATCTTGCCGACCAGCTGTGCCGTGAGCTCCATCATGACGGCCTGCAGATCCACCACCTCGCGCGCCGCACCCGCGCGCCGCAGCTCCCGCACGGCGTCGCCCAAGTACCGCGGCAGCGCCACGTCGGTCAGGACGCGCAGGTTCCGGGCGCCGAGGAAGTGCAGGCCGGCCCTGCGCTGGGCGCGCCACAGCGGGCCGTCGACGTTGATGATGCCGTGGCCGAAGAGGGCCAGGGTGCGGCGCTTGACGAAGTCGCCCTTCTCGAAGACGCCCTCGTTGCGGAAGACGAAGTCGATGTTGCGCGGGTCGTGCAGGATCACGCCCGGCGGCAGTGTGGGCACCGATATGTGCACCGTCTCGTAGCCAAACTGCCGCTCGCAGCGGACGAACCATGCGAGCAGCGTCTGCCGCGCCCGCAGGAAGTAGAGCCCGTTGCCCACCAGGGGCAGCGTGTTGGGCGGTCTCCTGGCGACATGTGTGTTAATATAGGGAGGCCGCTGCTATGGAGGAGGGTGACGGGATGGAGGATCGTACTTGAGAGGCCGGCCGTGGCGAGTGATTCTAGGCGAGCTGAATGACGAGTAGATGTATATCGCGACGGCCAGGGTCCCTAAACCCACGGCGACCTGCCACCCGTCCATGTCTTGTAGACCCATGTCTCCCACTTCGGCATCAAGGCAAACATCGGTTTGAGACCATGATATGGTGGGTGTTCAGGGTTAATGATTCTTTTGTCTTTTGACCATGGTGTTGAAGCCGAGGCTGGGGGTGCTAGCTAGTCAATGCCGGAAACAGTGGGGTTGTGGAAAGCCCATCAACTTCACCATGGGCTTCATCTATGATGGTGTGTTTCACGTCGTGCCCGGAAACGTAAACAAACAGCTCACTTGTATCATGATCTGATCTTCCAATTGTGAAATACCTCGGCTATAAGTTACAGTCACGTATTGCTACAGTAGGGATCCTACCGTTGACAACCATGGCTGAACCCACTTGAAATACTTGTCATGAGATCCAACATAGTTACCACCATCATCGCCAGACACCAGTTAGACATGCACATGGATTCATACTATATTACTTTAGTCTCTTATCCTAGTAGAGAGGCATCGTTCCCTCGGTCTCGGCGAAAGCCTGTTCCAACACCGTCAAACCCTCCTCTAGCTGGCTCACAGTCACCGTGATGGGAGGTGCTATCCTAAAAGTCCCCCCAAAGCTCGGGTGCGTGCTTAGGTTCGCCCAAAGCCCAATTTCGTACGCTCTATCTCCTATCGCCTTGGCCAGCTCGGTTGCCGGCTCCTTTGTTCCTCGGTCCTTGACAATTTCAACGCCGGCCATGAGCCCGCGACCTCGCACGTCGCCAATGCATGCATAGCGTGCTTGCAGCTTTCGCAGTCCGGCGTGAAGGACCTGGCCTGCCTGTCGAGCATGTGCAACCAGATCGTCCCTCAGAACAATCTCGAGAACCTTGTCACCCACAGCAGCAGGCAACGGGTCGTTGAGATGGGTTGTGTAAAACATGTAACCCTTCTCCATGCAGACGCGGTCAATCTCTTCGCTCGTGACAATGGCGCTGAGCGGGATGCCGTTGCCCAACGTCTTGGAGAGCGTCACAATGTCTGGTGTGACGCCTTCGTGCTCGATGGCCATCAAATCGCCGCACCTGCCCATGCCAGTCTGCGCCTCGTCAACAATCAAGAGCATCCCCCTGGCCTCGCAGCGCCTTTTCAAAGCCTTCAAATACCCTGGTGGCAGCGTAATCATGCCCCCGGAGCTTTGGATGCACTCGACAATGCACGCAGCCAAGGATCCGCACGACTGCAGATCTATCATCTTCCATCCGTAATCCAGTTCCGTCTCCCAGTCGTAGGACCCATCGGCTTTGCGGAACACCGACCGGTAAGCGTTGGGTGAAGGGAGCATGTGCATTCCCGGCATCGTTGGTCCATGCCCTTTCCTGCCAAAGTGATACTGGGCTCCCTGCGCTTGGGCAGTCATGCCATGCCATGAGGCACCAATCCCGACAACCTCGAATTTCCCAGTATAAACCTTGGCCATCTTGATGGCTGCTTCATTGCTCTCGCCGCCTGTGGAAAGAAACATTGCTTTGTCAAGACCTGGTGGCAGAGCATTGCAGAGGCGCTCGCTCAGCGACACCACTGGCGGCGAAAGCATACCCGAAAAGAGGTGGTCGAGGTACATGGCATGATCGACAATGACCTTGACAATCTCCGGGTGTCCATGGCCAAGTAGGCATGACATTTGTCCCGAAGTCCAGTCGAGGAGTCGGTGCCCGGAAGCTGTATAGATGTACAGACCATGTGCCTTTGCAATCACATCATGATGGAGTGGTGACCCGAAGTGAAGGAGATGTTTTTCGCCCTTGTTGAGTAGTTCGGCTTGATTGAGATTTTGGTATAGAGGCGATGTCGAGTGTGACTTGCTATCAAGAATAGCCGGATGCTGGTCATCTTGTGTGAGGGTTCCGGGTGCCATCGTGAAGGATGTAAGTATGTGATAAAGAGATTTGGTGTGTGGGACAATTGGGAATAGAGCAGTACCGCCTCATATTTATATACTTTGACCTTCCTAGGTCCTCACCAATGCAACATCATATCTACCATCCTACTATCTTGTCGTGTTGGCGGCGTTATTTGGCCGCGGCGTCTCCAGCTTAGCGCCGCGGCGCACCTCGACGCCGGCCGGCCGGCCGACCGACACACCTTATCTAGCCCCATTCACCATGCATTCTGCAAGGGATCCCAGAGGCTAGGGTAGAACTCGTCCATGATGGAAGCGTCTGGCATGATGAAATCTGGTGTTTGCATTGATTGGCTGGTTTGCGGCTCATTTGACAAAGCTCCAGCCAAGATTTTGTTGATTATGTCTGAATGCTGCGCAAGACAAACGTTCCCAATGTCCCACTCGTACTTCTCTTGGTAAAGTCGAAGAACATTCATGAGACTGTGGGCAATCTGGAAGAACGGACTTTGAGCCAAGGCTTGAGGAGAATCCTCGGTATCCAGAGCGCAACGCAGGAGAAAGTTAACTGTGGCCGGGAATGTGAAGGCCGTGATGGACAACCAAAAGTCTCCCAACTGCTCAGCTTGGAGCTCCTGTGTTAGCATGAGGATTTCCTCGGCTGTTCTACGAGCTTGTGTGTGTTTGTTGGAAAGCTGTGCCTCGTCTGTGTTTGATTGTTGTTTTTCGGTTTCGAGTTCTATGCGCTGCTGCAGAAGTCTTGTAGTGAGATATGCCAGACGGAGGTTGGCAGCACCTGGTATATGGAGCCATGTTCCACGAAGCACAATCAAGCGTGTAGAGCCTTCCAGTGAATCCACCCAACCGTTGAGACTGGCTTCAAGCTTACCAGGCGTCGAGTCCTTATCTTGATGTATCTGGTAAATTCGCTGAAGGTGGTGATCTAGCACGTCGCTAAGACCAACCAGTGCAATGTAAACTGAAGCCGTGCGTCTTTGAACATCAGTGGCTTCATTCTCGCAAAAGTACACCATCTTTGGCCAAGGAACATCATGGTGACTACGTGAAATGTGCGGTGGAGTGCCATGAGCCAGGCTCATCCTACTACTTTGTCAATGATCAGTTTCGAGCCCGAACGCAGGCGCAACTCACCACCGATCGTTTACCAGTAGTGCCCACCAGATTTTCATCCTGAGGTACTTTTCTGGTTGAGGAATATCCCAGTGTAGCGGACTACGGTTGAGACCTAGAGAGTAGGCCATCGAGACAGCAGACCCAAGCATCAAACCATTACCAATAAGCGAGGTATTCGGTCGCCCGCCGACGTTGAGGAGCAGAGCGCTGATAATGGACATTCCCGGCGACAGGTGTAGCTCGGAGTAAAGGGCCTCGTTGGCAAGGTTCCAGATAAACCTGGTATCTGGGCATCGAAGCAGCACCAGATCAGGAGAGTGGCGCCAGTAAATCAATGAGTGGGCGTACAGGCACGCGAGTAGAGCAGGAGAGATCTGGTCCTTGTCGTCTTGGAATTGGCGGCGGAATGAATCTTCATCGAGGAGTGGCAAGCAAGCATTAGATTTCTTGAAATACCTGTGGCAGCCAACGATGTTAACTGGGCTGGCCATCAAAATGGCTGTTGGGAGGAGCGTACTCATCAACCAGAAGACCAATGTATGGCTCAAGTAGCTTTTCTATAATGACTAGTTTTTGAGCCGACACGCTGCGATCCTCTGCCGTACCGACGGGGCGTTTGTCGACCATGGTGAAGAGCACAGGCCTGGAATGGGCAGCGGAGACAGGCACGATCATCCTGGCGCTGCGAGTACCGCCCGGAAACCCAGCGAGGTAGTCAGCAAGAACCTGGCTGTCGTCTCGCCCTGCAGGGCCGACGATGTGCAGGTTTTGCTGCTGATCATCGCGGGAAGCCAGTGCCAGCGGTGACTCCTGTACCTTGCTGCCAGGTATGGGGGAGGGAGCGGGAGGGGGAGAAGGCAGAGGAGGCAGAGGCAGAGGATGCGAGTCTTGGTCTAGCAGGGCCGCGGTGATGGCCTCGGCAGGTCGTGGCATTTGCCGCGCGGGCGCTGCGGTGCCCTTCCGACGACGCCGTGTCAGTTGAGCGTTGCCCTGGTCGCGCGGATCGCCTGGGAAGAAGCACTCGCTGCTATGGGCACGGCACGTGGTGCACATGCTGGAGCCCGGCTCGGTGTGGCATCGCGACTTCCGGCGGCGGCAGGGGATGCAGGCAGGAGGAAGCCGGCCAGTCTTGGATGTTCGAGCTTCACCGGGCATCTTTGCCCTCTATCTCTACATCGTCCTCGGAATTGACAGCTAAAGGCACTGGGCCTTGCCGGGAAGAGGGAAGTGGGTGGATGGTTGGTGATGAAAGATGCAGTCACGATGTGGATCCAGATGATTGGGCCAGTAGGTAATCTTGCCCACGCTACGAACCATGAGATATAACGTCCATCTCAAGTAAATCAAAACTTGCCTTGTCCAATAGTGCCGTATCATTTTCAAGCCTCAACTAACAGTGTGTACATTAGGCTTCTTTGTGGCGGAATCACGCGGCCAGCGCACCACATGCCCCTTGAGCGGAGAGCGAACAATCAAGACCACAATCAAAGCAATGTCAAGGAGGTAACAAGACCGAAATCAAAGCAATATCAAGGAATTATCAAAGAGACCGACTATATCAGTGTAAGGTTTTCTACGTCTACCGTCGTTTACATCACATCGTCATGCGAGTGGTGAGAAAGGTCTAGGCGCCGCGGCCGAATCCACTTCTATACATCAGGACGATGTGGCCGCGGCTTCACGGCAGGTCATATATGGCAGCGATAACATGCGATAGTTTACTTGGCTTGCCGTTGATTGGCCAGAGACAATCCACGGATGCACAATGACATTACGGCAGCCCTCGCACGAGGGACATGAATGGTCCAAGATGGAGTAAAGAGTAGGCCGCGGCCGTCGTGAGCCCAGGCGAGATAAGGCGGGCTTCGGCCAGGTGGATACCCTAGCAAAGCCCTTCTCCTCAAGTCCATCTATCTCATTTTCAAATCAGGTTACAAGTGATCTTCCTCTTCTTGAAAGAAACATCAACTAATGCCAAAGATGGAAGGCAGCGATTATGGACGCAGGCCCCGTGAGAGCTGACATGTCTCGATCGTCGGAGTGACGCGAGGAATGCGGTTTCATGCAGGGCGAACCCCGATTCTCACTTGTAGTAGATTAGCTTTGAGCCACGCCGCGAGGCCCATCCTGCATGTCATTACCAGGCAACGGCCGTCAGGCATGTCATCGAGCAGAAGTTGAGCGTATCGTCTTTGAGCAAAGTCTCGAGCCACGACGCAGCATCACGATGCTCTCCCTTGTCAGCCGATGCGTGCCCCTGGTTGCCCGCAGCTCAAGGCCTACATCCGGCTCATACGTGGCCGGAACTGATGGTACTTTCTACGCCGTCTCTGCTCCTAGTGTGGCAGCTAGCTCGACAAAGCGGACGGGACTCCGTGCTGGCCCGCCCTGCCTCTTGGAAGTGCCGGCTACTATAAGGGACTGGCTCCTCCGAGACACAAGCATGGCAGAACACAAAGCCTCCCGGTTAGAACCATGCGGCAGCGAGATGCCGCCTCCCCCGATCCTCCTTGCGCAGCGCCAGAGTTGCATTGTCCAAGGGAGAGGAAGTTGCGTTATCGATCATTCGGGGGTCTAGTCCTGCGCAAGCCCCAGAATCAAGCGGCAATCTCAAGGGAGCCGGGCTCAAGCTCAGGAATTCTACCTAAACTCAATCTTGCACCAAGCTCATCTTGATTGACGCCGGGCCCCTTGTCCGTCTGTTTCTTTAGCATCCGTTCCTTGATCCAGCACGTTCTCTGGCCCACCGCGTGTCGTCGATCGTTGAGTTTTGACTGCCGTGGCTGTCGCACATGGATCTCGGTCGGTATGCTGTCACATCTGGGCCTTTCGTGGAGACTTTAATGGCTAGCCAAGCACGCCGAGGGTGATAGCTGCTAGTCGTGGCCCTGGAAGTGATCTGGTGGCACGCCCATCCATTCACTCGCTGAGGAGGCCCTATTGTCACCCGCCACCACAAAAGCATTCATATAACTAAACCTCCCGGTGAATCATTGTAGCCCTCAAACACCAATGACAATGGCCGTGACTTCTACAACCACTAATCCTCGTCCACGCATTTATCTCCTCGATCCAGCCTGCATGCCTTTGCCTCGCAGCTTCGATCACTAGCCAAGGCAGCTTCATCCCTTCCATCTTCACTCCTACGCAGACTACGGCTGTATAGAAGCCCCATACGCCAAGACTCGGTCATGTCGTCTGAACGCGACAGATCCGGGGATGTGCTTGCCGTGAGCGTGATCACTCTCTCGGTTGCAACGCTGGCCGTCACTACCAGGATTGGTGTCAAGGTCCATCTCAGGAAGCTGACCACTGATGATTGTACGCCGCTCCAGAAAGCTGTCCAAAGCCAACCTTCAGAACCAGCAAAAACTAACAGCTTTCCTAGTCACCATTACTATGAGTTGGGTACGGCAAGTCCTCATTCCCACGCCGTAATACGGCTTTGTGTTTTCTGGTGGAGATTTGCTCTGACAGCACAGGTCATGTAGCTACTTCTAGTGGTGTCCAATATCATGACCATCATCGGTAGGTAAAAATGCTCCTAAAGCCCAAAGCTTTGTCCTGACGAGTTGGCGCAGCGAGCCAGCTCACTCTAGGCCGGCTGTATGCCGATATCAGCTTGCCGAGTGCGAGCACCACTTTCAGGGTCAGCTCTTCCGCGTCCAGGTCGGTCTGCTTTTACTTGCTAACCGAGTCAACAGTGCTTGGTTGTCGGCCACATCGCCCACTGCTGGGGTATCGCCCTGGCCAAGGCATCCTTTGCGATACTGTATATCCAAATCTTGCCAAAGTACTGGCTCACCATCGCCAACAAAATCCTCATCGTCTTTGTTATCTGCCAGGCGATCGAGGAAACCATGACTGCAATCTTCCGGTGCCGTCCCATATCTGCAGGCTTCGACATCGCCCGCATTCCCAATTCCAACAGCAGCTTGGTGCAGACGGACCAATGTTTGGAGCTGACGGTCATGTGGTGGACTACCGTGAGTGTATCCCCGAACTTTGTCTGCGTCTAAGACAGCAGTTACTGACTCATAGTCCAGTTCGCCTTTAACATGTGTACCGATCTGTTCCTCTTCGTTCAGCCGACCCCCTCTCTGTGGAAGCTCAAGCTTCCCGCGGTCAAGAGAATTGGATTAATTTTCATGCTGTCACTGGGTATACTGTGAGTCTGATATCTCTATTTTGCGTCCCTAGTCTAACCTCTGTGTCTAGTGTTTGCATCATCTCCATCGTGCGCATGATCTACGTTAGTCGCATCCAGCACAACATGATGCGTGAGTCTCGCCGTGACTTCTTAAATTCAAACTTCGTCTAACAGATACCTCTCCGTATAGATGAATTAGTTGATCCCATCATCTGCTCAACGGTTGAGCTTGGTGCCCTGGTCACCTGCGCTTGCATACCCTGTCTACGACAGTTGGTCAAGATGTCGCCTCGACTCAGCCGTGCCCTAGGTCTCTCTGGCAAGAGACAAGGTCGCAGGTCTCACAGACAGCCAAGTATGCCTATGAACCATCACATCCCCGCCCATAACCGCTTCTCGCGAGGCTTCGGAATGCCTAAGAGTCTCCGCATCTCGCGTGTGTATTTCGGCAATTCGAGCAAGGTCACTACCGGAACTGCTCTTAGTGAGAGCAGCGGCTCTGACGATATGGTGCCACCCTTGCTGCAGCAACAGGGCGCTATTGTAATCACCACCGAATGGTCGCACAATATCGAACATCTCGCGGCTCAATCGTCTCCACCGAGTCCTGGGTCTGACGCCAACGGCCGATACGATGACGATGATGGCAGACGTACCGGTCTTCTCACGAGCCCTGTCTAGATGTCCTGGATAATCGACGTCGCAGCTATATCTTCTAATACCTGAACCGCATCGTGGTCAGGGTTAGCTGCTGGCTTAGCGAGCAGCGCCAGATGTTGCCCGATGTTTTTCTTGCACATAATAGCTTCTCATCGTACCGTAGCCGAGGAGAGGTCAATTGCGGAACGGACACACTTGCTTAGCACGATGAGATGGGTCGCAGTCCTAAGTACACTTTAGCATGCGTGTTTTATATATGTACTTATATCTGTTATGCGCTCTTCTGCACCCAATCAGACAAGAGTTCACTACAAATCCAGTCCGATCATCAGCACATCAGTTGAGATACTCCAAAATGGCTGAGGAGAATCAACACATGACAGCGAGCCTATTATCGTCTTTTTGATTACAATCTCCAGTTGTTGGAAATGAAAGCGACGCGTTGAACTCTGCCTTGCTGTTGCTGAAGAATTGGCCTACTCCTACCTATTTTACTAGACAAGCAAGAGGAAAGGGTGTTGGGGAGAGTACCAGGGCTCTCCGAGGCAGGCGCAGTCACCACGCACCTGGTGGCCTTACGAACCTAAGTAGTTACCTAAGGCAGGCAGAACAAACCTTGGTCACCGAGCCACGACAGCCTCCCTTACCCTTACCCTTGCCTCCTTGCCCTTGCGTATCCTTAATCCTACAGAGCTCGTACACCACATCGTATTCGCTTCACACCTTTGCCATTCACTTCGCCGGCTCGCCATGGATCGGGCGGTACATCAGCACCTGCGCTGCCCGAGCCAGATCCCGGGTCTCTTTACAGCCACAGGCCAGCCCGGGTTCCTCTACCACCCCAATTGTGTCAATCGTACAAATTCAAGCAACATCGACAAAGGGGCTCTACCCCTATCCGGCGAGGGAACATCCGACGAAGGGGAAACACCAGTATCCTCGAGGTCGTCCTGCCATTGTTCACATACGCACCGTCCAGAGATTCGTGCATAGGGGTCTCGCCCTCCAGACGGCGTCATTAATGGCTCGCTGTTTGAGCCCGATACCGATGCTGGCGTCCAGAAGTCCTGCAGTACTCTAGGTCTTACCCTCCAACAGGGCCAAGGCGGGAACCAACTGAGAGTGCAAGACCATGAATCAGAGCGAGTACCCACGGCAACCTGTCGAAAACAAGCTGCAAGCCATGTTCAAACATTGGAATTCCTGGCGCAATGCAACAACCCTCTGGTGTTAACTCTGCCTCCCCCTCGGGTGGCCAGTTCTTTATCTATGACCACCACCGACGATGCCTCCAAAGCTGCCACAGCTGGTAGTGACATGTCTCATCAAGGGGATATGGATAGCATCTTTTCGACATCTGAGGATCGTGCAAGCGAGACAGCACATGCGAGCCTTCATAGCAGCGCATATGGACAAAAGTGTCATAACTGCCAATCCTGTCGTGGCAATAAGCAGGGAGTTTGCACAGATCCCCTACGGACACCGTTGGCCACAGCTGAGGCCGGTCGAGACGCTCACCTCTGGGATGCACCAAACAAAAACCAGTCATTCATCGGAACATTCACACCTTGTGACCCTGCTGAGGTGCTGGAACAAGGCTTTTTCGATCAAGAGTCGGGGGTGGTTTCGCCGGCTCAACGGCATGCACAACAGGATCACCAGACTTTCGAGACATGTAATGCTGATACGAACATCACACACGAAGTCTTGGGCAGAATGCAAGAGCGGCTCATACCGCGGCGAGTTCTGCGGGAGCATCTGCACATGCTCGGTAATGTAAAGAATCAATTAAACCCTACGGATACAGTCTATTTGATCAGCGGTGCGGACATTGAAGACATGGTCATTGATATTATGACCAGCCTGTTAAGGCAGAGCACGCAAAGTCCCATAGTCCCTAATCATATTCCAACACGCAAGACCTCCAATAGCTCGACGTCTCTCTGCGTTGACGGAGCGAGCAATGCTATTGTACCCTGTTCGGCCATGGGCGCGGAGCCAACAACGACCATCAGCATACCAAAGACATCCTTTGCCAGTATCAGTCCGTCAGATATGCAGGTTCACACAAAGATAAGGGGAGGAACCGTGGCTACAACCACTACGGTCGTCTCTCGTCGAAGTGTTGTTGAGATCACTTAGGCGGAAAAGAACTCTCTCAGTCAACCCTCCAACGACAAGCAGACCTTGCAAAGCCCCCCCTACGACCACGAAGCTTGCCTGACCAGTTTCTCAGTGCATCATCACACCACGGCAGACAACTTCGAGTCTCTTATTGCCAATATTAGTCGAGCTCAAGAAGCAATTGCCGTGCCTTATTATAACATGGGTCTGACTTCGTTCCCGGCTTTACGCTCCCGCCACTGCACCAAGGAGTGGTTGAGTCCGCCGACACGATGCGAGGGAATTCTGCTCTCTCCGCCCGGTCTGGATATGTATAGAGATGGAGTTGATGCACATTACGGCGTCGAATATTGGCCCCCAGCGTTCCTTCTCGATGAGCCAGTGAAGCAGCGGCAGTACAGCCAGACGCTTTTCAGTGGAAATCGACTATTCAACGATAGGTCTTATGCCGGCCACCAGTACCGCGCAAGCTATGCCTCACCCAGGCAAGAGAAAAGGCTCGGGTCATCACTTGGTGCCGCGGCTCGTCGTCGCCGGAGTCTTCAAGTTCCCGAAATCGACAAAAATATGGTGGAGGATCAAGGCCTCACGGTTCCCAGCTTCCTCGCCAAAATACGAAGTCGGCGGCTGCATCACCATACCTCACCGTCGCAGTCAGAAGACTCCAAGGTGCCGTACAACTCGCCCAATGGCAATCACCGGCTGCCCACGACACCACGATCTAGAGACAGCTTGGTAAGAGAGCGTACTCCGAAACTACCGAGAATAGACAAGGCAGGGATCTACGAGGCGATGACGGGAAGCAGGCTGGTGGTACCCCGTGATAGGCGCGACACTTGCTCAGAAGATAACAAGCCGCACGTTTGCGCGGATGATGGCGACAGTTTTCTGGGAAGCTCGGTATCAACTCCGTAGACTTGAGCATTGCGGGAAGCAGTTGCGCTCGTCGTTAGTCGTAGCCCTAGACCCTAGAATCAACTCGAGCCTCGACGCAACAAGCTAGGTTTTTCAGTCCGATGAGTCCTGTAAAATAAAATGAACAATAAAATAGAAATAAAAAATGTGCTGTGATTAGACAAAAGGCCCGCGATCACAATATGGTATCACCACTATTCCTCGAAAAATTATCGCCCGCATCAACGGACATAGGCGTGAACTGCAAAAAAACTGGACGAACGGAGAATCGAACTCCGGACCTTCAGCAGACGCACGTGTATCAGATGATCGGAAATGCGAAGCCGACGTCATACCACTAGACCACACGCCCCAGAGGGGTTTGAATTTGTGTGCCCGAAACCGGACATGGTAGGGCGTGAATTATTATTGATTATGTTGGCCATTCAGAAAAAGAAAAAGTACCATATCAGTTGCAACAGGGAACTGGCACAGATGAATACACGGAGAGGATATGTTTATGTAGTTGATTGCTACGGACAGGGTCTTGATTATGTTTCTCTGCTAAACGGCCTTTGATGCGCGTGCCTTGTTCTCCCGGTGTCTCTTCTCCTTGGCGGCTGTCTTGCGCCGCTTCATCCACGACCGGTTCAGCTCGCGCCTGTTGTCCCAGAAGAACTTTTGAAAGTCACTGGAGCCCGCCTGGCCCTGCGGTGCCGCCGCGGCGTCGTCTCCGTCCTCCTCATCATCCTCTTCCACGGCGTTGCCCTCGGTGCTCGCCATGACCTCGTCGTGCACCGCGTCCTCCTTTTCGTCGTCATCTTCTTGTTCGTCGTCGTGGGACGCCCAGAAGTGCCTGCGGCTCGGGTGCGCCGTGTCAGGCGTCGGTGCGGCGCTGCGTACGGTGCGCCACTCGAACTCCTGCCGCGTGAAGGGGGTCATGGGCGCGCCCATGGGTGTCTGTGTGGGCAGCGGCTCGTCGTGGTCTTCCCCGTCGCCCGCTCCGAAGAAGCTGAACGGTTGCTCCTCAGCCGGGCCTGCCTGGTCTCCGGCGGTGGGAGAGCCTTCGGCTGGCCTGACGCGCTTGTAGAGGGCTTCCAGGGGGTGTACCTTGGCCGGGGTGATGGGGGGCGGAATCTTGATGGTCAGGCTTTTGGAGGAGCTGGATGATATCGGTCTCGATGTGGACAGGTCGGTCTTGATGGAAGGGAGCCCAGTTGTGTGTGGTTTGGCGAGCGGTGAGCTCTTGTTCGCGTCGGTTGGGCTCGTTTCCTCTGATTCCGACTCAGCATCATCATCCGACTCTTCCGAAGAGGTTCCACTGCTGCTGGTGTCGTCGTCGCTATCCTCGTCTTCTTCGGCGACCGGCTCAGCAACTGCAGCGGCAGGCTTTTCTGGCACTGCTGGCTTCACCTTTACTTCCACCGCTTCCACCACGGTACCATCCTCGTCGACCCATCCCGTACCCTCGACAAACTCCACTGCCGGTTTGCCGCTCGTCGCGGGCGCAGCAGTTTTCAGAAAACTAGGGAATTTCGTCGTTTTCTCGAACTCGTGAACCGTGACTTCTCGGCCCTTGCCCTTTTTCTTCTTTTTCTTTCCGCCGTCTTCCTGGGGGAGATTGGCGGTGAGGTTGGGCGGCACTCTCGTCTTCAGCAGACACTCTTCCTGGTCCGTGTATTTAGACTTCGTGCGCTTTCGCTTCTCCTGCTCCTGGGGCTCGTCGCTCTTCTTGCTCTTCCTCTTCTTCCGCAGCTCCACGGGCTCCGTCCATCCGCGCTTCACTTTGCGCCCGTTGAGCGAGACGCCCTCCAGGACATCCAGGTCGCGCTTCCGCTTCTTGGTACCCTCTACATCGTCTGTATGCTTTTTTGATTTCTTCTTCTTCTTCTCCGGCACGTCGTCGGCGTCATCCTGCGCGACAGGCGTAAGGGCGTCCGACGGGCGTGCCTTTTCCACCTTGACCTTGGACCCCTTCAGCACAGAGCCGTGCAGCTTCTTCTTGAGCTTATCCGCTTCCATGAGCGGCAGCTCGACGAAGCCGTACCTCTTCTCGGGGAACGCCTCGAGCGTGTGGAACGAGATGTTCCGGGCCTTGGGCAGCACCGACGCCGGGAGGACGACGTTAAGCAGGTCGGAGTCGAGGGGCGTGATGTGCAGGCGGACAAAGTCGTCGGCGTCGGCGTCGAGTGCGGGAGGCGGTTCCGCCGTTCCAGGGCGCATCTCTGGCTTGATGGACTGCTGTGTATGATGGAGGCGCGGGCGCAGCGGTCGCTGCTGTAAGCGCCGTTGATTCTGTTACAAGAACGTTAATGAATTCCTGTCTCGAGAGAAAACCGGCGCATAAAGCTAATTGGCTAGACCCGCTGATTGGACGGGTGGGTGCCTTGAGACTAGAATAGAAACCCCAAGGTCTTTGCCGATAAGGCCTACCCTGTACGATCAACAGATGAAAGAAGTTTCTCGCTAAGGCGCCTTTCATAGTTGGGACATACTTGGTTGAAAGTGTTATACCTTGAGAATGCATTTTAGGATCTTGGTTACCAAACCACTGTTTTTCTCAACTGATGTTTGTGCACTCATATCTGCAACATATGGTGTTCGGTGTAAAGTGAGGCACATTCCATCAAGCGTGTTGTCCAAAGCCCTTGGCAAGTGTCTTGAACATGGCATCATAGGAACTCGTCGAAACACCCCTCATTGCGAAAGAGAGCAGGGAATTGAGATCAAAAGAATTTGTGCATTGAATTAAAGAAATGTTGGCTTTGAAAGCTACTATACAGGGATAATACAAAACAGTAAATTCCATCGATCCCTCCACCTAGCCCCTGACATTCATTCATTATTGTGATATTACAAGATTTTCAGTACGCAAAGAGCTGAGAGGTGTTCAAGACAGTTCAAACCAGGCTCCAACTGGTTAGGAACGGTTGCGCAAACCTGGTTGGGACTCCATCTCCCGTAGGTCACCGCCAATGGCCTTCCACCACACGTCGGTCCCCCATCTGATGACACGTTCTGCTGCTCCCAAAGGCGTGGCTGCAGGTCGAACATCGAGGTAGAAGACAGGCTCACCGGTGGGCTCGGGCTCTCCGGAGTAGTAGTCGATCACGTAACGAATCTCCTTCTTCTGGCCTTCCACGTTGCGGGAAACGTACCAGTCGTGGCGATCGAAGGGAGGCTCGGTACTGTCTGGTGTTAGTCTACGTCGGCGAAATATGTTGCGGCGTACTCACGCAAATTGAGATGGATAAATCCATCCTAGCACCTGCAGCATTGTTGCTCGTGGCGTCATATCCTTGGGTCGGCCCTGAAACCGAATAAGGGTAGGCGCATCTTCAGAGCCGTCCCAGTGCCGGTTGAGTTCTTCCTCGACATGCGCCTCGCCTCGCTTGCAGATCTGATAGCCCTTCCACAGTCCGCGGCCGAAGCGCTGCTCCCACCCGACAATCTCCGCCCAGGCACCCTCGTTCAAGAAGTTGTGCACAGACACCATGGACTCGACAGCCGTGATATCGGTATCAGAGTAGCCCTTGCGCAACATGGCGTTGTACATCTGCTGCGGTGACGGGTATTCCCAGTTGCCATCGCCTGTTCCCTTTGGGATGGTTGACTCCTCCCTGGATGTAGGTAGGGCATATGTCTGGTTCGCGGCGGGTTTCTGAGATAGGTCGGGGAACATGTAGTTGAGGGGATTTAGCTGCGACAGGAGGGACTGCGACTTGTGTTGGTCCTCATTTCGCTCGGCATGAGGCACAGGACATCCAGAGGCCGGAGGTGCGCTAGGCGTGGCATGGGGCACTGGACAACCGGAGGGTGCTGGCGCATCTGTGGTTCGATTTTTGGGCGTCGTGTTGAAGGCGTCGACAGTCTTCTTGTGCATGGGGCATCCGGCCTGAGTAGTGGCATTAGCTTATGAAGTACGTACGGACGAAGACAGCGTTGGGTCGGGCGCATACCGGAGGCTCGCGGGTTGCCGCCACCGGGGGATGACCAGTCGACATGTGCGGTGGCACGGCGGCGACATCAGCCCAAAACCAGCCCATAGTGACAGTAGGGGTTGTTTTGACGAGAAGGACCAGAAGAGAGACAAGAGACAAAGCCACTTATCGTGATGGACACTTGGGGATTCGCAGGATCGATGGACAGGCGATGGGAGAAGAGAGAAATTTGGACAAGGCCAAAACGGGTACAGGGGTTTGGCAACTTTATTATGGAGCCAAGGTGCCCCTACCATGAACTTTCGTAGGCGAAATGCCCACCAGGTTATCCCTTTCAGTACTAGACCACTGGCTGATGGCCGCAAAGTCTATGCGCGCATTTCGTTAGGTTCTCGAGACCACCGAGGTACAGATGACAGGCATGTTCTGCGCTGCAAATAAACGACGTCACCGTGACTTAGCTAGCCGTCCAACCGTGTTGATGCCTCCAAGTCCAAGCCGGCCTCGAGGCACTGCAACAACCCCTCTGCATCGCCACGAACATGCAACAGGAGGGACGTCTGGCCAAGACACCCTCCGTTGAGAACGCGCCGCAATGAGGACCTTCTTTGTCCTCGGACGGTTCGCTGTGCCGAGAGCTTTTCAATCACATGCTCCGTCATTGCGGTTCCTCGCTCGACCCATCTCACGATGCCATTCTGCAAAACCGATACGATGGCGGATGCAACAAGGAGGCGGGACGGCCAGGGCGACACTTCGCGCCTCAGCGGGAGCTGGCGCCGGTGCCCTCGGGACGGCGGCCTTCGTCATGGTGTCGCAGGAGGACAACCATGATCCGGAGCAGACGGGAGAAGATCGCATGCTTGCCATGTCTCGCAACGAAATCAAAAAGAAGGTCGCCGATGACGAGCGAGGCCTGTCCCGGGTCTTCCACACCCTTAAGCTCTACCTGGATCTCTACATCTGGGAACCTCTCTGCACTGGGGCCCGCCTCTTGCATCTAGTCGTCATCTTTGTGCCCGTCATAGTCGCGGTTCCTGCCATCTGGATAGGCCGCCGGCAGCCCGACCACGACAACCAGAGGACGGGAACACTGCTATGGTTCAAGTTTCTTGTGCAGGCCATGGAGTGGGCGGGACCGGCATTCATCAAGCTGGGCCAGTGGGCAGCCTCCCGGTCCGACATCTTCCCCATGGAGCTGTGCGACATCATGTCCAAGCTGCACTCCAACGCCCCGGCGCACTCGATCGCCGTCACCCGTAAGACAGTCGAGGCGGCATTCGGCGGCCATGACTTCGACGAAATCTTCGAAGAGTTCAACGAGAAGCCCCTCGGCGTGGGCGCCATAGCCCAGGTCTACAAGGCCAAGCTGAAGCCCGACTTTGTGGTGCCCCACGACGTCGACGTATTATCCGGCGAGAAGCGCCAGCTTGCAGATAACGTACTGCGCAACGTCGAGACAGTTTTGAAGAGCAGCCCCAAGCGCGTGCCGTCCAACTACGTGGCGGTCAAGGTGCTGCATCCTCACGTGGAGAGGACGGTGCGGCGAGACCTGCGCATCATGGGCTTCTTCGCTTCCGCGCTGAACATGATTCCTACCATAGAGTGGCTTTCTCTTCCCGACGAGGTCGCACAGTTTGGCGAGATGATGAGGCTGCAGCTTGATCTACGCATAGAAGCGGCCAATCTGTCAACGTTCCGCAAGAACTTCAAAGACCGTTCAACCGCATGGTTCCCCTACCCTTACACCGACTTCACCACACGAAACGTCCTTATCGAGGAGTTCGCGCAGGGAATTCCGTTGGCCGACTTCATGGAGAACGGCGGCGGCGTGTTCCAGCATGACATTGCCAACGAGGGTCTGGACGCGTTCCTGCGCATGTTGCTCATCGACAACTTCATCCACGCGGACCTCCACCCCGGCAACATCATGGTCCGGTTCTACAAGTCCGCGAAGCCCGAGATCGGGCTTCACCACAAGAGCACCGAAAAAGACGACGGCAACTCCACCGACGTTACGGAGCAGGTGCTGGAGCGCCTACGGCCTTTCCGGCATCGGAAGAACGTAAAGGCCTGGGAATCGGAGCTTGCTCAGATCGACAGGGAAGGATATAGGCCGCAGCTCATCTTCATCGACACGGGCCTCGTCACGGAGCTCAATGCTACCAACAGGAAGAACTTCCTTGACCTGTTCCGCGCCGTGGCCGAGTTCGACGGGTACAAGGCCGGCCATCTCATGTGCGAGCGCTGCCGGCAGCCCGACGCCGTCATCGACAAGGAGGTCTTTGCCCTGAAGATGCAGCACCTCGTCATCGGCGTCAAGAGCAGCACCCTCGCCCTCGGCAACGTCAAGATCGGCGACATCCTCCAGCAGGTCCTCTCCATGGTCCGCGGCCACCACGTCCGCCTGGAAGGCGACTTTGTCAACGTCGTCATCAGTATCCTGCTTCTCGAGGGCATCGGGCGGAGCCTCAACCCGGACGTCGACCTTCTCAGCAGCTCGCTACCCATCCTAAGGCAGCTGAGCGCCCAGAGCGGCACGGAAATGGCGAGGCACGGGGATTTTTCCATGATTATGCTGTGGATGGGTCTGGAAACGCGGCGGTTCTTGCAGGCCAGCATTGAAGACGTAAGTCACTTGCATGTATACCCTCTTTTGACATGGTGATTAACTTCTTCTAGGTGGAGCGATGCGTCAAGTACGATCTCCTTTCACCAAATATATAGACCACTAAAGACACACAAGAGCTACAAGGATTGAACGGCGTAATGAGGGCATTGCCATGGTTTGAATTAAACGAAACATGTAGTATAGACAGGATTGGGACACCAGGTCACCATGTAGAGGCAGACATCTTTCCCAAGCGCCAGGTAGTCTCCATGGTATGTACAACAACGCTTCACAACTCACAGAGTTCATCGAAAGCACTGAACCAGGAACAATTGATATCACAGGTGTTCTTGATTGAATTCTAACTCTAAGTTGATTTCAGAAGAACAATATTCCATGCCCTATAACGCCTTGCTGTCTTACACGTAATGGAAAATGCTATGGGAAGCATTTTTTTAATTGAAGAAAAAGAAAAGCAACAATAATGACCATTAGGAACCACTCCTTAGCCTTCAAGGTATATTGCGTTTGAACGGGGCCATGGGCTTAGCCAGTATACTCAGACAAGTTGTAGGAATGCGGAAATGCAGAGCGAGGAGCGTCAACAGGTCTGAGAGCATCTCGACGCATGTTAATCCGTGCTCGCACTGAGCTCCGGTAGCTTTTCCCAGAGATTTCGAAGAAGAGCGGCGGTCCCATCCTCTTCGCCAGTCCCAACCAAACTGGTACCACTAAGCCGTTCGTTGAGTCTGTTTTCGTCCTCTTCATAGCTCGAGTTTGCTCCGGTGGTTCGCACAGAGGCTGCTCGGCTGAGTGTAAGTGACCGGCGTGGATCTGTATTGCTGGGATTCCGGGCATGGCGGATAGACAAGTCAAGCGAGCGTCGGCTGTTAGTCGAGCCCGTGTTTGCGCGAGGAATACGCTTGGATTTGTCGGCGTTTGGGAGGTTGCTCAGGCGCACCAGGGAGCGAGCAATGGGGTTTTGATATCTCCGGACAACCAGATACTCCATGCCGGTGCGCTCCAGAAGTTTTGCAACTCGTGGATCGCGGCTGTTGCCCCTGTCATATCCAGGGCTGCTGACGCCGATGAGCGGGTTCGTTGCCGCAAGGCCACCGACGCCACCTATAGGCTGGTTTGGTTCAATGGCCGAGCTCGCACGTTGCAAATTAAGTTTCTGCTGCACGCGCGACGTCTCGGCGGACGGGACGGCGGTTCGGCGGGCTGTTCGTGGGACCAGTGCGCTGTTATCAAACTGGGCCACAACGGCGCCTTGGCTGCTGTCCGTGTCCTGATCTTGCTTTTGCGGCGAGCTAGCCAAGGAGTGCGGGCGGTGAGGCATCTCCTCAGATTGATATGAGCCGACCGAGGGTTGACGACTATAGGAGCTCTCGCTCGGCGCTCCCGAGTCCACGCCATGGGCGAAATTAGACGTAGAACCATTCTTGCCGTTCTTCAATAGAGTCGAGGGGCCGGCGGCCCCCGTGCGCGACGACTGGCTTCCAGGACCAACCATGACCACGTCAGTAGACATCTGTGGAGGCGCACCGTAGGAAGGCGTGCGCTGCAGCAGACGGGAAGTAAGGTACTCCTTGTGGTGCAGCCTCTGGCGCTCCGGCGTAGATGGCTCGTTCTTTTGCGCCGGTTCAGTGGGTGATTCGGGCCTAGAATGATCGGCGCTCGCCGTTGACTGCACCGAAGGGGCGGAAATGTTGATGGATCCCTTGCGCGAGAGATACGGCGAGTTAGAACCGCTGGCGTCGACCCATTCGTCTTCGTGATCTTCGTTGTCGTTGCCCAGGTCGAAGTGTACCTGGGATTTGAGGGCCGGAGGGCGATTGTTGGCGCCGCCGCCACCGTTGGACAGGCGCTTCAGCTTATCCGAAGAGCGGTTGCGTTTCCCAACCTCAACGTGGGAACGGTTGCGCTTCAGGTTTGTTTGCGAGGCGCTCGGGGTGATGTTGCCGGAAGAGGTTTGACGCGGCAGCTTGACCTCGCTGGTGGCTCGTCGGTGGGAATGGACGGTGGCCGAACGATGGGCAGGGTCTACTTCGGGGGGTGGTGAGGTGATTCGCCGGGTCAGCTTTGCGCCGGGGGGGCCATGGTGCTTGTGCAGTGCCTTGGAGGAGGGAACGCGAGCGTGGAATCGCCCGCCGCCGACGTGATGGTGCTGCTTCTGGTGCTGCTTATGATGACGGCCCTGGTGCGCCGTCGAGGTTGTCGAGGTCGAGGGGCTGTCGCTCGGGGGGTCGGTGCTGTCGTGTTGGGTAAGGGAAGGTCGCTTTGATTGGCCGCCGGACGAGGCGGCCTCGACATCTCGATCGCGAGGCATGGCTGCCACCTCGGCACTGGTCGACTACTGCCGGCGGGAAATCCCCCAACGGCCAGCAGCGGACGGGCTGTCACAGTGCTGTACTGCAAGTCAGTGCGCGATCCTGGCGCTTTCGAGCCGCCGCCACCGACACGCAGCGGGTGGGCGCGCAGGTGAGACACGGCTTGAGGCCAGCGAGGGCAGAGACCAGTGGCAGGGAAATGCTGGGTCAGGTCAGGTACTGGACAGGAAGGTAGGGCGGCAGCAGGGGTGGTCAACTGGGGGCGCTGTGCGTTCGTACCGTGGGATGGCTGCAGCCTCCTTGACTGGTGCCGACTGTCACGGAAATGAAGGCAAGCCTGAGCCTTTTGAAGTCGAATGCCGCGGTGATTCTGGCGCAATGTCGCGTCTCCCAGTGAGAGCTCTTCGGGGATCCGCCTCAACGGATAGTGATAAGGGATAAATTCAAAGGTATGGTTTGCTGTGACCCTGGTAAACGAAACCGGCCGGATAGAAAGCTGTCTGCAGAGGCCCAATGCGCTCCCCCACTACGGATACGCAGTGGCACTCGCTGGCAATATTTGCTTTTCCCTTGGGACTTTATCCGGGCGTCGAGCTGGGGATGTGCAGAAGTGGTGGTGGGGAGAGTTTCAAGGGTTGATTTGGAAAAGGTGAAGACAGCAGCAGCCTCCAGGAAACAGCTCAACCCAAAGTGAAGAACGGGAGCAGCAGGCGAGGTGGAGCACATTCCAGGCCCTGGAGCGTTCTGCAGCGCCTTTGTCTATTGCTCGGGTCAGGCTTCGTGCTCAGCATGCTTGCAAGGACTACTCGAGGGACTGTTGGTATTTTCTCATTTTGATAGATGCCACCTGATAACCCTTGTGATCAAATCCCACTGCCGAGGCAATACTGGTTCATTGCTGCAGCCTACCAATGGCCACCATTCACACTTGTGACGTGTACTTTCATGTTCCTAATGTTCCTAAACACTAGTAGATATCCCGCCGTAGCAATCCTTCCGAAGGTTATGACCTAATGGGTACTTGATATTATTGGAAATGCAACAGCAACAGAGAGCAGCTGTCAATGGAAACAGGTAGGTGCCAATTGCTTGCAAAGAGTCCGATATACCGCACAGCGCATGCGTTATAAGATGTGCTGTTATACACATGAATGACGTATGAGAATTTCCTGCAACCCAACAAACATTACTGATGAATCAATTGTTTTCACGTGAGGTAGTAAAAACCACCCAGGACCACCGTCAAAGTGAACTTTCCTGGCTATTGCTTGATAGTCTATCAAAAACGAAGCCCAGTGAAGCATTTACCCAAAATTGCAGATACTCGCTCAACCGAAAACTTCTGAAAAGTTGTGTCATCGACACAGCAAGTTCAGTCACGTGCATCTCTGGACCTACTGCTGACCTACCCTGGCCTACCTGGTGGCCCCCCCCCCAACGCCACTATTCTGTTGGTATCAGAGAATAGGCTTCGGAGCTGTCAGCACTGGTTCCATCCCCTGTATTCCTGTTCTGCACCATCTTCCAACTGGACCCTTCAGTTCTAGAGTGGAGCGAAGTGTGTCCAGTGACGATCACTCCTCAAGACTTTCAAACGAAACACCGACAAGCCTGTCACGCATCAAGTCTCCCTGTGTTTTCAAACACCACCCCCCCTTACGACTTCTCACTCGTCTTCTGGTAGTCTACGAAGATGTCGGATCTCGCGTCCCTCGAGAACGACAAGAAGGAGTATCAGGAACAGGCATGCTACACCAATCATCTCCCCTCACTCTGGGGTTGGGAGCTCAGCCACCGCTAACAATGTCTGCTACAGTTGGACCTTATTGGGGGCCAGCTGCGGGACCGACCCGATGATCCTGTTCTCCTTGAACTAGAGAAGGAGTTGAAAGATGCCCTCGACCTGGTCAATGAAAGTATCGCTGAGCTCAAGCCCTCGCAGGCTCCCGAACCGCCCGCGCCCGCCCCTGCTCCGGCCAAGGCCTCCATCGCGCCCTCCGAGCCCGAGAAGTGGTCGCGCGAGAACCACCCGGCCTTCAAAAACAGCGCCTCCGTCGCCAAGGACAAGGTGCCGTCTCCCGCTGTGAGCTACCGTGTCAACGACTCTGTCATGGCCCAGTGGAAGCACGGCGACGGCCGGTACTACCCAGCCAAGATCACCTCCATCACCGGCTCCTCCACCGACCCTGTCTACATTGTCAAGTTCACCGGCTATGACGAGACCGAGAGCCTCACCGTCAACGATATGCGCCCCCAGAATCAGAAGAGGAAGGCCGAGGGCCCCGTCCCATCCGCCTCGCCCGCGCTGCCTTTGGCTGCTGGACCTGGCGTCGTCTCGTCTGCTGGAGCCACCATGTATCCCGACGCCAAGAAGAATGCTGACAAGACTGCCGACCCAGCCAAGCCACCCAAGGCCAAGAAGATCAAGGCGAACCGTGAGCTGGAGGCCGGAAAAAGCAAATGGCAGGATTTCAACGCCAAGTCCAAGTACGGCAAGTCCCAGAAGAAAGACAGCATGTTCCGCACTCCTGAGGGCGTGAATGGCAGAGGTAAGACTAACCTCCACCTTCGAAGCTTGAATCTCATCGTGAGGCTGACGTCATCGTGTTTTGTAGTTGGCTTCACGGGTTCTGGCCAGGCGATGCGCAAGGATCCCACCCGAAGCCGCCACGTTTACCAGCAAACCGAGGAGTGGGACTGATCAGCTCCTACCCAGTGGAGGGGACGAGGATGGATTGTAACGAAGTTCGCATGGCAGGCGTTGAGGAAAGGCGTCTTTAGGTTTTGCTTTCATCCCGGTAACTTGCCCTGCGTTCAAGAATTGCGGAGACTGACCTGTCTTGCATACGGCCTCCGTGCCTGTGGCTTGATTTATAGTCCCTTCGGTTCGGATGATGTCTTGAGTGTAGGATACCTTTGCTATTAGGGGATTAAGATGCAAGGCGCGTAGTCAGACACCGGCGCCTTGTACACGATGTTTCACGAATGATCATGACATCTAGGTAATGGGTACATAGGTTGACTGACAGGCATGCCAACAGTGGTACTGCAAAGTTATGTTACACATATCGTACATGATTGATACATGGCTAGGCCGTCTTCAAATCCACTTTGGCACAAATCGCTTGCGCTGTCTGCAAGAATGCCGCCGCTCTCTCGCTGGTCGGCTCCGACACAACGGTGGGCTTGCCACTGTCCCCGTCATCGCCAATGTTTGGATGCAGCGGGACGTCACCCAGTAGATCAATCTGATGCTCATGACACAAACGGTGCACCCTCTCGTTGGAACCGAATACGTGCGTCTCGGCATGGCAGTGCGGGCAGTTGAAGAGGGACATATTTTGGACCAAGCCAAGGATATTGACGTCGACTTTTTTGAACATGTTGATGCCCTTGACAGCGTCCTTGGTGGCGAGCGTGTGCGGTGTTGTTACGATGACAGCGCCTTCTCCTAGTCAGCAAAACCTGGCTCGGACCGAATGGCTACCAACTCACCATCAAGAATAACTTGTTGCGTAATGGTCAGCTGAGTGTCGCCAGTGCCCGGAGGTAAGTCGAGCACCAATACGTCTAGGCCACCCCAGTCAACCTCGTGTAACAGCTGCTGGATCGCCTTCATAACCATCGGCCCACGCCAGACCACAGGCGCATCCTCGCCGACGAGGTAGCCCATGGACATGGTCTTGACGCCATAGTTGGTCAGAGGAACTAGCTGATTATCTAACATGAAGTTAGAAACCAGGAGGAGCGACAAATGGAGGAGGTCAACGCACGGCTCGACAACCTTGGTTCTCCAGACAGGTTGAAAAGAGTAGGGATTGAAGGGCCAAAGATGTCTGTGTCAAGGATTCCTGAGCGTAATCCCAACCGCGAGAAAGCGAGAGACAAGTTCGCTGCGCTTGGTTAGATAAAGACAAGAGAGTTGGGTTGTGGACGCACCCGCAACTGTGCTTTTCCCAACCCCCCCTTTGGCTGAAGACACGGCGATAACCTTGTCTACTCCTGTGATCTTGCGCCGTTGAGGCCGCCGGGGCCAATTTGGTGGAGCGCCTGACTTGGGCAAGCCCTAGGAGGCAGAGTCAGCAAAGATATTGCGATGTCTGACGGCGTATCTTACGAGTGGGTTTTCATGGTAGAGAGCTCTGGTAGCTTGCAACAACCGGGCGGGTGTCAGGCGCATGTTTGGGTATTATATGTGATTTCAGGTAAGAATCGTCATTGAATTATGTCAAGGGCCCAATATCAGAAGCTACCGAGTCAGGAATGGCGTCTGATATTTAAAAGGTAAGTCTGGTTTATTGCGTGTTGAAGCTGTCTTCTCATTCACCACTACAGGTGGTCGATGTCGTGGAGCTCCTACAGGCCGGCTGTCATTGAAGTGACCCAACAGTGCGAAAGCCTGGATCCACACAGCCCCAGTTCTGCCGTTGGCCACCGCCAAAATTTTCGACAGTGTCCGACATGCCAGGAAAAATAGTTTTGCTTCATACGTGGGGTTCCTGAAAGTGCAACCAACTCTACAGAAGCACAAAGCAGCCATGGCAATTTCTAAAGGCAAGGGCCGGGCTCACCTGTTTCAGGATCCAGACGAGCAAGTCGTCGAAGGTACATCGAACTTGATTCACGAACTGCCAGGATCGCGTTTAACTTGATATTGTGTTAGACTACGACCCAGAAGCTACCAACCCAGGTGCTGAAGCCAGCAGTGAAAGCGATGATGACAACGACGAATATGCGGGCACGGAACATTATGAAAAAGTGGGCGACAGCAAGCTGAGACGCAAAGAAGTCATTTCTCTTGGGCCAAAGTATCACGGCGCTCGGATTACACGGAAGGACTTGGAAGCAGAAAGCGAGCAAGAAGACGAGGACGAGGACGAGGATGACGATGGAGAAGAGTACGATGATCCGGAGACGGCAGATCTTGCACGTGATCAAGCTCTCGCGAATGATTCTGAGATTGACAGCGACGAGGCGCTGGCTGAGTCGGATTCGGGCCGCCTCAAAAACTTCGTCTTCCGTGGCAGCGGCAAGCCGAAAGGCGGGTCCAAAAAAAGGGCCACCGCGGCTGATTATATGTTATCCAGCGATGATGAGGGTGCTCAGGTACAGAGCGGTGAAGACTCGGACTTAGACGATGGCCTTGACGGGGCTGCCCTCGAGGACTCTGACTCTGACGACATGGATGATGGCCTCGATGGTCTCGCCGATGGGTTGGATGAATCTGAGGACGAGGAGGATGATGACGATGAAGAGGAAGCAGAAGACTCTGAAGACGGAGATGAAGACGATGAGGAAGACGAGGATGACTCCGACAATGATGAGACAACCCGCAAGCGTAACGTCGGCGCAGCCAAGCCAATGCTGGGTGCCTTGTCGAACACAGCCGATGTGGAAAAGGGACTTGCGATTCGGCAACAAAGGAAATACTACGACGGCCTACTGAACTTGCGCATTCGACTGCAGAAAGCGCTTGTTGCCACAAACACTCTGCCTACTCTGGAGGATAGCTCCGACGCTGACTCTGAGCCTTACGAAGCAGCCGAAGAGGCGGCTATTAAGCTTCTGAATACCATCAGCACTCTTAGAGACGGGTTTGGATCCTCGACGCGCGCTGGCGAGAAGCGAAAGCGAGAGTTGGATGCTGGCATGCCAACGGAGGAGATCTGGGAACAGCTGGTACAAGACGATCAACGGTTTATTAGGTTCCGGGAAGACCGGCTAGAGAAGTGGTCGCGAAAAGTACAGGCCGTCAACGTCACCACGACCAAAGCCCTGGGCGCCAAAACCAAGCCCCTCACGGAAGCCCTCCAAGACCAACTCGCGGACCCCGACAACCGACTCATCAAGCGCACACGGGTGCCCCGCTCCTGCGCGCCGGCCCAAGCGGCGCAAAAGGCGGCGCGCGACGACGACATCTACGACGACGCCGACTTCTACCAGCTGCTGCTCAAGGAGCTCGTGGACCAGCGCACGGTGGAGTCGGCGGGCGAGCAGGCGAGCGCGGTGCCGTCGGTGATGCTGACGGCGGCCAAGGAGGCCAAGAACCGCAAGACGGTGGACCGCAAGGCGAGCAAGGGGCGCAAGATGCGCTTCACGGTGCACGAGAAGCTGCAGAACTTCATGGCGCCCGAGGACAGGCGGTCGTGGGAGCAGGAGCAGATTGACCGGTTCTTCGGGACGCTGTTCGGACGCAAGATGCAGCTGAATGAGGAGGAGAGCGAGGACGAGGACATGAACGATGTAGATGCCGCGGAAGAGGGACTCCGGTTGTTTAGAAACTAGATGTACAAGACGTAGAAGCAGAGGCTATAGCTCCTCGGACAAGACGCCCGTCGCAACAAACATGCAGAAAAGCGCCACGTGAATGCCCAAGTGGACGACGGGCCCCCCAAAGGCAGTCTCCTGCGCAAACTCCTTGTCCATGCCGGTGCGAATCCTGACGAGGGCGCGATGGCAGGGCCACAAGTGCCAGAACGCAAAGGACAAGGCGACGAGGCTAGACGTCTCGTCAAAGGGCCGGCGCAGGAAGACGAGGCAAACGAGGTTGGAGAAGAGCAGCAGGCCGCCCTTGGACTGGAGGATGAGGCGGGCCGGGGGGGACAGCGGGGAGAGCTGGGACTGAGGGCGGAGGATGAAGGAGGAGGCGGCGAGGGACTCGATGACGGCGTGGACAAGGAAGGGGACCTTGGAGAGGGCGAGCATGACGGCGGCGGTGCTTTGCTGTGCCGGCGGTGGTTGTTTGGACAGGAGGATGGGATGAAGCAGGTTTGAGGTTGTCGTGAGGGACGGTCAAGAGTGGAGGGTATGAGTGAGGAGGAAATCCCTTTCACGTCGTACATCACAGGGATTGTTTGGCCAAGGCAGGTCTTGGTTCTGCCTACCATGTCTTACATTAATTACCGTCATCTTCAACGCCTCCCCTATTTCCTTCGTGTCGATGCTATCCGTTCCACGAAGATTACTCAAGTAGCTGCCCAAACCCCTTGACCGTCAAGTTTCGAGGTGATTCTCTACTAATCGGACGCGGTGGAAGTTTAGCCGACGAAGCGACGTCCTAAAGCCGTCCTAAAGCTTGTGGCTAGCGGCGGCCGCCCGGGACGGGGCGACTGGGACGGATATTGGTGTGTTTCCGTTGGTTCTTTTTTTTTTGTTGGGCCCCCATATCGTGAATGTGGTCTCGAGTAGTGGGCTAGGTTGAGCTTGGCTCGACGGCGAAGTTTGTACGAATGGGCTTCGCTTTTTGGCGATGGGCTGCAAGGGGTATGCTGAGGCTGCTCGAACTCAGTCAATTGAAGCCTGCGAGCTGTTTCGATCAAAGGCTGTTCACCACAGTGAACATCAAGCACTCGCAGCTATGAAAGGCACAAGCAGCTTCCCTAGACCATGACCAGGGTTTTTTTTGGGGGGGGGGGGGTTGTTCACGAATGACGATGACGATGGCTGCCACCGCTAGGAGCCCCCCACGATCCCTTCAATTGCCGAGGCATCTTCGAGCCTCGAAGACCTGCATCGGGGGCCACGAGAACAAATGGGATCAGCATCAAAGCATGGATACCAATGAGCACATGCAAAATGGGTTGGGACACTGCCCTTGTGGAGGAATGTGCGTTATGCGCGTCTCGTGCACGCTTACCGCAAGCAGCCAATGCCCATCCCCCAGATATCGCACCATGCAAGGCACCTTTTTGTTACGTTGATCCAATGGGCAGACCCAATGGACATGAGGCAAGGTACGACGAATTACGCCCCTCATCCAGCCATCTCTAAAGCCCATCCTTCCATCACTTTGTTACACGTCTTCCCCTCGCCCCTCCTTCGCTCGCTTCCATGCATGCTTAGAAAGACAAGACACCAAGCCTATCGTGAACTGCCTGGATCTATCCCCCCCCCGTCTCCTTGTCTGGGCTTCCCCGTTTTGTGGTTCCTCGTCTGTGTGTCCCCTTGGCCTTCCCCTTACCATACATCGTCGTCATCGATTCGGGGTTTCCCATCTCACAGGAGTCGACTGGCCTATCATCTTGGCCCCGGAGGTTTTGCTGCAGTCGCCTGTTGCCCATTGCCACTTGTCTCCTGCAAGATCGAACACCTATTTTTGATTTTGATTTTATCCATCTTTTCCAATTGCCATCTATTTTAGCCACATTTCCCTTTTTTTTTGAATTTGTTGTGATTTGACATCGACTTTCCCTCTTTTTTATTTGTGTTGCTGTGGCTTGCAGACCTGTACACACATCGCATAACCACCCCACCTACCTTCTCCTCCACACTTCTTCCATCTTATCGGTCAGGAACAAAGTCTCACAACCGACGCACACCTCATGGCGGCTCCCGACTCATTCAATGCCATGGGCCTCTCGGTCATCGGCCTGGGCGTCCAGTACCCGCCCTACTCGCTCACGGCCGAAGCAGTCAAGACATTGAGCGACAGGTTCTATCCCGATACGCCTCCGTAAGTTTCACAACGCCAGCTTTCGACGGCATTGGCGGGGGAATTCACACATTGATTGACCTTTGGTTCAGCATGAGAAAGGTCCTGGCCATCAATCGCTACACGGGAATCGATACCCGCTCATCAATTGGCGACCCGGACCACCCCATTGTCAACAAGGAGAATGCGCCCTCAATAAAAGAGCTTCACAAACTCTTCATGGATGAAGGCGTGCCCCTGGCCGTCACCGCATCTCAGAAAGCCATCAAGGAAGCCGGGCTGGACCTTTCCCAGATCACCCACGTCGTCTCGACAACGTGCACCGATAGCGCCAACCCTGGCTTCGACCACTTCGTCGTAAAGGGCCTCGGCATCACTCGTGATGTGGAAAAGGTCTTGCTGCACGGCGTCGGTTGCAGCGGCGGTCTCGCTGCTCTCCGAACCGCTGCCAACCTTGCCCTCGGCCACACCGCCAGGGGCAAGCCCGCAAGGATCTTGTGTATCGCCCTGGAAATAAGCACAACCATGGTCCGCAGTGAGCTGGACAGCATCAATGAGCGCCAGGAGACCCGCATAGGCGCCTGTCTCTTCTCGGACTGCGCGAGTGCTCTCATCCTAAGTAACGGCATTGGAGAGCCTGCAGAACCCATTTATGAATTGCTGGGATGGGATCATAAAATAATACCCGATACCGAAGACGACCTAGGATTCGACGTAGATCCCGTTGGTGGGTTGTACCCTGGTTCTACCTCTGAACTACACAAGAATAACATGAGACGCAGGATGGAAGGTTGTCTTGACACCGCGAGTCCCCAAACTCGCAGGCGCAGCTATAGATCCCTCCTTCAACGACCTCATGGCCTCGGTGCCCCAGCTCCCTCCCGACTACAAGTCCCCTGCCGACTTCGACTGGGCCATGCACCCCGGCGGCGCCACCATCCTCTCGGGCGCCGAGCGCGCCATGGGCATCACCCCCGAGCACATGCGCGCCAGCTACGATACCTACATCAACCACGGCAACTCGAGCTCCGCCACAATCTACAGTGTCATGGACCGTCTGCGCTCCAAGGACATGGACGCCCTCGCCCCTGGCGGCCGGGTCCGCGACTACGTTGTTGGATGCGCCTTTGGGCCCGGTATTGCCGTGGAGATGTGCTTGCTGAAGCGTAATATGGCGTATGGCTCGAGGATCAGCGGCCTGCAGACGCCCCCGGAGACGGAAAGCGATGCGAGTGATGACGGGGCGCAGACAGGTCTTGATGATGAATGGGCTTCGGGGCAGGCGGCGACGCAGACGCCGCAGACGCGACAAGAGAGCGATAGATCGTTTGTTGCGGATGCGTTGGAAAGCATAGACTTAGACTAGAAGGAGGGCACTTGGCAGGGTGGCATTCTGTCATTAGATTTTGGCCTGGTGCTCATAGATACCATTTCAGCGAAAAAAAAAAAAAAAAAAAAACTTGTTCAACAGAAGCATCCAAAAACACACACAGTCCCCTGCAAGCTTGCTACATCCAGCGACACGGGACGAAGGAAATATAGTGTCACGAAGCCACCGTTTCTCTATCCTCGACGGCCGCATAAAGCCGCTACAACTTGCCCGAGCGATCACACACACCGAATTTCCACCAATCCCTGTGGGCCCAGAAGGTGACGTTACGGACGAGACTGACCATGATCTGAGCCTCGGCCGGCGGGAACTTGTTGGCCCAAACGCCGTTCTCAAATTCGCGGTCGATGCTGATCATGACAAGGGGCAGGCCGTCGACGAGACCCACTGCTTGCTGTGTCTACATCAGACGAGTGCCTCGCAGAGGACGGAATCTGGTGGGACGAGGACTGACCATTATTTTCTTGCCATCATTGGCCATGGCTGGAAGCAGTCCGGCCATCTTTTCCTCGCCGTACTTTTCCAACTCGAGCAGAGTATCAATCTCGGCGACGAGATGCTCCCGCAACGGCTCGGCAAACGCATCGATCAAGCGCACCACCTTCCTGTCGAACACGTCCTTTCGCGTCCTGCACGAATCCACATACCGTCGAAACTCCTCCAGCGGACCTTCAAACGCGTCGTGCTGCTCGAGATTCGTCTGCATGATGCCCTGCACGCCCGCCATGCGTTCCACTTCCAGGAAGAGGTCGGTCTCCTCGCCGCGGTGGTGCAGATGTACGCCGCGGCATCATTGATGCGAGTAGTTGATGAAGGAGTGTGTATCGGCGGGTTCGACGTGGAGGGCTTGGAGGTAGATGGAGTTGAGGCCGCGCAGGAGTAAGTTGTGGACATTGACCATTTCCGAGGCGGTCTCATTGAATATATTTGGCTGGGAGCGATTTAGTCTTGTTAATATCGGATGATAGGCAGGGCCATTGATGACTGACCTTTGTGCCCGGAGGGAGCTTCGAGATGGGAGTCGAGAGAAGGGTGAAAGGCCGATCAGCGTGGACATTGGCTCGCGGCCGTGCGGCCGAGGACGAGAGCAGATTGCCCATGTTTTTCAAGTGTCTAACCTGCTCTTGAATGATAGAACGAGTCTACTGGAATTCAACAGTTGGCCCGAGAGTTGAACGGCAGTGCACATCGTGCTCAACAGGTCGACGACTTCGCCTGATTGATATATCCGATATACATGATATGCATGTCAGCCATCCCAATCACCAATCGTCTCCAAGCCATAGACCAGCCCCCATTGCTGAGCAGTTCGAGGCCAGTGATTTCTTGTAAACCTGAATGCTGACGCCATGCGGCCCATGCTGCTTGTCCTCGTGTAGCCGGTCTGGACAAAAGGATTATCTTGGATGAGAAGGCCATTGGCCATCTGACAATCCGCGCCGTACGCTTAAAAAAAACCCAAAAAAAAAAAAAAAAACTATTCATTTCCACAGCAAACCAACTGCTCGCTTTGATGCAGGGAGAGAAAGCATGAGGCCGCTCTCAGGCGCAGTGTCAGCGCTACTTGTACGGGGGATGCTATCATTGGTTGGATCGAGAGGCTGAAAAGTATCATACAACACAACCGCCGCTCTACAAGTCACTTTACCTTGTGCTAGCCGCTAGGATTGGCAACAAGGAGAACCGTCGTCAGGCTGGCGGCTCAAAGGACTATGGGCATCAGACTCAGCGTCTCTTACCACTGGCACTAACATCCATACGGTTAACACCATGTCTTTCAATCTCCACGTGGTAAAAGAACCCCTCACCAAATCGAGGGGCGCGGTGCAACGAGGATTGGCGTTGGAAACGGTTGGGCCTTGTGATGAGGTTACATCGACGTGACTGCCGTCGTATCTCAGTTCGACATTGAAATGGTGTACCTTGAAAGACTGCGAACTCGGACCCGTGCACTGATGATCAAGGGATCGTCCTTATTCAGTGACCGATTGGAAGTGCGACACATCGCTCCCGTCATCGTCAGATCATGATTACGAGATCTGACCGGGAGCCCCCGACCGACGCCCTCTCCATGCTAAACGATATCCAAGGAAGAAGCGGGCAGCTGGAAGTTGTGCCTGCAACTTATCCCCCTTGGCTGTAATCAGCCAATCTTGTGCTTGTCGCTCCTCGTCCATGACTGCTCCCTTTTACAAAGATGAAACATGATGCATGTGCCTAGATAAATCAGCGATACACTAGGCACGGAACAACGGTGATCTTCTGGCCGAGCATAGTAACTGCCAGTGGATCGGAGACATTGGGAGCAATCGAGCAAGCAGTGCGAGGGACATACGCCGGGTTTATGGGCCAAAATACCTACCGATGCGGGTCGTAAGTATGTGATTGTGCAAGCTGTTCAAGCCAAGGTCCTCAACGCGACGTTGAGCTGGAGCTAGGATGAAATCCCATAGACCCGATGCCAAGAGAGATGTTTTTAGTGCCGGCTATCGAATCAGCCTGCGTCGAAGCAGGGAGCCTTACGACAACGAACGATCGACTGCATTTTTGGTACAAGGGCTGCTCGCACCGTCCATCCATTGGAAGTGATGCGAGTTCGCCGGCTGTTCTGCCAAGGCCCCCTATCGAGAGACAAGACTGTTCAACAGGCTCGGGCCCAATTTGCAAGAGGGTGCCCACTATGCAGTACTTCTGCAAGATTATGTGCAGTAGTCTGCAAGATGTGAATCCGCGCCAGAAACGAACGTCAGTAACACGGAATGCCAAGCCTGAGCACTCGAAATAACGGCCATTAAAAGCGGGCGGGCTGAAAGGGACAGCCGAACCTCTGCATTCAGCCTACCCACGTTTTTGTGTGCTGCATCCGCAGATAACGACAGAGGTTATTCCTTGCAAGCGAGGTGACGTGCCGGGCCCTGGCCCCGCTGGCGGCAGTGTCCGGGGGAACACGGCAGTCCACAAGGCCCGCGGGGCATGACAGGTTTCGGGAGGCAGGGAGGCCATGTGGTGCATTGGCGGTGGGACACGGCTTTGGCTCTTCATGGCGATGTCGTTGCCACAACGGGCACCCGCGAGGGTCTTGGTATCTGGGAGGGAGCCTAGGACGACAGGATGCGCTTTGTCATGGTGCCATAATGGCTGCAACTCCGCGATGGTGGTGAGGGAGTCGAGCGGAGGCAGCCGGCTCAACTCTCAGGGGAATTCGGCGATCTTGGTCCCACCCTAAGCGAGGTCGCCTGAATCTGAAGATCGATGGTTATGGCTGCTGTCCTCGTGGTTTCGGTAGATCTCTTGAGCTGTTTTGACCTTTGGCCTAGGCTGCGCTACCCGTTTGTTGGGTAGGCTAAGTAGACAGGACAGGTGTTGGGTGTGCCGCGCGTGGTATTGGCACGGGCTCCTGGTAAATACCTGCCTCGCTCTATGTGGATGGCGCGGACAGGCAGGTTTGCTCCCACCCAGGATCCGGGGTATAAGTTGCAAAGCAGCCCAGGGTCGGCAGCTGGCGGGTGAGTCAAAGTCAGCCGTAGCATGGCGCCACGCTTTCGTAGCGCGTTTGAATCTCCAACAGGAGCAGCCACACACGCCTACCATGCATTCAGCTCGTCTTAGACGGCACGCTCTGCCCTGGTTCGCTCTCTAGTGTATGGTGTCAAGGGCCGGGGCTTTACTCTCCGCCTTGCTAGGTCGAGTTGGAAGGAGGTAGAGTTGACAGCTAAGTAAAAGTGGTCAATCCTATTTTGCTTGACGTAGGGCAGACTCTTTGCAGGGGAACAGGGGAGCAGGGTCTCGAACGTATTGATCTCGGCACCTATTAATAAGGTCGGAATTTGGCAGAGGGAGAGGGGAGATGAGAGAAGTCCGACATGGACTGGATTGGACGGAATGAGCTCCGAGGCCCCTACATAGTGCCTTGCCTTCCCTCGTCCTTGCTCAAGGTAGTGCCCGGGGCCTTTCCCTACCTTTACTCACGAGAACACCACACACCCACGGTCCCCAAGGTACCCGTACTTGCAGCACCTAACCTCGTCCTCACGTCCGCTGTCACGTGGCTTTTCGGCCGGCCCCAGACCCCATGTGGCTCGGCTAGGTGCTACTGGCACGAACTAGGTATATACATGGGGACGGAGGGCCTGGCTTGTTTAGACGGGCTGAAATGCCAACTACCACCACCTCCTCCTCCTGGAAATCGCCCGCGGATGTGGTCCTCGAACCTCAAACCACCGCGGTCCCTCCGTCGGTGAGTGCTGACCCTCCCATCATGGAGCATCTCAATACGCAGGTCAGCGATTTGCGTTACCTCTCCCACTCCATGGTGGATGACGCTGCCGCGTATGAGGCGTCCCCATCCAAGCCCCAAGGGAGCCCTGGTTCCGCATCCCTCGGAGACCATTCCGCCCCATACGATGCCAACAAAAGAAAGTCGGTTGACGATGGCACTGGTCTGGCAAAGCAGACCAGGAGCAAGAGGAATAGGGTAAGTTGTGACCAGAGCCCTGCCATGTTCCTTTTCATAAGCATTCCACATGCTGCCCAGCACGCCATTTGTGCTAACGTCTTGACCTCGTTTTGTCTATGTCTGGCAGTATATATCTATAGCTTGGTAAGTCCCATCCTTTTCTTGGCGGCCTGACGTCCTCGCCCTCAATGATTTCGACTCTCTGCTGCCAGCACAGCAACGCGATAGTGACGCTGTTGGTGCTGACCATTCACTGGCGGCAGCAATGAGTGCAAACGTCGCAAGATCAAGTGCAACGGCGAGACGCCGTGCCAGCGCTGCGGCAACCTCAACCTCTCCTGTCTCTACGCGGCCAACTGCTGCTCCAACAACTTCAAGGACTCGGAGGACTTCAGGATCGTCACCGACCAACTCACGCGTCTTCAAGATGATGTAAACTGGCTTTCCCGCGCAGTCCATGTCCTCCAATCCGATTCATCGCGGCCTGCTCATTCGAATGACCGTCCTTCTTTCAGCGGGCCCGTATCTGCCGTGGCAGCGTCCCCATCCCAAAGCGCCGTGTCCTTGCAAAAGCCGGACGCAACTCGTCATAGAAACACCCAATTCAGAGGCCCCACGAGTGCCGCCTTCAGCCTGGACATTGCTAATTCAACCATTACTACCATGGGCTATAGGATCAACACTGAAAGTGACGATCCAGCCCAGCACGCCGAAGAGACGGATATGCATTTCTCGGCCGGCTCCTTTGAGCCTTTGATTGGCTTTGACAAAGATGAAATGGTGCGACTATGCCGGCTGCACGAGGAAGAGATCGGCATTATGTACCCCGTGCTCAACATCCATTCGGTAATCGCGCATGCCAAGAGCCTTGCCTCGTTCCTGTCCACAATCAGAAACCAGCGACTCCTCGAACCCATCAACGACGAGAAGACGTTGCAGCTCAAAATGGTCATGTGTTGCGCCCTTGTTGTCGAGGGTCATGGACAGAGCGACAAAGCTGTGCAGCTATACGATAGCATGGAGACTGTAGTGAACCGCAAACTCATGTCTGATGCCAGCGACGTCGCCAACTTGCCTCTCTTGGCTCTTCTCGCAGGCTATCGGTTCCTGTCAAACGACGAAATCCTTGCGTGGAGAGTCATGGGCCAGGTAGCTCGTCTGTGCATTGAGCTTGGCATTCACCAGAGAATGGGCTTGATGCAGATCCAGGATGAACCGAGGAGGAAAAATGCTCTCAACAGCTTTTGGTCCGCATACGTGCTAGACAGGCGTTGGGCGTTTGGAACAGGGCTTCCGTATGCTATGCAAGACGCAGACATTGACCCTCATTTACCCTTACCAGTGAGTCTCCAGTCTTGATGATTTCACCATCCAGGGGCTCATTTTGCGCTCTAGGATGAGTACCCCTTTCTGGTGGCCATGATTACCTATTCTCGCCTGGGCGCCAAAGTCTGGAGGCAGGTATCCCACTTCGGACCAGTGCTTGCCCAGGAGCTACGTCAAGAAGAGATCGAAAGTCTGGACCAAGAGATTTTGGATTGGTACGAATCGGTACCCGACGAGGTCAAGGTTCGCAACTGGGACAAGGAAAAACAAATGATATCGACGCCCTCGTACAACCTGCAGAGGTTGCGGATTTGGACATACCTACGGTTAAACCAGGTAGGATTGGCAACATGTCATATTGGGCAGCAGTCATCTAATGCAGTACAGATGCGCATATGGCTATACACGCCGTTCTTACACAGCGCGACCAGCATCATGTCAAGTCCGATGCAAGCGCAACGGGTCGTCGATCTTGCCAAGGACACCATCCAGTACCTCAGCCACCTCAACAACACGACAAACCTATATCGACGAGTGCAAGTCTTTTACCACCAGTTTCTATCATCCGCGATCGCTGTTGTGTTTCTGGCATCTGTGCACGCTCCCGTTCGATTCAGCGCTGTGTGCCGGGAAGAGTTCTATCTCGCTTTGGAGCTGGTCAAGGATCTTTCGGCAAAAAGCTGGGTCTCCAAACGACTTTGGCGGACGATCAAGTCGTTGAAGGACGTGGCACCCCGATTCGGGCTGAATGCTGAAGACGACCGACACTCGACGGCAGCGTTGGGAATGATTGGGCTAGCCAGGAGTCACATTGACTCTGCACCCACGTCGCAATCACCCTTCCAGCGACCGCCTGTCATTTCAAGCCACCCATCTCAGGAAGGCCACGGTGAGCCAAATGGAACAATGATTCAGAGTGAGATGTCACGCATTTTTGAGGGTTACGTGGGGTTGAACGGTTTTCAATACGGGTCCCAAGAAGGGGTCCTGCCGCATCCAAGTGTAGAAATATCGCCATCCGACCCAACGGGCGGTTACGAGACGGTCGGCGGAACGGTGTTTCCTCATCTCCGGGAGATGTTCTGATATGGGAAAGGTTTATGTGCGAGTACTACCGGAGTTCTAGGCGCGTGCTCAAAAAGTTGGCGAGATACCTCATGCTTCTTTGTTGAAAATACTGTAAGAATGATGCTCGAATATACCTGTGTAGATTTCGACACTGGGCCATTTGACTTGAATGCGGTAGCTCTTTGCAACCAGGAGATTAGACAGACAAGGTTGAAGCGGGTAGCATCCCATAATTTTGTGCAGCGGTACAATGGAGACTGTGCATATGTTGAGTGCTCTGACCGAGGCACAGTGTCTCGTCAGTCTCCGTGTTCGGGTGACGACGGTATGGACAGCTATGGCAGTACTATTGAAACTCGCAAAACTCGTTTTGAACTATAGAACCCAGGAAGTGAAGCAGAGCGAACTAAAGATTCTGGGAAGTGCATCAAAGCCTAATAAATAAGGCAAAGCTTGAGAAAAGTCAGCCTCTCGAAGAAGATCCTCCTGATCTATGATTACAGCCATAATTCCTACACCTAGAATGCTGTCTAGTTTGAAACGAATTTTGCGAGTTTTTACGATACGTCTGGGCACCTCAGCGTGCCACTGAGTAATGATGTCTCGTGGTAAGTCAGAGAAACCAAGCTGTACGGTGATAGAGGCATGCAATTCGAGAGTTCTATCTGACGAGAGGCAGTAACAGGAGGGTGTGGCATTGCCAAGCAGATATGAGGACGTTGTCGATCGGTCACTCGTAGCGCAATGAGGCTATCCACAAGTCGATGATCTACAAACCGATACCCGAAACCCGATGCATTAACCTAAATACAGCACACCTAAACACAGGTGGGGTTGCGGGTCGGAAAGCCTTGAGCCTACCGCGTTATGGCGGGATGTGGAAACGGCGGACGATGAGTCTATTGGGATCGTTTGGTGGGGGAAAACATATCTAACGATGCCTAGACTGTGAGATGAGTGCGTTGAGCGAAACAACCATACGTGCCCACAATGCAAGTTCGATCATCACATTACCAACGTAAATTTGGCAAAATATGAGTCAGCGATCCGTACACGGGTTTCCCTTGTTCATACTCGGTAGCCACATACGCCGTCCAATTTGCAGGGAGTAAAGTACCCAAGTAAGCAACGCCGTCTTTGGTAAGCGGGTAAACCCCCATCTGTTCCTCCGTCTTTCGGCCATGGAGAAATTTGACCACGCGTCAGGCTTACTGGGACACGGGGTTGTTTTTAAGATGAGAGACATGCAAAAAGGGATCCGCAGCGCCTTCAGACATTGGCAGCCAAACTGATGCTCGGACCCTGGCTTTGGCCTGAATAAGCACCCACGCAGGGCCACGTGCCGCCGCTGTGGACTGACCCGGCGCATCGCGAGTGGTTTGGGAGGAAATGGATGATGCCCACATTATGCTTCAACGGTTGGTTTGTGGGAGATCCGGTTCCGCCAAGATCAGTAGTCTGCGTAAAGGGACTAGAGGCTCATATAAGGTTAGGGGACGTGGAATGGAAAGTCCAACTTCCAGACTTCGGATTCGGAAAAGAGTTGGTTCATTTCCCAAGGCGCTGTGCATTTTGAAGGTGTGTGGTACCCTTGCGAAAATGTAAAGAGGCTCAGCCCGATGAACGCGTAACGGCGGTCTTGGCGCCGAGCCACACAGTGGGGTGCTCATGGCTTGAACCACACTCTCCTACAGCATTCACACTGTTCCATCGGCCTTGGACTTCGTGGTATCCATCATCGTCGTCGTCTCAGGACTAGCTTGTTCTCGAATTGCCGACTGGTTGATAGTAGTAGCCCATCCATATCCGTAGTTGACGGGCACAGTCGTGGTCTTTTAGCTTTGAACCAGCCCCTAGCTCCCCTGCTTGCATGTACGATGATGGATCGTGGATGATGTGCTTCTATCCGTATATGTGCAACGCGTACGATGCTGGGCAGAGTTCGGCCAGGCTAGGCCCGGGCCATTCATTGGGGGCTTTTGATGAAGAACGGGTCGGCCGCCTCGTCAGTGCGAATGATTTAAAGTACGGCAAACATGGCCGTCATCCGTTTTTGTAACCTGGGAGCCTGAGAGGAGGCCAAAGGTGATGGTGTCGGATTTGAGGCAAGAATGGCCAGCGAGGCGCCTGTGGCTTTTGGTAGGTACCCAAGGTAGCTTGGCCCGGATGGGATTGGTGCGTTCGGCTGCAAGCGAGAAACAAGATGCCATATTGGAAGGAACATTCGAAGCAGTTGCCGCCGCCGGGCAAGTCGGGTACACGTTCCCCCTTGGGCCACTTTTCTGACAGGAGGCCCAGGAGCCCTCAATCAGCACCCCGTCCAGTTAATTGCAAGAATGCAGCCAGCCTGTTTCTCATCAGCGGCTGCGCCTCCACCCGGACTTCGTACTTCGTGTCAATAGTACGGTAGTACGTGCGATGGCCGGGCACATCCCCCGTCGCGCATCTTTCGGCGGGATCCCCTCGCCAAGGCCTCCACCTCCGTCCATCCCACCCACCCACAGGCCGCGAAAAGAGCACTTGCGCCCCAGGAAGCATCCTCTAGGTCCTAGGCGCACGCGTGCTGGGGGGGGGGGGGGGGGGGGGGGGGTCGCGGGATTTGCGCCCCATGGTGTTGGTCGGTTCTCGATTCTGCGTGGTTTGGGAATTTCAAAACTGCCAGCGAAGGCCGAGGGGCGGTCGGCAGTTCCAGCCGCCGCCGCCCGCCGCGCCTCATCATCATCGTCATTGTCGCTCTCGTTCCCTTGCTTGGCCCAGCCCGATATCCCTCCCCCCCTGTAGCATCTGACCTGTATCCTCGTCTTGGCCTTCGACTTTTTCTGGTCCCGGTGGAAATCCATACACAAGGCTCCACCCACGCTCGCCCATCTTACCAAACGGGAGCCATCGTAGATGCGATTCGCGTCCCTTGGCTGCTTTCTTCCTTTCTTCCTCTCTTTGTGCAACCACTACTTCCGGTTTCTCCTTCTAGTTGTTTCGGGTCTTGTCTTTCTACTTTTCGGTTTTCCTTCCTTGCACCTTACGGCCTCGAAACCACCAAGCAACCCCAGGATCTGAAAGAAGAGCTATTCGAATTGCGTATTCCCCCTACGAAACCACCAGGGCGTCGTTCGTCCTCGGTGACGGTTCACGCCACCCATCATGGCCCTATTCAAGCAGATTTGGACCTTGATGGTCAAAAACTACCGATATATCCTTCTCAGGCATCTTTTAACCACCGTCTTCGTCGGATTCGTAGTGCCCATCGTCATCGCTGGTCTCCTCAGCTTCGCCCGTAACCTCTTCGTTCCTCCCGCTGTCCATGGAATCGGTTCGCCAAATCCAGTCAGGACCCTGAATGAAGCCTTGAGCCGGTCCTTCGACGCTGGCAGAGACAAGGTTGTCCTGGTCAACAATGGTTTCAGCGGCGGCGACATCGACCGGGTCCTCGATAGGCTTGCCGACCAGATTTCTGACGCTGATGCTACCATTGAAGTTGTCCGCACCGAAACGCAGCAAGATCTTCCGCGCGAATGTGCTAGCAGTCTACGTGGTGTCACGACTTGCTACGGCGCTGTAGTCATGCTGGGCTCCCCCAACGAGGGTGACGGCGGCCTCTGGAACTACACCGTAATCTCAGATGCCGCATTCGCCCAGAGCTCCGTTCGCATCGATGTCGAGAGTACCAATAACCCCGAGCAGACCTACATTATGCCCCTGCAGACGGCTATCAACACCATCATCGTACAGCTTAACGACTCCAGTGCCGACCCGTTGGGAAACACGTATGAGCTCCCCTTCACCAGCACCACGCAGGAGGAATGGGACCAGAGAGTCCGGGAGGTCTATCACCAGTCCATAACCAATTTCATGGCCGTTGCATTCCTCGTCACAGTCTTCTTCATCACCTATCATCTCACAGGCTTCATCGCCTCGGAGCGTGAGAGCGGTATGTCGCAGCTCCTCGACGCCATGATGCCCGTTCGACAGCAGTGGATGGCACAAGCTGCCCGCATTCTCGCCCATCACTTCTCCTTCACGTCCGTTTATCTTCCAGCCTGGATCATCGCCTCTCTCATCTTGCGCTCTGGTGTCTGGGCCAATACTAACGTCGGCATAATCATCATCTTCCATGTCCTGGCTGGTCTGTCCATGGCCTCAGCCTCGATTCTCATGGCTTCTTTCTTCAAGAAGGCCCAGCTGAGTGGCAGTATCGCTTTCTTGGCCGCTTTGATCCTCGGTGTTATTGCTCAGGTTATCACGAACCCCAACCTTGTAACCGTCATCATCCTCTCGGCCTTGTTCTCGCCGTGCGGCTATGTCTACTTCGCCACTCTTCTGTCCCGTTTCGAGAGACAGGGCCAAGCTGCAAGCCTTAGCGAGTTGCCTCCCAACAGCCCGTGGCAGATGCCAGGTTATGTCTTCTGGATCTTTTTCATCATCCAGATAATCGGCTATCCACTCCTGGGCGCGTTGGTTGAGAGATACCTGCACGGCACCTCTACGGCCGGTAGGCAAATCTTGGTCAACGAAGCTGATAAGGCGGCACTCGGCCACAATGCTGTCCAGCTTGAGGGGTTCACCAAGACTTACCCACTCGGCTTCTTCTCGCGTCTGCTCCCTCGGTGGTCCAAGCAGAAGGCTCCCGTCACCGCTGTGAGCGACTTGACCTTTAACGCTGCTCGAGGACAAATTGTGGCCCTGCTCGGCGCCAACGGCAGTGGCAAAAGTACAACGTTGGATGCTATCGCAGGCCTGAACAAACTTACCTCGGGTTCAATCAAGATCGATGGTACTGGTGGGCTAGGTATCGCACCCCAGAAAAACGTGCTGTGGGACGACTTGACTGTAGAGGAACACTTGACCATTTTCAACCGCCTCAAATCTCCTAACGCACACGCGACAAAACAAGAGACCCATGACCTGATTCGAAGTGTCGATCTGTGGACGAAGCGAAAGGCCCTGGCCAAGACTCTCTCCGGTGGACAAAAGAGAAAGTTGCAGCTGGGAATGATGTTAACAGGTGGTAGCGCTGTCTGCTGCGTGGACGAAGTTAGCAGTGGTATCGACCCTTTGTCTCGCAGAAAACTTTGGGACATCATCCTTGCTGAGCGAGGCAGACGGACAATGATTCTGACCACGCATTTCCTGGACGAGGCTGATCTCCTCGCTGATCATATTGTGATTCTGTCTAAGGGTACACTTCGAGCTCAGGGCTCATCAGTCGAGCTTAAAGACAATCTCGGCGGCGGCTACCGGGTTCATGTTCAGAAAAGTCCAGCAACACCACCAACGCCCATCGTGGATGGCGTCAAGAAGAAGGATGCATTTGATTTGGTCACTTACACCGCTCCGTCGTCCGCTTTAGCAGCCAGGGTTATCAAGGAGCTTGAGACGAACAAAGTTGAGGACTATCGCTTCTCTGGACCCACGATAGAAGATGTCTTTTTGCAGCTTGCCGAAGAAATTCGAGACGAGGAAGCATTTTCATCGGCTGGCAGGGGCCGAGAACCTTCAGAGAAGAACTCTGACGGTGACAGCGGACTGAAGGATGCTCCAGCAGGAAAGGGACTCGAGCTACTGGATGGTCAGAGAGTCGGCTACTTCAAGCAGGCCCTCATTCTTTTCACAAAACGCATGACCATCTTCAAGAGGAACTGGGTGCCCTACCTCATTGCTTTTGCTTTGCCCATTGCGGTCGCAGCACTTGCCGCTATTTACGTCACAGATCAAGACCCGACAACTTGCGCCCCGGATCCCAATGGTCCTGCCTCCCAGGCCGAAGACATTTTCGAACAGCTCCGCAACGGCGACCGTATAGTCTTCTTCGCTGGCCCAACCTCGACGGTTGAGTCAGTAGACATGCTTGAACTCTTCCAGCCAATCTTTGGCGCATCCGGTCCAAGTGCAGCTGCGGCGCGCATCGCTTTCCTCGAGCAACTAGACACCGTCGAGACCTATTCCGAGTTCCAGGACTACATTGTCGACAATCGAAGGAACATTTCCACTGGCCTCTGGCTTGGCGACGACGAGCAGCCTCCCACCGTTGCTTGGCGCGGCAATATATTCCTTACCAACGCCTTGACGTCCCAACAATTCTTCCACATCTTCCTGAGTGGCGTTCCTATCGCGACGACCTGGGCTCCTTTCGCTCGACCCTTCACCCCAGATGAGGGTGACTCTCTAACCCTCGTGGTTTATATGGCCATTGGGCTCGTCTGTTATCCCGGTTTCCTTGCCCTATACCCAAGTAGTGAACGCAGAAAGTTCGTACGAGGTCTGCAATATTCGAATGGCGTCCGACCCTTTCCGCTCTGGATCTCGTATTTGCTCTTCGACTTCAGCATCTGCCTGATCTCTGCAGCCATAGTTACCGCACTATGGGCCGGTCTGGCCGACATTTGGTATCATCTGGAACTGGTCTTTGTGGTTCTGGCTCTCTACGGTCTCGCCTCTACTTTGTGGGCCTATGTCATGTCGCTTTTCACTAAGACGCAGCTTGGCACTTTTGCGTATGCCGCAGGAACCCAGGGTGTTCTCTTCCTCGGCTATCTCATTGCGTACATGTGCGTTCAGACTTATGTACCCGCATCAAGGATCAACTCGACATTGCTTGTTGTGCACTTTACCATGTCTGCGGTTGCACCTATCGGTTCGGTTGCCAGGGCACTCTTTCTGACCCTGAATCTTTTCTCTACCGCCTGTGACGGCGAGTCGACTTCGTCAAACCCCATGGGGATCACTTACTACGGGGGTCCTATCATGTACCTCATCCTGCAATCGTTCATCCTCTTCGCCATCTTGCTCTTTTTTGATGGTGGCGCTGCTGGCTCTTCGTTCAGCAATATCTTCAAGGGAAGGAGTAAGAAAGACGCCGTGGCCAGTGTGCCATCAGATGAGGAGCTTGCCGAGGAGTTGAACCGCGTCATGAGCGGTGGCACCCGCGACGACGGGCTGCGCGTCAAGCATGTCACCAAGTCCTTTGGTAACTACACCGCTGTCGACAATGTTACCTTTGGCATCCAGCGTGGCGAGGTTTTTGCACTTCTAGGACCCAACGGTGCCGGAAAGTCGACCACCATTTCGCTCATCCGAGGTGACATCCAGCCGAGTCTCAGGAACAGTGATATCCTCATCGAAAACGTGTCCGTCATCAAGGACCTGGCCGGCGCAAGGGCTAATCTCGGTGTCTGTCCTCAAATCGATGCTATGGATCAGATGACAGTGCGCGAGCACCTCGAATTCTACGCCAAGATCCGCGGTATCCCCGACATCGACCATAATGTGACAGCGATTCTTCGCGCCGTGGGTTTAGAGTCATTTGCGTCTCGCATGGGTGATGCCCTTTCAGGTGGTAACAAGCGCAAGCTCAGTCTCGGTATCTCGCTCATGGGCAACCCTACTGTTCTGCTCCTTGATGAGCCCTCATCCGGTCTCGATGCCGCGGCCAAACGTGTCATGTGGAAGACTCTCCAGGCCACTGTCGCAGGCCGTTCTATCCTTCTGACAACCCACAGCATGGAGGAGGCCGATGCTCTCGCCAACCGCGCGGGTATCCTCGCCCGTCGTCTTCTTGCCCTCGGCACGCCCAACGATCTCCGTCACCGGTTTGGCGACTCCCTGCACGTACACCTCGTGTCCCTCACCGCGCCACGCACATCAGACGAGGAGATGCAGAAGGTCATCAACTGGATCCAGTCAACCTTCCCCTCGGCCACGGTCGACGAAAAGACGTACCATGGCCAAATGCGCTTCTCGGTGCGCCCAAGCGAGGTCCTCGCTGTCTCGCAAGGCCGCACGGAGGACGTCATCCTGCAGGAGAACCTCGACATCAGCCAGAGCTCCATCGGCCACCTGGTCCTCATGCTTGAGGACCGCAAGGCCGAGCTCGGCATCGGGCACTACAGCGTCAGCCCCACGACGCTCGACCAGGTCTTCCTGACCATTGTCGGCCAGCACAACGTGCGTGAGGAGAACTCGGAGGAGGAAAAGCAGGGCATGTGGTCCAGGATTTGGAATTTCGGCCGCGCAAAGTAGACGCGACATCCTGTCGAGGACGCAGTCCTGTCATGCGGTATAGATTTCAAAAAGGCCTGTGAAGTTTTCCTTTTGTATATCAGTCATCAACGATACCTAGCTAGACCGTCAAGTCTAAGTTTGTTTCTTTTTTGTCACGCATCTGGTCCATGTTTTTCTTTATGTTTTTCCTTTTTTTATTGAAAAAATTCACATCATCCTAAAAATCGGTGAACGGAGTTAGCATGCTACTGCTACACTCGGCTCTTTCCAATACCATCGCGTCAGTAGACAAAGGCGATCAAGCTGCTCACAAGGCCGTGACTCGAGTAGCATCTCCACGGCATGTCAAGTTGCTTTGCACGACAGGATAGGCACGGCATCAAATGTTGCCTAGGCGTGTAACGGCCTAGATCTGGGAGGCGATGAAGCATGTTATGCATCGAGATTGTTGACAGGAGTAGTCATGTCTTTAATAGGTATTTCGCGGCTTTCTGCTTTTTTTGCTTTAATGCTACTCCGCCATCGTGTTATCCAAATGATCCAAGTATACAACCCCCGCCGCCTCGCACGCCTATCCAACACCTTCCCTTTTACTATCCCCTACCCCGACTCCGGATGCCTTCAATCCACCGGGTTGCACAGCATGGAATGCACCGCGCCGAGTCGTCTGAGCTCCATGACACGGAGAGGGAAATAGGGAGCTAGGGTCACGTCATCCAGGACCGCGAGTGCCACCGATAAGGCAAGAGGAGGAAGAAATGAGGAGAAAGAACAAAGAAACCCCTGAACCTGTACACCATCGCTATGCGTATATTTTGCCATGGCCAGCCCCAACCCCGTTTATCGTGAAGACAGTGTAGTAGTAGTAGTAGTAGTTATGGTCGTCATCGTAGGAATAATAATAACAATAAAAGAGGAAGGGGAAGAAATAGGGGAAATGAGAAGAGATTAACGCAAAAGGAGAAGGATGGGGACGAGTGTGGCAGTACACAAGGTCCTCCATGTTACTTCTATGCTTTCCGTGGAATATCCTAAACGCCGCGTTCCGTTGCACATTGAAAACTTGGGGGGGGGGGGGGGTATATCACAACCTTCGTACGCGCCCAGGCACACTTCGTGACTGTGCATCCATTCGTCAGTGTGTGCGTTATGCGAGACCAGCTCGCGTGCACCGCGAATTCAGCTGCCGCACAGTAACCGTTATGTGTGCCCAAATTTTTCAGTGCGCTTTATCCCGTCGATAAAGGCTGAGATCGTCAGGTAGCTGCTTGGTCATCTTCTTCAGCAAAATCCTTCACCTCCGTAGTAACCGCTTCAGGTGGCGGGCCTATCTCTTTGTGCACGTCGTCTGCCTTGGGTGTGGCGTCGTCGCCAGACTGGCTGTTCTGTTTTCTTCTCGAGAACCAGCCGCCGCGCTCCCACTCGCCAGCAACATACAAACACGAGTTCCGCGCCTCTTCATCATGTATACCCGACAGCAACACGCTGAGGCGTTTGAAGTCGATTGGTTTCAGGATCCAACCGTCGAAGCCAGCATCAACATACATGTCTTTATCCTTCTCCAAGAGGGAAGCGGAAACGGCGAAAATGGGGATGCGGCCATTGGAGTGGGCCAAAGCTGAGTGGCCGCGATGTTCCGAAGATCGTTCAAGCTTCCGGATCATCTTTGTGCTGGTAAGACCATCAACTATTGGCATCTACATAACATTAGCTTGCTGCAATTGAGTTAAAAGTGTGGGCAAAATCTCACCTGCATGTCCATGAGCACCGCGTCAAAGGTCGATGACGTCTCCGTGTACACAGCGGCACAGTCCTCTCCATTGACCGTCTGATGTACTTGATGCCCAGACTTCTCCAGCCTTTTCCGCATGATCTTCATATTGATAGGGTCGTCCTCAGCGATAAGAATCTGTAACCGAAGACCGTCTCCAGTTCCCGCGCTGGTGACACTTTCGGTGCCACTTCTTTTACTTATCTCGCTGCTAGGTATCTCGAAAAGCACTCCAGACTGTTCTCCTTGTTGAGGTCGGGAGGGCATGTCCGTGAAGTCATCTGGAATTCGGACGGCCCTGATAGGCGTTTTGGAGTCACGAACCTCGGCAGATCCCGGCTCTTCGCGGGTACGAGTTGGAGAGAGGGCCTTGGCCTTCTGAGAGACCGGACTGGTTGGCTTGCTTGACCTAACCGGGGACTTGTGCTCAGCAAAGCTCTCTCTGCTTCCTCTAGAGCCTTTGCGAGATAGGAAGGGGTCTCTGTCATTGAGGGATAGCGGGGTTTGAATGGCGTCAATCAAGCGCTCGGCACCGCTCTTCTGGCTCGTCTGACTGACGAAACTGCTTGCGCTACCCCTTTCACTTCCCGCGTTGTCTTCCATGTTGACGTTGATGCCGCTGGCTCTGTCAACAAGAAGGATCTCCCCTTCCGGGGCGGCAGTAAGAGACGCTGGAGCCTGGGCAATTGGCTCCGGTTGATCAGGCTCGGCGCTGGCATTATCGTCATCTGCCATGGAGACATCAGGTGAATCCTTCTGCAATTGGAAGGGCAGCTGAATGACAAATCGTGACCCTTGGCCTTCCTCGGACTTTAATCTCAACTGGCCGTCCATGTTGCGAACAATACGCGCAACTACAGCAAGGCCAAGACCTAGTGCTCTAGCATCCGCGCTATCGCCGCGGTCCGCAGACGATATTGAGTCAACCTCATCACTGACTTGTTCCAAGTCTCGGAACAGGGCATCAAGCTGATGGGTACTCATGCCGACCCCTGTATCGGATACGACGAAGTCCACCGTGGCCTGGCGACCTTTCACCGCCGAAACGAAGACGTCGACCTTGACACGCCCTCCAGTATTCGTGTGGGCAACAGCATTGGCAGTCACATTTGATAAAGCTTGTCGAAGCCGTCGGCCATCACCATGGACCTGGCGTGGCAAACCAGGGTGCTGCGTGACCTCGTAATCAATGCTCTTGCGTTTCGCGTCCACTTGGAACGGCTCCGTTGCTTCTTGAATACAAGCCGGAAGATCAAAAATCTCGTCTTTAATGAGGTTCTGACCCTGTTCCGTCTTGGTGAGGTCCAGCAGATCGTTGATTACGTAGATGAGTGACTTGGATGCCGAATGAGATCTGGCAAGGTTTTCCCTTGTCTCTTGATCCAGGCTTCCTTCCAATGCAATTTCGAGATAGTTGATGATGGCGTTGAGCGGTGTTCGAACTTCGTGGGCAGAATTTGCCAACAACAATCGGGTGAGCTTGCTGCTTTGTATAGCTGCTTCTTTTTGTCTCCAAACTTCGATAAATTTGCCTGTGTTTGCTATTAGCACAAATGCAATACCTTCAGAAAGACGGGGAACTTGCCATAGACAAGACACAGTACGGCTGCCGTTTCGACTTGTTCCTCGTTCCAATCGCGACATTTTCCAATAACTGTCTCATGCCACGTCCGGAAACTCGATCTTGGTTCTAGAAAACCCGCTGTTCCGTTGCGTATGACCTTTTCATATGGATTGCCGGCCCACCTGACCTCCTTGATCTGACCTTTGCGGAAGAAGACAATGAAGTCGTGTCCGCCAACAGACAAGGGAACGTACAGTAGCCCAGCAATGACCTGGAAGCCCGGCTGATATCGGAGATCAGGAAAATCTTGACCAACGTCCTGAGATGCGACGACCGACGTCAGACTGCGCATACGCAGATACTCAAGCATTACCAGAGCCTCTTGGCTCTGTTCCATGACGCCAAGGATCTTAGTCTCTCCCCTAATAGACAGCAATCCGAAGTCAGCGTCAAAAAGTCGTAGAAGGTCATCGGAGGATGCGATGATATATCCCGAAGGGTTCTTGTCAGTTGGCGCCGTGTTAATAAGCTTCCGTGCCTGAAGCCTCGAGGCATATGACAGCCGCTCGATATTTCTAGAGGCTGTGTCTCCAACAAGGCGGCACATCTTGCGGATGGGAAAGGAGACTCGCATGCCCTGGTTGCCGTAGGAATGGCAGGCAATCAGACCCCAGAGCTCGTTGAAAGCGTTTATGGATATTGACATGGATGATCGCACAGCCATGTTTGCTAGATATTTGAGGTGTATGGGGGACATGGCGCGCAAATAGGCGTGGCTCATATCCAAAGGAATATCGAGATCTTCTTTGGAGCGGCAAACGATCCGAGCAGTCTCCAAGTCTCGGTCGTAAAGAAGCCGGACCTTGTTGAGCTTGTACAGGTCTCTTGCTTGGCGAGGAATATCGCTTGCCGGGAAGTTGAGACCCATGAACAGATCTCGAGTCTGCGCAGTATCCACCAATTCTGTCACTACCTTCCCGTTGTAGGAAGAGTCGAACTGGTAAATCATGACTCGATGAAAGCCCGTTAACTCCTTTACTATTCCAACCAAGATTTTCAAAAAGGTCTCAAGGTTAGCCGCCGAGGCCAGTTGTTCTTGAACTTGTGACATGATGTCGAAAACCTGCATGGCGCCCTGCTCGCCCCGCCTCTTCCTAGCACTTCGAAGTATTCTAAGCGGCTTGCTCAGTATTTCAGTGCTCGCCTCGATGTCCTCGAGCGTCGGGTTGGCTTGTAGAGTATCATGAGGTGCGTCAGGCATGAGCTCCTCGCTGGGTCGCAAGGGATGATCGACGTCGTCGTCTGATTCAAATTCGCAAATGACAAGATCGGGATGAGCTGGATTGATGTGGATCGCGCACCACAGTTTGGTGCTTTTACGCTTGGGTAGGCGCACCGATAGGCTGAAAACTTCAGGCCCGTTGATGGCTGGATCCGCGTCCTCGTCTCGGATGAAATCAATGTGGTCCAAAAGGTTGTCTTGCTGTTCCTCGCTCAATATATCTAGGAAATTCTTGAGTCGAAAGAGCTGTTTGGGGGTATAACCGAGCATTTTCTCGGAGTTTTCGCTAACATATCGTACAAGAAACCGACCGTCTTGCTCCTCTCGAAGCGCCAGGAGAACGCCGAAGCCCTGAACCGCACCTGGGGTGTGGATGGGTTCGTCTTCACATCTTTGAAGAACACCATCGCGGCCTGTGATGACAGCATGACCCTCCTCAGTGACCGCATGGGTGAAGCGCGTCGTAAGATGCGGCAAGTCGTTGGCCGAGTGGCTTTCCGACGCTCCAGATACACTTTCGGGACGTAAACCTGCGGGCAGGGCCTCGTCTGTCTGGTGGTTTGATTCCTCCGTATCCTTGTCGGAATCTGCTATATCCAGGTGCAAAGGAGTGCTGTGACGAACTGCGTCTGCTTGTATGCTCGAAAACGGGCCAGCAAGTGTGCTCTTCCTACGAACCTGAGCCCGCTCAGTGGCTGATGGATGGGTAGGGGACAAGGGGCCAGTGTCTCTTCTTGGCATGGAGGTATCGGTACGTGGGTTGGCGGGACGATGCACTGGAATGCCTCGACCGTCACCATCGACACCGGGGAAGTATTCGTCGCCGGAAGTCCTTCTGGTGGCAGGGTCGACGGTGACCACAGACCGAATTGGAAAGACCCTGTCTCCTGACATATCAGATGCGGCTGAATTGTGGCCAAGCTGCATCTCCGAGCCGGTACTCCAGGAGGACATGGGGCCTACGGGCCCAAACTGGCTGGTACTGTTCGAAGACGGAGTGTCCCCCAAGGCATCGCTGGTAGGTCGTGGTGTTGACAGGGTAAGGGAATCTGGAAGACCCTCAGCCTGGCTTGCGGCCGAATTCGAATGCTGCGACGTAGTTGAGGGCGCCTGATCCTGCTGTGGCGTCGTGTCGTCGTCCATGGTCTGTGGCTGAGTAGCCAGAATATTAAACGGCGGAAAGATGGAAACGGAGCGAAGGGTCAATCGGGAACAGCAATGCCTGATTGGAAGTCAAGGAACCGAATGCAATTATTACCCCCAAGCTCAACCTCGCCCTCAGCATCGAAGGCGCCTCGAGGGGCCCCAGGCACTGCCGGTTTGCCGTGCGGAAAGTGGCGACTGGGACGTCTCGCAATGAAGATGGAATTCTTGATTAATAATAATGAGAGAGCATGCCCAGTAGGACAGGGAGGGAGGAGGACGAGGACGAGGCAGCGACGAGGCAACGACGAGGACAGAAGAGAAAAAAGGGAAAATGGGCGAACGACAAGTCGCCTTGGTGCAATATGCCAAGGAGTGAAAGTGAGAAGCAGAGGGATAGCACGACTAGGTTGGCAAGTTAGGTAAAGGTATGGAGGCAGATCGGCTGGGTGCCGTGGGCAGCGGACGGTGGACCGTGGACGGTAACGGTGGAGGGGAGGGAGGCGAAATGCACACAAAGCAGGTCCCGCAGATTTACCTTACAGCGGTACAGTACAGTCGAGATGGATGCTAGATGCTACAGTAGCGGCTCTCAGGCGCTAAGCGGCATGTCGATCATCTCCCGTCCCTGTTCCATCGGTGGCCAGTTTCCACTCTCGCAACCCCTCACTCTTTTCACTCAGGAATCCATCCATGGCCTGCCCGCCCTGTCTGCCCCAACGCAGAGACGAGACAAATTCCTTTTGCATCTTCACAGACAGGGTACTTGTCAAGTAGCCGGACGGGTTGCCTCCACGCCAGCTGACGAGTCAAGGGCACCAACGACTTCGGCCCAAGAGAAAACGAAAGCACCCCAGCGGGCCATGCAAGCGCTTGGGATCGTCGTCAGACATCGAGAAAGTAGTCATCATCGTTCGGACGCACACCAGCCATCGCGCCTATGCATCTTCAAATCGATGCACCTAGCACGTAGCCTATCCGTACGGTCAGGCGCCCGAAGGGCCAGCGGGAACTTCTAGGCTAGCGCTATGGACAAACTCTGCAACGTGCCGCACCGCAAGCATTCCATTGTCACAGTAGAGAGGCACCAGGCTTCACAACTCTTCCAGACAGTCGAGTTTCCCCTGTCTCCGGTGAGTATCAGCCGGAAGCCGCTCCAGATAGCCTTTGCTAGCGCACGACTAGACCCGGCCACAGCACCCTTTGCCAGCCGAGCCAGCTACCCTCGGTAGGGATGCCTTGTTGAATTACCACGGGGCCCCCCAAATCCAATTGCGGTACCATTGCGCCGGTGTCGTGGTGCGCCTTGTTTCATGCCCGGGCCATCGCCCCAGTGAAGGGTAGGCTAGATCTTTGGCGTACAAATCATGAGTTTTACTGCAACTATAATACGGTAGCCGGGCACCTGCGGGATTCGGCCCTGTGGTGTCGCCATCCCAATACCGTCCTGAACTCAAACCCTGAAAATGCAGCATCTGGCAATCAATCGCCTTGTGCAAATTGGACCCTGAACATTCCTCGTTTGTCTTTTTCTCCATTTGATCATTTGACCCTCCCCGCACCAAATGCGATGCTCAAGGGACCGACCCCTCCTGACCTGGGGGAGACACTCAGGCATGGGGGATTATTTCTGCCCATTCCCTGCACTGGGCGTCATGACATCGACTCAGCCAACTTGCGCGTGATTTGTCTTCTCGATCCTCAACCCTCCTTTACCACGGGTGTTGAAATCGAAAAGCTGATGGTGACCTCGAATTTACGCATCTGTACCCGGTCAATCTTGGCATGAGATTTGAGAATGCGATAATTAACACGATTTCAATCGAAAAAGATTCCTATTATTGACAACGCGCAATTGTCCTTTCCCCATCGTGTACCCACCCCTACTGGTTGCAGGGATTCATTACGTCACCTGGCCTGGATCTCGGTGCATCTGCTCCGGTCGCGCAAGGGTTCGGACACCTTGACGAATCTACTGTGAGACTTCAGCCACACCAATTGCAGCCTTGCGATGATTTCCGTGTCAGCCACAGCCACAACCCTAGCCACAGACACAGCCACACGCTTCTAAGGCTTCACACCCATGTAGCGCACACCTCTTCAATGAAGAAGACTTCTATGCAGCCGAGTGTTTCTTGGTGATTGCGTGGGTTTCCATGTGTAATATTCCCATCCCTCATCAGAATCGGCCCCCATTACAGTAGTCGCGAAAGGCGTCGAAATTTCGGTTTACTTGCAGCGAATCAGTTTGCCGAGAGCTTGATATTAGGTAGTATTTAACAGTGTTCAAGATCATGTCTAATGTTTTTGTTTTTGTTTTTTTATTCAGGCATGTACGAATTCGGATTTGCTTGGCTGTTCTTCACGGTTGCGGTCGAACTGGTCTGAGGCTCCAAAGGTTCGAATTCACGGATGTTTCTGTGAATTATTCAGAGGATCACAGACGAGACGCCGACGACCGACTGGACATTGATATGAACACATGCACGATGCTCTCCAATGAACTCCCTCCACCATGATTCAATTGTATCCCTGGATGGTCGAGCTTCACCGCAATCGATCAATGACTAGTAGGCATACAAACGTGTGCCTTCAATACTGAAAGCCTGTGCCAATTTAGCATGATAAAACTCCGGTGGCCACTAGCAGACAGCAGAGATAGAAATACCTTCCTTCGGTTGTTTGCATTGCGCATCCTGTTAATAGACTCTATTGTTGGGGTTTCATCAGATTGTTGTTTAACTGTATGATGATGGCTTGTTCTCACTAGGACTGTGTCTGTCCGGATGGACGATTTCTCGTCCACAAGTCATGTAGGCCCTACTTGACATACTTGACATACCGAAATGTCCAACCATTCGGCCTAAAATCCGATGGTTCTCGAATATTTGCGACGAACACCATGGCAATGAGTGTCAACTTACAGCTTCCTAGTCCTCGAAACTACCCTATACCTGAACATAAATGCTGTCGTACTTTGTGACATCGCCTTCGATATTCCGCGGCGTAGAATATGGGAGATAGTAAAGTGCCATCAGTCAGACACAGGGCTCTGGGATTCATGTTCAAGGGAGATGACGACCATTCAGAGTACAGTACGGAGGCAATGGACACTCGATGCCGTTGACGCTCTCACCCTACCGGATTCGATGAGGTGCAATTAAGAGGCAGAACTATGTATGGAGGCACTCGAGGTGAAATAGAGCTGCTGGCTAGACACAGCAGAGAAGACATCATATTCTTGCTTGGACATACCTAGGATTATGGTCTGAGTAGATTGATACATTCCGTACGGCTGTGGTGCGGGTTGCTTCACATATGCTGTACACCGGGCGAGACAACGGAAGTCCCGAAAGTTTTGATAGACACAAACTATTTGGTACACACTACAGCTTCGCTCTTGTCTGTGACATCCGTCGAACCTCCTGCGCGGATCTCAGCAGGGCGTACAAGCTCTGAAGCCTTGGCAACTCGACACCCCTTTCCCTCGCGATACGCACAGGGTTACCTAGAATGACCTCCAGCTCCAAGGGCTTGCCGTCCTCCCAGTCCAGCAGCATGCTCGGGCGCGCCCCGGTGTTGCGTTCCGTGCTGCGGATGATCTTCTCGGGGGTGGCCATGCTGGGCGGAAAGCCGCGGCCGAGGATTCGCGGCGCGGCCTCCCAGATCTCCTGCATCACGCCCAGCAGATGTCTCCGGAGCTCGGGGTCGCTGACCATGTCTGCGTTGCCCCGGCCCCCGGAAAGCACAGCCGACGGGTTCATGGCTGCGTTGATGCATAGCTTGTGCCATCGCACCGTCTGCAGGCCCATCTCGTCGTGCGCCTCCACGTCCTTGATGCCGCCTAGGTCGCGCCACCATCGAACCAGGTTCTCCGTGGCTACCTGTCCTCGCCTAGCCACCTCTGCATCGCCCGTGCCCTTGCCGTCACTATACGGACCGATGCTGATTCGAGTCCAGCGATTTTGCCGGATGGTACCCGGCGAGATCTGCTCGGCACTGATGACCGTGACGGCGCTGACGATAGGATTGCTGGGGTACCGCTTCCTGAACGGCTCCTCTACGCCCACACCATTCTGGATGAGAACGATGGTCGAGTCGGGTCCTACCAGAGGTGCGATGATGCTAGAATCGTCATTGACATCTGGAAGAGCTTTCGTAGTAACCACAATGAGATCCCACGGGTGATTTGATGCTGCAGCTTCGGCGGCGGCGGCGTCCACTGAGGGGAAGGCCTTGTCCGGGCAGAATGTATAGTCCCCGAAAGCACGAGTCTGCAGCCGAACACCAGACGCTTCAATCGCCTTGTAATTGGAGCGCGCTACAACAGATACGTGGACATTGTTCGAAGGCTATATGTACCACCCGTCAGTCAAGACATATTCTGAAACGCGATGCGAGAAGAGCTGCACTACATGGTGTAGTCTAGAGGCGTAAAAGCATCCCACGGCGCCTGCACCGACAAACACCACGTTAACACGACTATAGACCATGTCAGTTCTATGCCCACGGAACCTCGGAGGGCGATGGGCTAGGGCTAGGCAAGCATCTGGAAGCACTCACCTCTGCTGGGACATGGCGTCCAATCTCGAATCCTTTGATGTATGATATCATGCGGGCCAGACACCTGATCACCTTATCTCGGGAGCAACGAAATTGATACGTCACGCGCGGGATGGACGGATGGGATTGGGGACGGCGCTCGGTGTACGGGGTTGGCAGTCGTCAAGCAAAAGATGGTGGCCGGCAAATGCTACCAATAGGCTTCACGGGAGTAGCCCCGCCTGGGTTTGGCGATGCCCCAACCCCGGATACCCATTAGCACATCAGCATCTCTCCTCTCATCTAATAAGAAGGGAGGGAGGGAGGATTGACTCCTGCTGCTCATGTAGATCGTCCGTCGTGGGGTGCCGCGACATTCAGCCATGATATTTTGAATCCAAGCTGCAATCCGGTGACACGACCTCTGCTCTGCCGGAACCCAGTTATGTCGTCTTTGAGACGAAGGGGGACATGTAGCGTAGCTTCTACAGGGATATGACGTGGGATCCCGCGGAAGTGTCAATCATCTGTTCATACTAAAGACGTGACGGGCGCAAAAGGGTGCGGCTGGCTCTCTTGGTCACGCACAATGGCCTGCTGCATGGCAAAGTGCGCCATGATCTACAACATGTCTAAAACCGACGAGATAGTGTTACGAAAAGATGTTCCTACAGCTGATTCCCGGCTTTTCCAAGACAGTCAAGACGACGTCTCAAAACTGGGTGCCCAGCAACGAGCAAATTGATCTGTGCCAGTGCGAAAACACTCAGGTCCATTGAAAGTGACCCGAATGTCGATGGACGTTGAACAATCAACGCCCTATCTGGCAAAAAAAAAAAAAAGAAAAAAAGGCGTGCAGACAAGACCACACCACGGACGAGCCTTGTGCTCGAAGGAAAGCAGCTCCGGCTGCTTCAGTACATCATGCTAACGGGAGACGGCACGCAACACAACCACCTCCAAGAGCAGGATGTACCGCGATTGAGCACCACGGCAAACTCTGCATCCTCTACTGCACGACCATACTGGAATGATGACATGGGCATAGTAGCGTCCGAGGCGGCTTGTTTGCATGGCAGATGCAGCTCACGACGCGGAGAAGCCCCGCTCGGCATGTCGAGGCCAGCAAGGTGGGATGGATGCGCGAGACGCCGAAGTCCGGCAAGTGAAGAAGCAAAATTCGGTGCGGATCAAACTCGGTCAGCAGCACAACACCTCTTCCGCATGACGGCAGAATCTAGAGGACCAAGAGAAAGACACGAGCGGGCAGATTGCGCTTGCTCCTAGGTGAGAGCCCTGCCGAGCGATGACACACCACATTGCCATGCCGTTGGCCAGCCTGGCTGAACCGTGGGCGTTCATGGCACGCGAGCTGTAGTTGAGTGTAAGGAAGGAAAATTGGGCGGGTGGGAAAGATACGGGAGATTTTGGGGTTTTGATTTGAAGATTGGAGCTTGTCAGCAGGTGGGGGTGCTCGCCAGGGCTGGGGTCCCCCCTTGGCCAATCGCTTGACCGCTGAATTTTATTCTCCCACCCTGCCATTAGCCGGTAAGCTACAGCACTGTACTAAGGCTAGCAGTGGAGGGCTAGGTCACTGTGAGGATCCATGCCACCGAGGCTGCCGCATTTCCACAATGATTCACATCTATCAAGTTTACCCAGATCTCAAGGGTTCCTGGACTTTTAGAAAGTACTTCGCAAGGCTGTACGTGTAATTTAATATGACCTAAGTTCATATCGTCATCGGTCAAGCATGACCATGTGCCCTTCCGCAGTGGTTACCCGACGACCCAACCAGAAGCTTTCCTCGGGAATTTCGGTGAGCACCGGGGGTTACGTTGCTTACATAGATGCTTGGCAATGGTAAATTGCTTCCACCATGGAACAAGTAATTCCAAGTTCATTGTCGAATGCTCCTCAAATTCCCGCCATCGCATTCCATGCTGATTCGCATAACACTCAGTGAAGACGACGGGGCTTCCGCGGGTTTGCGATATCGTGGACTAAACAGCAATCAAAACTCTAGTGCATAACCAGCCGCAGGCCCGCCCGTCAGTCATGATCTCTTTCCCACGCAGCTAAGCTGAGAGTGGGCAGCTGGTGTTTGCCAAGAATGGACGGCCTTACGGCACCTGCACCACACTGCGGCAGACACTCCCGATTTCTCCATACTTGAAACCCGAGCTAGCCATCCAGCTGTGAAATGTGGTGATCCCAGCGAAGTGAGGGGACTGGGGCCACCGAGGGCTTGCTTGCTGTACTGGGCGTCGGATACAAACGGCTGTGATTTTATATAGAAAGGCAGGTTGCATCACAAGGCTTAAGCCTGGTCCAAGCGCTTCCCCTCTCGCTTGCACAAGCAAGACAAGGGGATATAACATGCTTCTAGAAGCTCTGCTGCTCTTCGAAGGATCCGGGTACCAACAGTGTGTAAACGACCCAATCACAGGCTTTGCGTTGGAGGAGTGTGCGCCGGAGGGTTGGTGTACAAACAAGTGACCTCAAGGACAGTGCGGATGGTGTGACGGAACAGTGCGAACCCGACCAACCACCCTTGGCTGCTCCTACCAAGCATTGGCGCATCCGCCAGCGGATACGATGATGGACCTCACCACGGTGTCATCTGTGCTCAATAGGGCCCGGCCGCAGATCGTGGAGGTGCGTGACCTGCCGCAGCAGGTTCGACGCGCTCAGCGCCGGTTGAAACATGGACCTCTAAACGGGCCGGATTCCAACTGCAGGTCAAGCACCTCAAACGAGAACAGCGGCTCCGGACACAATGCCCATGCGCTGAAGCCCACCCCCGTCTCGGGCACACGGTAGCGGGACCCTTGGACGAGATCGCTGAGTGTCCCTGCGTGACTAAGGTAGGCCAAGTGCCGGCAAGATTCGTGGCGAGGCAGGGAAATGTCGGGATGCAGGGATCGCCTGAGGCGGCTCGGTTAACTTTCGTCAACCCTGATACGGTACTTTACACCCGCGGAGTAGGCTTCAGGCTGGGCGATCCAGTGCGGTTTCTTCCATACACCTCCCGACAACGCTTCCCCATCCCACGGAAACATGTTGGCTGCAACCCTGCTTTTTCCTGGTGTTTCCTACTGTGCTGTGTACGATGGAAGGCCTTGGCAGTCCGGGACGGGCGGCGACATTTGCACGAATCGCAGGACGATGCAATCGTCTTGACCCTGGCCAGTGATATTTTGGGACGAATATTGATCGTGACGTTCGCATACGGGCGCTTGCATCCGAATGCAGGCAGGGTCTATTTTGCGTTCATGATACTGTGCAATTCCGCTGAGGATGACATGCGAATGCTCGCCGGGCGAAGCCTCATGCATGTGTTCAGAAAGAAAGCAGTATTACTAGTAGAGAGGCATCCAACCGTGGCTACTCAAGGTCAACTCGAGCCTGTGTTGCCGTACGCCTCATGCTGCGTACCAAATCTAGAAGGTTACACCCATCAGATTGTAGTTCCCTTGTAATAGAAGTGCAGTCTCACGCGTTGAGCATTAGAAGCCTGTAAACAGAAAAGTAGGCCACTTATAAAACAACTTACCCCATACGAGTCGTTTGAACGCGGTCCAGGTCGTCTAGGCAATGCAACATCATCACTGCTGGCTGGGCCATCGGGCTAAATCCCGATAGTTTGCGCAGAATCGTTAGAGCGCCAGGGCCCGTGTCCAGAGCCAACCACATAAACCAACAGCCGCTTCCCTTCAGCTGGGAGCACTCTTAGCGAACGCCTCATTTTCAGAAGCTGCATTGTGAAGCAGTGGCCACTCACGCGTATCATTTCCCAATGCACGAATAAGTCCTGAGGTAAGGTATGAGGTAAGGCAAAGGTTGCAGACTGTACGCCCAGAGGTACTGCAATGGGATTCATTGCTTGCCAGCTGACTGTGCCCTGAGCAAGGAATCTCGTTTCGGCCGGGATGGAAGTCTGACAAGCCAGTGTTGGCGGCAATCATCGTCAACATAGGCTGTCTTCCCCCCTTGCCCGCCGACCAGCCGCCGGGCAGTGAAGATTTGGCTGATCTCGGCTTGTCAACGGCATCGTGGTGCCGACATCCTAAAGAATGAATGACCATGCATGAGTAGGCAAAATCAGTCGAACGGATATGGACGTGTTGTGATGCCGGTAATTTGCATGGCAACGGTTTGGTTATCGACGATCGTCAGCCGACCCTGCGTGTCATCAATACGGATGGACGGCCAGCGCGATGGGAAAAAGGCCCGAGTTGCACTGACAGGGCCAGAAGCACGATGATGTCTCTTGGTGTTCTTGGTCCGTTTGTGGTGCCGAGCCCGTTAGTCAGGATGGTGCAACGCCGCACCAACAATGCACACTTCAGGGAACCCCAGCTGGGGGCTCCATCGGCGTAAGCAGCCTCCTACCGCACTTGGAATCTCCATGCCGTACCGAAGCTGCAGATGCTCGTGTGCATATGTGAACAATTCCGGTTCTCTGCAGAGCGCGTGTGTGCAGTGCTCGTCCGGTCGTTGCGGCATGGCATGACCCCCCTCGCACTGCAAAATTGTTCTTCGTCCCTGCTTCACCTCCGGAACGACTCTGCGTAGGGAGGGGCCGATCACGGCGGAACGAGAGCGGGCACCTTGGGGCAATCTTAAGATTTGGACGAATAGCCCATCCGGCCGTCGGAGGGTGTTCGGCTAGTGAAGGCTGGTGACAGTCTGATTTTTGGTGTTGTACTCCGTACCCACCCGCTCGTCAACAGCCGGCTATGACCCTGGGCATTTCTTTTTTTTTTTTTTTTTTTCCTGCGCCTGCGGCGCGCTTCGTGGATATATGCAGCCTGATGGGGCAATCGAGTCGCCTGCACATCGGCCGGCGGTTCACCACGTCCCGAACGGCTGTCCACTGAAGCACCCATCCCCAGTCGTCACGATGTAGCCGGCGGCTGAAGAGGATCGGGGGGTTGTGCGTTTCTCACATGTCGCACTTGGCATGCTGGAGAGCACGAGAATTCGCACATGCACAATTATAACTTCAGGCTATATGCTTAATTCCCCGTACCTGCATGCCATTGGGAGAAACTTTGTCGCGTCGTGGGCGCGAGTCCCTGAGAGAGAGAGACAGTTGTGAGCAGCAATGTCTTCAACTCGTAGTCAGGGCTTCAACAAGTCACCAAGATTTTTGGCGGCAGAATCTGGGGCGTCACAACAAACCGCGGACATCCAAAAACCTATAGTTGGGGGGTTCTTAACAGCGGGCATGGACGGATGGAGAGAGGCGGGTGGTGACGATGGTGGTGAAGCTACTCAAAGCAACCAGCTAGAACCTTGCTGTACACTACCAGGCCGCCCTCGGGTCAGCCCTTGGCTGGTCACCGAGACGAACCTTGGCCGTGATTACGCCCTCGACCATTGCTGCTTCTCACACCTTGAGCTGCTAGATTAGACATGTCAGCTTAAAACTTCCCGGCTGAGACTCATAGCCCGCCCACGTATTACACGATATGCTCAGACATTGCTTAACCTTGAACCAACCCCCTGCCTCAGCAGTCGCGTACCGTATTTACAGATGGGAGGGCAGTATACGCATGCCTTTCTGCGGCTCCTGGATCGAAATCTTGCAGGCGACTGCTGGTGGCGGTATACGCTTCACTGGTTAAGTAAGGCGCTAAAATGAATGGAGGCTTCGCCATTGACATGTTGTCGAGGGCGTTGGGGAAGCCCGAAACAGTAGGTAGCGGTAGTACTCGAGGGTCGGGGAAGAAAGGCAGTAAGTGGAGGGCGTCTGCGGCGGCGCTACGGGAAGCGGTCGCGAACCGAGCGCTTGGGCGGAAGCGTTTCGTGGATTATCACAGCGTGTATCTGGCCTATGTACTATTACTCTCGATTAATTGAACGATGAGTCGATCCGGACAGGGTGACTTACACACCTACTGTCGCCAGGTCGATGTGCGAATACTCTGTCAGTCATGCAACAGGTGACGGTTCCGACATTTCCCACAGGTGGCTGGCCTTTGGACGCACTAAGAGTTCCAGGGTTCGTGCACATCCGCCAAAGGCAGGCGCCTGTGAGTACCTAGGCAATCCTCTGCACTTCCGCCGCCCCCCCTCCCAAATCCATCCAATCCATCCATCCCACCATCACTCAACACCACCTCAACCACACACACACATCATGATGACAACCACATACGGGACCAATGGGCGGGAACGATAGCATTCATCCATTCATTGGGCCTCGTCATTGCACATGCCCCCCGATACCCCTCCGCGACCTCCCTCGATGCTCATTCATGCCTAACTTTCCCCTCCTGCTCTTCCTCTTGTTTATTGAGACCCCACACTCCATATCCCGACATCCCCCTCAGCTTGACGATTCCCACCAACCGCAAGGGACCCAGAACCGCAAACCCTGCCAAGCCTGCATTATTACCACCACAGCGCTGCTCCGTACCGTAGCCAAGGTGCTGTCTCATGCCCTGCGGAAATACCTGCTTGGGACGAACCGCAACCCATCCATTCCACTGCTGCAGAAGGCAGGGTAGGGCAGGGCGATCCCGCCTACTGTTTCCCACGCTGCCCACACTGTCAAGGACTAGTACCTGACCAGGTAATTACGGTCTGTAGGGTCCTCGAGTCGATCCGCCCACGCTTTCCCTTGGCCTACCCACGCTCTCCACGTCCTCCACACCCTCTCCACGCTGTCGCCGAGATGGATGCTTTGCGTTAGGTACGGAATCGTGGCATGGTACAAGGCGAGCTCATGAACCAACCTTACATTGCATAATTCTGTTACAGCACGGTACAGTCAACCCCCCAACCTTGCCATGCCCTATCGACATCTTACCCCGATTCAATAAAGAGCCTGACATCCCGCGGCCCTTGACCGGCCCGCCCCTACTGAACCTTTCTCTTCCTTCGCCTCACCTTGCTCTGCTCTGTTCGATTCCTTCCGGCTCACAGCTCACGCATCTCAGAGGCTTGCCCATCCCGAGCCTTGTCTCATAGGTCTCAGCGCCGCGGTTGCCAGCAGCCGCCCCTGCTCCCTTGCCAACGAGGATTCTCCTACGCCCATCACGTCACGGGTGAATCTTGCATGCCTGCAGCTTGACGACAGTGCGCCCAAGCACCGAGCACATCATATACCTGTGGCAGGGTTGTCTTATTTTCCCGACCACCCGGCCGGCTGACCACTTTGCGGCGGCTTGGCTGCTAGCGGCCTGCTCGAGGAGCCACAGTTGGACGAGCGCCAAACCCGGTTTGCGACCGTCGACCTCTCCGTACCTTTACTACACATGACAGTCTGACCCGCACCGACGCCCGACTCTTGGTTTTGCAAACGGGCTCCTTCGACGAACGCTATAGTGCTACAGCCCACGGTCTAGCAAGTTCCCAGACAAGAGCCATCCCCACCTGTGGCGCAACTCCACTTTGTCTCCAACATTATTAGCTGTGCAATTTGACCGAAGTCGAATCTGCACAGAGCCGAAAAGAAGGAGGAAAATCCAAGCAGGGGGTGCAAAAACTGGCCTGCCAGAAAACCTTTCCTTCCTTATACGCCGTGCGACATGCTCTTGTAACCCACGCCGCATAGAAGTCCCCTGCCCGTACGTTCCACTTCAGAACGGACCCCCCGTCCTCCCCCCCGTTGCCCACCCCCAGCTCGAATCGGAGACGGATCCTGGTCTACCTTACCCTCGATTATTCACAAACAAGACGCCAACTTCCCAGCTTCCTGTCTCTCGCAACCTGCCTCCGACCTACTTCCCTCCTATACATTTTGGTCTTCTACGCTTCCCCCAACCTCGCGATCCTCACAAGCTGCCGCTGCCGCCTTGACCATGATCATCGAAGGTGAAAAGTATGCCTGCGAGGCTTGTGTTCGAGGCCATCGTGTCAGCAACTGCCAACACTATGGTATGTGACGCCATTACCCCTCCAAGCCTCATTTTCCCATTCTGTCCTGCGCGACTATTCAAACCATGGGGAACTCCCCTCTTCGGGGTGCCCATCGGTTTTTTATATCCGCTTGACCTTTGGACCTGCCCTTGTCCTCGAGTACTAGTCATAGGCCTTGATGCTAATTTGGCCTGGGTTCGTGCAGATCGTCCCTTGCAGCACATTAACAAAAAGGGTCGGCCAGTTTCGCAATGTCAGCATTGTCGGGCAATGCGCAAATCGCGCTCCTCGCACGTGAAATGCGACTGCGGCGAGAAGCCGAGCAAATGCGCCCACCTGCAACCAACCGTGGAGGGTCACACGGGTGAGCTTTTCCCACGCCGGATCGGCCGCGATGCTCCGGGCGCCTTGTCTCTAACCGCACTCTGCACATAGAAACCTGCTGCTGCAATCACGGTGGCCGATGCACCTGCTTACAGAAGAAGGAGAGCGGGCTTGGTCCCGTCCGCGAGTCGGATTCGGAACACGAGTCCAAGCCCAGAGCTATGCCTGCCAAAGCCAAGGCTCCCACTCGTCGCCGACGCGCCAACACTGTGCACACCGACGGCATCTTATCCTTTGACCAGAGCGGCAATGCCAAGCAGAAGGTGAAGCACAACCGCGCTTCACAGCAGATTGGACCCTATCAGCTGAACCGAGCAAACTCTGCCAACAGCGCCAGTGGTCTGGTCGCCGGTGGCGAAGACACTGGGTACACGGCAGGGGCAGAGGGTGTCGTGGACGAAGGAATGGCAGGCCGCTCACAGCGACGCGTCAAGTCAGAGGCCACCTCCCCTCTGATGTCTGGGGCCAGCTTCCCTTCCCTCAACGGCGTCACACCTCTTGATTTGTCTGGAACCGATTATCAGTCCTACACGGGCACCGACGCTTTCAGCCTTTACAGCGCGGGGGTAGAGTCCGATTTCGACGCTCCCATGTTCAGTGCCGGCTTGACACGAACACCTCTGGACTGGAGCAGCTTCAACGTTAAGAAGGAAGAATGCGGCACCTTCGCCCCGTCTAGTTACAGTCAGATCGGGACCCACGGTTACAACGATGGGTTCAGCGGAACATGGGACTACAGCAGCGCCTCCGACCACTTGCCCAACCTCACCAACACAACGACGACCAGCGGTGAGGTGTCGGAAGTGGAAGACTTCGCGCCGGGGAACGACGGGGACTACGATGGCTTTGCACAGGCGTTTGGACAGCCAGGACATGGCATGCTGGGGACCGCCACCGATCTCAGCAGCATCGACTACGACAGTTTCTACAAGCCTGGGGACAATGCCTCCATGGCTGGGTGCGGCGCTTCGATGGTGGAAGACGACCCAGCCTTCTGGATGCCCAACTACAACGAGCGTGTCTCGGCGATGGAGGATGGCGCCGATGCACTGGGCCAATCATCGATTCCTGGCTGGGCGGTTTAAGATTTTGCGAGCCGAGTATTTTTTATTACCAGACCTTTGGATGGGTCTCTTCCATCGGCTAGATCTTGTTGCTAGCCTGGGAGCCGCACGGAGTATACGGAGACGGAGAGAGAGCATCTGGGCGGTATCTACAGGACTTTGCACAGTCGTGTCTCACTTGAATTCGACGTTTAGACAACGTTGAATGGTTTTTACAATTCATTTATTTAGAAGGGAACGGGATGGGGGAGCTGGGAGCACTTTGCCTAGTTGGGTTTTCCCCCCTTATCGAAGGCGCATATTCTTTTTATTGGGTTTCCTTGCTGGGTATGCACGAAGTCATCGGGCCAGGGATAGAGAAGGCGGCGCTACTAGATATTATTATCATTTGTTATGGGGAGAACGGGTTGGAGACGCAGTGATACAAGGAGTTGGGGGATATTTGATTTGAGCAAAAGCATTCAACGGATTCATACCAGGAGCTACTTTGTTTTACGTGCAATGCAAACGGCCAGGAGGACCTGGTCTGGACGGCGCGGTGATGATTCAGGGCATCGAGATGAGGGGTGCACACTTGAGGGACAAGATTTCAAGCGTCTTAGATAGTACAGATTTGATGCAAATGTCTACGAATGGCCACGGAAACACCAGGGAAGTGTTGGGGTTCCAGGCCCAGGCCTATTTGCCATGCATACCTTGTTACTTGATCCCGACGATCTGCCATGTGCTGAAGAAATGCCACCACCACTACCACCACTACAGCCTCTATGTACAGACTTGGTACTCCAGGGCTGGATTGCGGCCGCACAGCACCAGGAACACGCTTCGGGTGGTGGCGGCGGCTGGCAGCAAAACCACGTTTTTCCGTCATGGCGCTCGTAGTGCTCTATAGCACGGCCGAATGGGAGCATGTGTGGAAGCGACCAAAGAAGCCACGGTGAACCTCGGTCTAAAGGGGGGGGGGTTCATGCAACCAACCGCTTTCACATTTTAGGTTAAGTTTAGGGCTTGCTGCCAACCCTCCCTTGTATTCGTATGGCGGGTTATTTTATCCAGTTTTATTTAACACCAAGACAAGCAAAGACGGGGAGTGGCAGGAACATGACGAAGGGGTAGTAGGTATGAGTATGTCGCTAAGGTAGTTTTACTGTGAAGAAGCCCTAGAGGCATAACTAGAATAACAGAATGCCTTTGTTCACGATCCGGTGTGGAAAACAAAAGCTTGGTGTTTTACAACTCATGTGTACAGGTCGGAACCCATTGGTGCGCTTTTGCTGCCAAATTGCTATTCTTCACCAGGAGGGTTTGTTTTTCTTCTTCTTGTCTTCCTGCAAGACATACCTAGTGGGCCGTGCTCGCGCCCAGGGGTGGGTTGTCGGATCTTGGCGGACGATCGATCGGGGCTGTTACAGGTCGTTGTTGATCTTAGTCACCAGAGTCCTGCCGCCTTAGTCATAGCACACACACACACACATACACATATACACACATATACATACATACGTACATATACATACACGCATATACACACGATGTCTGTGAAGCGACGAGAGGCATGCCAATTACGAAATTAACCTGAAGAGGATCCGGAGCAGATGCTGAGCTTCACCGGAGATGAGCAACTGCGGGAAGGCGGGGTGGCTGTGGAGATGTTCAGGGCGCGTGGATGGGAAATTTGCTTTGCAGGCGGACCAATGGAGAGGGTTTGGGTTTCCTGCCATTTAGGATGTCCCATGCACCCGCCAACGACGCCGGGAGAATGACATCGTGACGAACGGCCGGCCGGCGGTAGAGCCATGTAGAGCCAACGCTTGGCGGAGAGCAGCCGAGCATCACGATGTGTCCCTTTTCCGGGAGGAGTTTTTGTCCGGGAGGGCGTGTTGTCTGTCGTGTTTAAAATTGTTTTGCACTCCACCCTGGTGGCGCCCCATCACCCCACATGCCGCTGTTAATTTGTTTCTTGTTTAGGCAGTATATAGGACAGCGGGAGGTCGCACGGCTCGATGTTTACTCCAGCGAAATGCTGCAATTTTCCGGGTGCCCGTGTGTCGAGAGCGAGCCAAAGGGGTCGGGAGGAAGAAGGGGGCGTGTGGTGTTGAATTCCAGGCATCCAATCAAACACAGTGCAGCCACCAGATGATAATATCGAAGTAAATCAAAGATAAGTTTCGGCACGGCGCCCGGAAACATTTCCCATACAAAGAATGGGACTTTGCCCTTGGCCAAGCCCATCATCCCCCTTATTGTGAAATACGGGCGCGCGCGCGGCGCGTGCCACCCGGTCCCTTCGGCGCACGCTTCCGCGCCCTGCCTGGGGCCCGTGGGGGCCAGGCCCCCCCCCCCAAGGAAAGGCGCCCCTTGGACTCCGGAGGGGACGGAGCCGCAGGCCATCTCTTCCGACAGGCGGGTTGCAGAGGGCAGGAAGGATGAAGGGGGGGAGGGGGAGGGTGATCGGCTGGTTTCGAGTGAATGAAAGGCGCCATGTATCCCGTAATCTGGTACATCCTCGTCCAGGGATTCGCGAGTGTAGATCTGATACCCACACGTGCGGGTTGCCTATGGGAGGAGGATTGGGCCTTGCTGGGTGGGCTATGAGGGGGAGGAAAGTGTGGCTGTTTTCATGCCGAGATGGGTCTACTGGGTGGTGATGGGTGGTTGAAGGAAAGGCGATTAAAGCAAGCTGAAATGTCGAACTATGCGAGTTTCCAACACCATCAGTGGGATTCGCGCAGCGGATCCTCGTCACGGTAAATGTAGAAGCAGCAGAATGTGGTCCCGTTGGTGGTTTAACCTATGTAAAACGGGTATCATGAAGGGGAGAATAATTCCTACAAAGTTTGGCACCAACACCCATCGCAACCTCAGTACGCCGTCGTGCCCGGCGCTTCCTAGAAGCCCAATCACTGCTCGAGCTCGCAGTCCTCAGGCGGTTGCCAGGTCATCAAGAAAAAAAAAGACAGCGTTTCCCAGGTCTCCGCACATCCCCCTCCGTATCGTACAGGGCGTGCACGCCTTGTCTGCTTCGGGCGCACTCCCGCCCCCCTCGCGCAGCGTCTATACTGCCTCGAGGTATCCCAACGCGAGCGATGGACCAAACGCAGCCTCGTCCTCCGGCACGGGGATGCCCTCGTGCGCCGTGGCCAGATCTGCCAGGTGCTGCAGGCCCTGGCTGGCCGCAGCCTCTGCCGAGGACGTCGGCCGCATCAGCTCCGTCAGCTTTTCCCGGACACTGTCCCACACTCCCGCCGGGTTCTCCACAATCTCCTTCATTACTTGGCTTGCCTCCTCCCGCGCGTCTTCTCGGCGGTAAAGCTTATTCAGAGACAGCGCCACAAGCAGCACAAAATGGTTGATCAGCGGGCTTCGCAGGTGCTCATTGGCTGAGATCAAGCTTGCAAGCTCCTTCGTCGGCCACAATGTCTCGGCAGCAACCGCCGTCGAGTTCAGCAGTGAAATCAGTAGCCGGCAGTGCCAGTATGCCAAGTGCACTACCGTATGTGATGTGGACAGGACGTGAGCCGGTAGATCTTCCCTCCAATTCTCAATGTAATCTATCAGAATGCCTGTCAAGGGCTCGATGGGCGTTGCGGCACCAGGTGGAAGCGTCGAAATGACAAAGGCGATCTTGCTCTGCGTCTTGCTTAGGCCTATGCAGCATTGTTCGGTTAGTCGGCGGCCCCTGTAAAACGTGCGTATATGTACAAGTCCACTCACGTATTAGATGAAAGCACGTCTCTCCCACAGTCTCAACAAGCCCCGGCGGTATCACGACGCTGCTATCAGGGATAAGTGCTGGCCTTCCCGTGCCTGCTGCGTACCACCGGTCCATTAACACCAGTGAGAACCAGATGCGTACACCCAGCTCATCTTCGCTATCAATCTCCGACGGAGGCTCGACCGATGCGCTGTGCCAAAGCTTCATTGTATTGGCCAATGCCACCGCCCGGGCCAGCAAGAAGGGCAGCGATGGCGATGCCCGCCAATCGGCGTCGATGATCAGGAGAAGTAGAGTTTGCGCGTGTACAATGTTGATGGCTCGACTGCGAGGATTCTCACTGCTTTCCCATTCGGCCAGGAGAGCGCTGGCACGCTTCACGTCACCATCCTGCGGCTGTACTGCAGAGAGGAGGGCGGTCAGGAAGGCATTCCGGATAGACTGTGGGCAATGCTCCAGCAAAGAAACTGTCCGCTCCTTGGAATTTGCTAGTATGGGGTACACTGGCTGGATATGGTTCAAGTATCTTTTCGAATTGTCAGCAAAGTCCATCAATGGAGTTGGGCGAAACCCACTCATGCAGAAGACCCTCATCTAGTTCCTGTATTTCTTCATTACCAGCCATGTTTATATCGGTGGACAGCATGTCCTGCTTGGAAGAAACCTCATCGACTTTGAGAGCGGCTGGTTGAGGTGCCAAAGAGCTGTTCCCGAAACTGCCTGTGGCAAAGGTAGTTTCTATCGATGCCGACGGCGGCTGCATGAGCCGTGACTCGGAGCCCCAAGGTGTTTGCCGAGTAGCGGCCGGCGTGCTGAAGTCTCCTGACGAAATACTCGAGAATGGCCTTTTACGGTTTGCATCCTCGGCCGGCACCGAATTGTTGGGACCACGGGATCGCTCTGGGGCAAACAGTCGTTCCAGCTCATCATGGCCCATAGCAGCTTCCGAGTCATTGACGAGCTTTTGCTCAATGTTAACGATACGGTCTGCAAGTTCCTTTATGTATCTGGCGTATGGTCAGCACGGCAGCACTTCATCTCTGGCAGTCTCTGATTAGGTACCCTTTACTCGGCCCTCGCTTCTGGGGTACGCGGCTGAACAAACAGGGACACGATGATCGGGCGCAGCTTCCACAAGGGACCTCTCCGGTGTCTGACTGTGCGTCGCACTTGATTTTCTTCCTGCGACACTCATCACACGCTCGCGACACCTTGGACCGCTTCCTGGGAGGTATGCCATCGTCAACGGAATATTGCGGCGGTATTGACGGCCCTACCGGTACGGGCATAGAGTGTTGCGCCATGGGGTCGGATACTGGTGTGTCATGTACGTAGGAAGGAGTGTGGTGCTGTTCGGGCTCGGGATGTGGCATGATAGTACGGAGGCCAGGATCCTCTACGTTCATGTTGGGACCGGTCGCGGCCAGAAGAGGTGTCCCGGCAAGTCCCTGGCCAAGCTGTGCTGCCAACTGCAGTTCCTCGAGGTTGGGCGGTCGCGAGGCGTGCTGCTGCGGTGTCTCTGCCTCATGGTGCTGCAGGTCGGGATGATCATGATCCTCGACATGGACTTGATCGGGAACGTGTTGGTCCTGCTGGTCCGCATCGGGTGCACCGTCACGAGTGCCGGTATGGTAGAATGGACCAGCATCCATCGTTTCCGCGCCAGGAGAAGGATAGCTGATATTGTTGGCCTCGTCAGGCTCTCCATCTCGATTAGGGCCCATGGCGTCCTGGGCAGGTAGCTGTCTGCATGCACCGAGGCGGGTTGGAAGCTACGCTGCGCGTGTCCGGCTCCCAATCAAATTGGGCGTGTTCAGGATCAAAGTATCGGGCAATCGATCGCGCGGGAGGTCGGCGGTTTTGCTTTGCTGTCCCACTGATAATCCTACAACGTATCGTACGGGGTGTGCAAACGCGACGCGACCGCAACGCAACAAGCGGCGACGCGCACCTCGCTGAAGCCATTGTTAGCCATCGTGGGTTGCACTCAATTGACCAGCGCCAGCGACGTCCATGGCAAATACACGGCGTCTGCACGTGGGAAAGCGTGGTGTTGCGTAACGAGGGAAGATGGATGTTGATGGGCGACTTACAAGCTGGGTCTTCGAGTCTTGGAGCCCGGAGGAGGAATAAATGCGACGCGCCGTCTCGCTCGCGGAATAGGAAGAACTCGGCGCCGTGGTGCTGTCGGGTGTTTCCCATTGCCTTTCGAGATCTCCAGCACGGAGAAGGAAGAATTTTCGGGGCGCGGCGGCAAATATTCGGCTGCGTGCCGAGGCCCTTACATAATCTCAACCCACTCACAGGCAGATAAAGGTATCATTGCAGCTTGATGGAGGAAGTAGAGTACCTTCAGGCTGTCAGTGAACGAATTCAATCCAAATTCACGTACGATTTTACCAAGTTTGGCAGGCCTGAGCCCTATAATAGGCGGCGATAGCTACGGGCAGCGTGATACCATGCTTACTTCAACCGAACATCATCGTTGAACCATACTTGAGAGTCGAGGCTGTTCTGAAGGAGACCGCCTCCATGGACATACTATCTGTCCAAAGATGGTCATACATTCCAGAGGTGCCCGATGACATTGCACCCATACGCAAACTTCTGGAAACTTACAGCCAAATTCCGTCCAAAGACATCGACAGTCACCTTCTGCATATAGTATGTTGAAGCCGATTCTGGGTGCCAAAGGCTCCTTCGTTGACCCGCGTCGTGGTACCTGTTTTAGCGCGATGCAGCTTGGAAAACCACCCGATATCCTTGCATCGGACGTTGGAAGTTCCTCAATCTCATCGATGGTCTTGATCCGTTGTACCAACAGGTTCTGTTTCGGCTCAAGGTGACTGGCTCCAGAGACGCCTTTCTAGATCTAGGATGTGGCGTCGGTCAAGTGATCCGTCAGTTGCGCGCCGATGAGGTCCCAGGAGCCCAATTATTTGGTGTAGACGTGGAGCAGAGGCTTGTCACCATCGGAAGCGACCTCTTTCGTGACCATGACAGTCTCGGTGCAACCTTCATCATCGGCGACATGCTCGACCCTGATGATCAGGGGCTTCATGAAGCTCGGGGAAGAGTCACTATAATCCATGCCACGAGTTTCTTCCACCTCTTCAGCTGGATTCAGCAGGTCTATATCGGCAGGCGCATCGTGGAATTCTTGAAACCGGGCACGCAGAATGCTCTTGTCTTTGGTAAGCACATGGGGACAACGGCAGCCTCCGAGCCAGCGATGCAAAGCACATCACCCTACTTGCACGACCAAGCAAGCTTCCAGAAGATGTGGGATGAGGTCGGGCAATTAACCAATACTAGATGGGTGGTAGATATGAAGGGCTTGGAGATGCCGGCCGACGATAACTTGTGTGCTCCGAAGGGGGCAGTCCCTTACAAGTTCACCGTCTACCAGCTTCCGCATTAGGTTGCTTAATGCGTTTTCATGTTATTGACCCTATATTCGTGAGTTTGGGGAACGAGATTAATCTGTGGGCAATGAGGTATTGGCCCGATCATCCATAGAAAACGAGTGTAGAGCTGCTCGCGTTGCCCGAATCGCGAATGTCCTTGTTGTTCATCACATGGTACAGGGTAGTCCCATCTGAAACCGTTGCGGCGAGCTTGTTCTGCCCCGCCATGTACCGGCTCTGGATACGCGATGCTCGAGGCAGACACTGTCAAGCTTGAAATCCTGCCATACGCCGGTCGCACTTCGCTTCGCGGTCCTCCCGAGCCGGTCCCTGGGTCGCGGAACGCAGCTTGACGCTTCGGCGAGTTATGCGCTTTCGAAGCATGAGTAGCCTGCCACAATGGACGGCGATTGGGATGAGGTAGGTGCACCACCTGTGCCGCCGGGTTCTCGATGCACAGCACAACAGAAGCAGCGAGCCGCGGAGCCGGAATTGGGAATATCTCGAGTGCTTACCTTCTCTCTCTGGCCAGGTCGTCCGGATACCGTTTCCGCCTCCGGGCGTCCACGCAATGCCGACCCCGGTAGCGACCATGACCTTCGACAACGCACAGGAGCTTTTATGGACAGGAAATGATTTTGTAAGGGTTGACCCGGGTCCCGTACGATTGATTCTCTTCTGAAACGTCAAACAAGGGCCGTGTTACCTCCTTCTACGGTTCCGAACTGCAACGATATACCTCCTTCAAGGCTCAACTCTCTAGCGATGGACCCGTGCGACAGATACTGGTCAACGAGAGAGGAATCGTGGCCCTTGGGTCGAAGGACCTCCATATGGCCCTGCGAAGGGGCCCCCCGATATGGCATTTGAAGTATGAAGCCAGACTGCTCGACATGGGGCCTGCGAACTGACAATTCAAAGGCACGACGCGATGAAAGAATTACGCTGCATGAGCTTTACCTCGAAAGGAACCGCCGAAATTATTATTGCTGGTCTACAAGACGTGATGCTGGTTGTCGATCTGTCTAAAGGAGAGGTCGTCAAGGAAGTGAGCGGCTTCCAATCATCAACAGACTACGGCATGTCGCTGACTGACCTACGACATGTAGGTACCCACGGAACATCACTATACCATAATGAAGCGCGGCCGTTACATTTGTGCGGCGGCCAAGAACGGCTCGGTTCACCTACTGGATCCAATCAGCTTCGCCGTCGTTAAGATGTGGAACGCTCACTCGGCTCTGATCAGTGACATGGATGCACAACACGACTTCATAGTAACATGCGGGTACTCTCTGCGCCAGGGCCAGAACTACATGCTGGACCCCTTCCTCAACGTATTCGACATCAAGAAGATGTCGTCGATGCCCCCGATCCCGTTTCCCGCAGGTGCAGCGTACGTGCGCATGCACCCTAGGATGTTGACCACAAGCATAGTGGTCTCACAGAACGGTCAAATGCACATTGTTGACCTTATGAACCCCAATACGAGCAATGTTCGCCAGGCAAATGTTCTCACCTATCTCAGCATGTTCGACATTGCACCATCTGGCGAGGCCGTTGCTATTGCGGATGCTGAGTGCCATATTCACCTCTGGGGATCACCGTCCAAACTCCATTTCGTGGACCTGGCAACACCTCTGGAATTTGCTACCTCGGAGGAGCCGACGCCAAACTTTGACTGGACATCGGAAACGTGAGTTCTTAGAATGCCCCCAAAGATACTGGACTGATTGTTAAACCTTGCAGTCCGCTCAACGCTGTGGGTATGCCATATTACCGGGAAGTACTTGTATCCGCCTGGCCTGATCTAATATGCGATGCCGGTGCGCCGCCTGTCAAGTACGACCAGCAGTTCTTGACTGGACTGAAGGCCACTGAATTCGGTCTGTATGGCCGAAATACGCGAGGGCTTCGAAGGAACCAGGCCGAGGATACCCGCGATACCGGCCTTTCCGTCAATTCTGGGCTCATGGCACCCAAATTCCTTAGCGAAAAGGCTAGAGAATCTGCGAAACTGTCTACGCCTGTTGTTGAGGAAAAGATTGATGACCTGGCCAGCCCTCTGAATGAGATGGAAGTTAGCAGCAAGAAATCCGAGGTACCAGTGATGTACCGCAACGTCGAAATCAAGTACAGCAAGTTTGGTGTGGACGATTTCGATTTTGGGTCAGTTTGACAAGCACGTCCCGGGGGTATGTACTGATCCTTCGACAGATTCTACAACAAGACGCGGTATTCGGGCCTAGAGATTCACATCTCAAACTCTTACGCAAACTCTCTTTTGCAGATCATGCACTTCACCCCCTTGCTCCGAAACTTGGCTCTGCAGCACGCAGCAACTGCTTGTGCAAACGAGTTGTGTCTCCTCTGCGAGATGGGATTTCTCTTTGACATGCTACAGAAAGCCGATGGCTCCATTTGTCAAGCTACAAATATGCTAAAGACGCTCAGCCACCATCCTCAATGTAAGCACATTCTAGCACTGGCAATGAGGTAAATCTGACAATGGCAGCTGGTCCTTTGGGTCTTCTCGAAGAGGATCCCCACGGTTCAACCCTGAACGTCATGCTGCAGGGCTTAACACGGTTCTTGTTGGACAAGATCGTCCACGATTTCAAGACCATGTCTCCTGCATCCCCAGGCCTGGAACAGGTAAGATTGATTGACCATCCACGAAAGGGTTCAACTTAACAAGATATAGGTTTTGGCAACGTCTGCCACTACGTCAATCCGATGCATCAACTGCAGGAGCGAGTACACGCGGCCCGGATCAACCTTCGTCAACGATCTATTATACCCATCTATTGTTGGTTAGCCTCCATAGCCTGCCTCTCCTTTCTAACCTGCCCTTTAGAAAACACCGGCTAGGAATACCAAATCACCTCGGATCACGTTCTCCCAAGTTCTTAAGAACAGCGTTGAGAGAGAAACTACATCTAAAGGCTGGTGCGGTAGGTGTCAACGTTACCAAACTATAGCGACGCGAAAGACGATCCACAGCATCCCTTCTGTTCTTATGCTCAATACATCCATCACTAGCCAGGATCACCGAAGCCTCTGGGCTACTCCTGGATGGTTGCCAGAGGAGATCGGTATTATTGTTGAACAGGGCCAGTTCTTCTGTTACGAAGGAAAGGACTTGGAGCTTCACCTTCAGCGTGGAATTCATACCATCACCGTCTACTCGCTGATAGGCATGGCGATCAATATTGAGAGTGGCCAGACACAAAAGCCGCATCTTGTGGCCATGGTCAATGGTCAGTAGCCTAAATTGTACCCTACCCGCGTTTCGGCTGGTATAACTAACAATTTCAGCCGCTCATTCGGAACCGGAAGCTCCCGGGCAGAGTCAGTGGCACTTGTTCAACGACTTTCTGGTACGCTCGGTGAGCACAGAGGAAGCACTAACGTTCAATGCATCCTGGAAAGTACCATCAGTTGTGGCATTCCAGGTGAAGAAAGCCAACAACAAGATCGATATGGAGTGGAGGAAGAACATAGACACCTCGCTCCTTTACCAAGATTGGAAGTAGGTTGCCCTTACGCCTATGCACCGTGAAGGAAGAGCATTAACCCCACAATGTAGCACCAACGCGCAGGCCGGTGGCAAGACTTATCGAGTTCTGAACCCCGAAACTGAACGTCCTGGCCCGAGCACAATCATTGCGCTCGATACCGAGTTCGTTGCTGTTCGGCAGCCCGAAATCGAGATGAATTCAGACGGTGAGAGAGAGACGATCCGTCCGATCGTGTACGCGTTGGCTCGGGCCTCTGTCGTACGAGGAGAGGGCGAGGACGAGGGCATGCCGTTCATTGACGACTATATTGCGATAAGAGAGCCTATAGTCGACTACTTGACGTCGTACTCAGGAATTACCCAAGACGATTTAGATCCACGGATATCCAAACACAGTCTCTTGCCACTGAAGGTGGCTTACAAGAAGCTCTGGATCCTTCTGAACCTGGGATGCAAGTTCCTCGGCCACGGCTTGAAGCAGGATTTCCGGGTCATCAACATCCACGTACCTAAATGCCAGGTCATTGACACGATAGACCTCTTCTTCTTGAAGTCTCGACTACGAAAGCTGTCCCTGGCGTTCCTCGCGTGGTACTTGCTGAAAGAGGATATTCAGCTGGAGACGCACGACTCCATCGAGGATTCGAGGACTGCGTTGAAGCTGTACCGAAAATACTTGGAGTTCCAAGACGCCGGGATCCTGGAGACGATGCTTCAGGATATTTACCGTGCCGGGCGCGACGTCAACTTCAAGCCGCCGCGAAAGGATGACCAAGACATTCAGAGGACGGATACGCCTCCGTTGCCAGTAGAGGGAGGTCCTGGACCCACGACGCCGGCACGGCTGGGATCGTCAGGAGGATCGGTGTTTGGGGGAGGAGCGAGCTGGACGCCGGGGAAGGCATCGCCCCTGCGATAGACGTGGGGGATGGGACACGACAGTGTGGAAAGGGGTGAGTATCTCAGGTAGACGTGTGAACCGTAGTCGATATTAGATGGCGTATATTCAAGCAATTGGCAGGCCAGTAACGTTATCCCGAAGAAAAAGCGGCGATGATGCATTCGCCAACAGCGCCGTGTCCACGTTGGTTGTGTTTTCAATTCGTCAACATCTTTGGCAATATTCAACTAAGACGCCTCTACATGCTACAACTAGTAGTTGTCCAGTCTACCAGTTATCCGGACGATGCGTCTTTCCTGCCTTGCTATTGAATGGGAGCAGCACATGCTACGTCTATCCTGCGGTAGCATGATCCTGCCTCATTCCACGTCACATGCGATGGCAAGGCTGGTCTTTCGATTCTCGTCGATTCCACACATCCGCGTTTCTCCGAGCAACGAGAGCCCGGAACCCAGAACGAGAAGGAGGCACACGATCAGAAGCAAGGAGAAGACAAGGCGTACTGCCAAATTGAGGAGCACACGCATGTGAGAGCGCTCAGGGCTTACCGCTCCTGTGCTGGCTTTTCGACCTGAACCCCTATTCGTCTCCCCCTTATCCCCTTTTGCATCGACGAGGCTTACACGATGCTCAACCGGGCTCGTCTCTCGCTTGTAGACTTTGAGAACTCGCCTACCGAGCGGGATACGGAATCAGATGGAAGATGACGGTCCTGTCATCACCAGGTCAAGGAGGACGAGGCGTGGGCGACCCCGTTTGTACGATAGCGTAGCATAAGGGCGCGTGTCTCCTCCCCGGATCTTGTTCTCTTCTTTCCTCCCTCCTACATACACACGCTCCCGCACTTCTCACTTCTACTGCTCTCCATACCTACCTACACATTCACACATTTCCCATCTTTTTCACAATGCTTTCAAATCGTTCTCGATTGATTGTTGCGTCGGCCCCTCAGCGCCTGTCTGAGACCGTGGGGGGGGGGGGGGTTTCGCTAGTTAATGTGAGTTGCTCCTTTCTGTTGTTCACTCGCGCATCTTGGTCTCTCTTTACGTCAACAATAGCGTCTACCTGCCCCTTTCGTGCGCCATGCGCGTTGAAACGGTGCCCTGCCTTCCATCGTCATTCATCTCTTCCCTTCCTGCCCTTATATGTTCCCTGCTTCCTGCTTCCTGCATCCTGCTTCCGGTCCTCACCAGGGGAGCACCTCTGTGTTCGCTCCAAAACGCGCTCGGTGCGCGATTTGGGGTTTCTCAGTTCCATCACCAACCCCCTTGGCCCCAACACGCGCATCAACAGGGAGTCCTGTTGACAACCTGTCACTGACCATGACGCGTGTTCCCCTTGCCCGCTATCGTCCCTTTGAGCATTCCGAACATTCCCATTGCCTCATCTAGTATCTTTATATCTGCTTGCTTTATTGTCTTCAGAAGCATTGTCCGCATTTCCATCACCCGAATCATCATTATGGCGATCTCTACTGGGATTCTTTCAGCCCCATTGCCGCCCCGTCCTAGCCCTTACACTGCTTCTGCTGCTTCATTTTCTTGTGACGTTTTGCAAATGCTCTGGTTGAGATTTACTGACTAGCAACAGGTCTAGTATGACAATTACTACAACCACCAAGAAGGTTCGTTTGTTCCCTTGCCTTGGAAGAGAATTGCTAGTCTGCCTAATTATAGTGGCCGACGGATTCAGGACTGGGTTCAGCATGCGCCATCGCCAAAGCAACACCTGCAGAAACCCGTCTTCATCCAGCCCAGGATCGTTCGACTTCCTCTTCTTCCAGCGGAGGACCCTTGTTACGCTGAACCGGTTTCCAGGTCGTCAGCGTCCCCATCCCCAGTATCCCCAGCATTCGCCCCTCCCAGACGGAACGTCTTCGCCGGATCGGTCCTTGGCTCGTCCTTTATGGCAACAGATACGGATGATTCGGGGTGGTCTCGATTTGGGCGTGAATACGATCTGAAGGTCCGCGGCATCCAGCCCCAGGCTTCTGAGGATTCTCTCGTTACCCAGTCACCACACCGAGACGTCTTTGCAGCATCAAATCCAGGCTCTTCACTCCTCGCGACTTAGTTGGAGCAGGACAATGGCCAGATAAAATGTGCGCAATCCGTCACCCCGTTCTACTTGGGACCGACTATGCCGACCAAAGCCCAGTCCCCCGAGGCACCCGGGAACGACATGATTGTTTTCGATGATGGATACAACATCGAAGACGGCCTTGACACCGGCTCAGAACATACCTTCTCGTCCGAACCCGCTGAGGATGAATACATGTTCGAGTCAAAGTGTTACTGGCTATATCATTTCGTCCACGGCTCTTTGGTGGAGCAGGGTGATGCCATTCATCGGGCTCCTGATCTTGACGCTGCCTCTGAGCACCTTTCGGAACACACCGTCTCCTCTGAACCTACGGAAGACGTCAATTTCGACACGGCCTCTAAACACACCTTTTTATCCGAGCGGGTCGAGGACGAGTATATGTTTGAGTGAAAGTGTTATTTGCTGTACCATTTCGTCCACGGTTCCCTTGGTGAAAAAGACGGCCCTATGGTTCCGATTAGCGACTGGTAACCGGCTCCGTCAAATTCTTCTGTTTCGTTGGAGGAGGAGCCTGCAATTCACCCAGTTGCACCCGCGTCAACTGTTCTGTCAGATTCGTCTTCGTCAGAGGAGGAACCCTTCGCCCACCCAGGCGCACCCGCATCACCAGACCTTTCCGGCTCATCTTTCTAGTCAGAGGAGGAGGCTCCGGCTCACCCAGTTCCCCCGAACCACAAGGTCTTTCCGGCTCGCCTTTCTGGTCAGAAGAGGATGTAACGCCTTTCAGACCTCTGAAGTGTGAGCTTCCCTCTACTATTTGTCTCAGTCTCATGTACAACCGATATCTAACTCTCGTGCTCCATCTAGCCTCACCCATACTTTATCATCGAATGAAGCTATGGCTGTTCCATTCTTTCGTCCAGCGTTTGCCCAAGACCTCGAAAGTCAAATGGATCACGATAGTCTTGATCAGGAATGTTCACCCTCGTCAACTGGCTTCTTCAAGAACACCATCGTCAAAAGTCTTGCCATAACGGCTGCTGCTGCTACTGTCATTGGAGTTGGATCTTGGCTTCTTTTTGGGCGAGCGAGTTTTGGGTGTAGGTTCTGTTCCGGGACTGGGTCGAGGGACTCGGGGCTGGAGATTAGGGGCATGACCAGGGGCCGGATGGAGTTTGGGGCAAGGGGTGGTGCTGTCTATTCTTATCATGCTGTTTTGCTGTTGCTTTTTACTGTTGCTGCATCATTGTTGCTGCTTTACTGTTGCTATTTGGTTTTTGGCTTTCTGTTCCTGTTTTTGGTTTGTTTAAAAGATTACTGGCTTTTCATCCAACTGAACTAATTCAACTCATCTTTCCCATTCTAGAAGCCTTGAGTTCGCCTATAGTTTTTGGGCAAAGTTACAAAATTATCATTGCGATACAGGAGCTTAAATGATCTTGACCTCACTTTACAATACGAACTTTGTAGTACTAAATCGGCAGCCTTGTATGTGGATTGAAACTGCTTCCTCCGTATAAAGAAGGGGCTGACTCCAGTAACAAACAATATTCCAAAGGACCTAGCTTGGAAAAGAACTTTCAGGAATTTTAAATAAAAAAGGGGGGAATGCTCTAGCGACATTCTTCAACGCCATGTCTGCCCGCCTCACCAACACCCAAGGGGAGGGCGGAGGATTTCCAACGCCGTCTATGCATTATATTTGTATGGCAACAGCCTCCCCGCCGCCGCCGCTGCCCGCTGTGAGGGGTACCGCGCTTTCCTTGATGACGCCGTGAGAAAGTGTGTCAGAGCATTGGTTCTGCATGGCTGCCTGCGGGTTGTGGATTTGCATTGTTATTGACAACTTCATGTTGCGTGGCTATACTACAGCTCGGATTCGGCGCCGCCGTTGGCGGAGAGGGTCATGGGGCTGCCGTTGTGCGTTTGCCGCTGGCGGAGGCGGGCGTTGCCGGGAGGCCGGCGACGTGCGACAGCCCTGCCGTTGATATTCATGTTCTCGTCCTCGTCGTCGGATTCCACGTTGTGCTCCGTGTACAGCCTCGCCTCGTCCAGATCGGTGACGTCTGTTGGCCTGTCCCGCAGCCACTGCATCCTGGGCCCTGACCGTGCCCGCTCCGATACTCTGAAGCCGTAGATCTTGGGCTCGTATATGCGGCCCGGACCAAGGCCGGGTGCGATGTTCCGGGCGTACATGCCATCCACCAGGGGCTCGTCTTCGGGCACCCGAGAACCGCTACTAGAGATGACGTCGGCGCCGCGCTTGGTCAGGTCGTACTCGGGGAAGGTGAGGAGGAACAGCGCGCCAAAGGTGCGGCCAAAGAATGCGCCGTCGACGGTTTGAAAGCGACTATTGGGGGGTACGTAGACGTCTAAGCAGGAGGGGCAGAAGAGCTTGACCGTGTCTTCGCCAGGGATGTCGGAGAGGCCCACGGGCAAGGTTCTAGCTTGATCGCAGTTTGTTCGCGGACAACAGCCGAAGTGACCCAGCTCGTACTTCTCGCTCATCTGTTGGATTCCTACGCGGGAGCAGATGAAGCGTTGGTGGATGAGACCGTACAGCATTTCTGCGGACGACTCGATAACGGATAAGTCGCTGGCCATCCTGCTGTGATGCCTGCGCTCGCCGGCGGCCCTGGCTGCTGCTACGCGTTCCTGGCCATCCCCCAAACCCGACTCATTATCGTCGTCTTCTTCCTCTTCTTCCTCATCATCGTCATCATCCTCAGGCTCGACATCTAATATCATCTAACAGCGGAGCACGGGCTTAGCAGAGGTACGTTGGGGGGGGGGGGGGGGGGGGGGGGGGGGGGACGTAGATAACGCGGCAGACATACTTCCAGAGCCTCTTTATACATGGCAACCTGCGTCTGCAGACCGGTGAGGTTGAAGTCATCCTCGATAAACTCCTCTGACACCTCGGCAAAGTACTCGTGCCCGAGCAGTGAGCAGAAGCTCGAGATCCAGGACTCGGGCGTGCCTGACGAGGTCGACATGGTGTCGTCGTAAGAGGCGATGATGTCCGAGGGCGGGCCGAAGATGCCTAGAGCCGCTGCGGGATCGCGTCCAGAAAAGATTGGAGCCAGGGTTTCGAAGTTTGAGTTGCGGATCGCGCGCTGGGCCTGTATTGAGGTGTGGCTAGGAAAGAGGACGTGGATCGGCTGTGGGCGAGGCCGGCGCTGGCGGGGGCGTCGAGGGGATATTCGGTGAGATTGGGGGGAAACGGGATCACTCTGAAGGCATGGTCGAGCCGCCAGGTAACAATGCGCCAGAAATGCAAAGAAAAAAACAGCCAGAGGCGGGAAAAGATGCTTCTATGTAGACGGGCGAGGCTGTTGTTGGTTTTCGTCCGTCGGCGGGGGGGGGGGAGGTGACAAGGAAAATAAGGCAGCGTTGAGCTTTGATTCGACGGGGTCGTGGCTGGAGGAGGGATTGGAGTGATCCCCCTCCAAATTGCCCTGAAGTGCTAGGAGGGGTGGTGCTTTTGAACCGTGCGCGCGCAGGGTAGGTTGGCCTGCCAAGCCTTGCTGCGAGCTGGACAAAGGTGGTCGGAGCTTTTGTTTTGCCGGCTTCCGATTCCTAAATCTTGACCTTACGATAGGTGGTGCTGGTTGATCATCAAGAGCTAACTTGGCTATTGCTCTTGCTGCAGCTATTACATCGACTTGAGTCTCATTCAGACACGAATGACGAATAATGCCAGGATAGCAATTCTAGTCCGTTGAAGTGGTTGCTGACCGCCATGATCCTAGTCAACATGTGATTGACTCCCCACGGATCCTACCGAAATCTCGTCCACCTCTTGTCCATTCTTGGCCTTTTCCCCTGGATCCTGGGTCATGCTTGCGCTTCGTACAAGCGGCTCGTGCTTACGAGCTCGGTTTGTCTGTACGCTCCCTACTACGTCGAAATGGCGTCGTTACAGTACTCATCCTGTTGAAACGGCCTCTTGTTCTGAAGACACGACGCTGGGCCTCAAGGCATTCCTCGAGACAGCGTGGATTCCTGGCAGGCCGCTCGTGTATCGAGCGCGGGCCGGTTCTCCTACGGTGCATCTCCCCGCTGTGGACAAGTGGTTCTCCAACTCTTCGCCAGCTGGAGATGCAAGCTCCAGTGGCACGACCAGTGTCTTGTCGTCCTACATGGGCAAGTTCCTCGACTGGCCGTTCCCATACGAGTTGGTGGTCCAGGACGCGAGCCGTTCCCAGGATAGTTCTGTGAGAGCGTTTAGTGACTGGCTTCTGTCGAGCCGAGACATGACGGATCAGATGCTGGCCGGCATCATTCAGCCTGCTGTCGCTGAAGGGGAGAACCGTGCATTTTTCCAGCTGTATGCGCCCTTGCGCCTTCTGGCCAAGGCTCTCGAGTTCAATACCCTCTCGGATCGTCCTGGTAGCCAGCCGGTACAGCTGTACATCGCTCAATCCTCCTTGTCCGACCTACCAGAGCCTCTGCAGCATGACCTTCCAACACCGCACCTTGTCCAAAAAGCAGGCAAGGGCGACGTGTACAGCTCGAGCGTATGGCTTGGCACAGAGCCGACATATACGCCCCTCCACCGTGATCCCAATCCCAACCTGTTTTGTCAAATTTGCAGCAGCAAGGTTGTGAGACTGCTTCCACCGAGCCTCGGCGAGCAGCTTTTCATTCAGGTCCAGGCTCGGATCCATCAGCGAGCCAACAGTCGCATCCGTACGTCGGAGATGATGGAGGGGAAGGAAAGGGAAGAGCTGCACCGCGCCGTATGGGAGCCTGACACGCCTGTCGACGAACTGGTTGAGGCGAAACTGGACAGTGGGGATGCTTTGTTCATTCCCCAAGGGTGGTGGCACTCGGTGAAGAGTCGCCAGTCAGAAGGCAGCCTCAACGGATCGGTCAACTGGTGGTTTCGTTGAATCCCCTATTCAAGTCGGTAGAAGGCTACATAACACATCTCGATCATAGACGACTACGCAACGGGAAACATAAAATGTAGCTTTGTATTATCTGTACACTAGGCACACATTTCTTATCAACGCATTCATGTTCTTTTAACAGGCCGGCAGATGATCCAATTCATGTATCCAACGGGCCACAGCGTCGTCTCGATGCCACTTCGAATCTCCCATTCGCTCGTGTCTGCACCGCACCCACGAAGCAACGCCTCTACCTCTTCCGGCGTCCTGGTTCGTAGTGCTGAAATGTACCCATCAAATGCCAAGACAAACGGGATGATGGGAATGATGCACGAGAAGAAGAAGGTCAGGGGTGATCTCCAACGCCACGAGTAATACGGCGCGAGCAGGACGGCCCCGAGACCGAAGAGGGTTGGCCCGATGAGGCTCGCAAGGTCACGCTTCTGCAGCTCGAAGATGGCAAACCCCTCGCTCGTCTCCACCGTGTTCCTCAGGATGTCGCTGGCCAACGGGTCGTCGAAGTGGTGAAAGGCGAGGTTGAACAGCCGCATGACCTTTTTGCCATCGCGGCGCTGCGTCACGTGCTTGGGCGCCCTGCTGGCGTCTACGCTGCCAACCTCGTACGAGATGCGCGGGCTGTGGCGGGTGACGCGCTCCCACGCGGGCACGTTGGGGTGCAGGTCGGTGAGGACGAAGTCGACGAGGGGCTTGCCGGCGCGGCCAAGGATGCCGTTGACAGCGCTCTCGATGGCGGGCGTGGGGCCGCCGCCGCCGGCGCAGAAGTCAATGTAGGTGTAGGACGAGACGTCTTCGCCGAGCTCCCTGACTAGCTGTCTGGCGGCGTGGTCAGCTGGCGAGGATGCCTGCCCGGGCAGGCAAATGGTCCAGAGGATCGAGAGGCTGTCTTGGACACGGGCGCGTAGGGGGCTCGGAAACCTGCGCGGAAATGACCAGACATGATTAGCTGATGAGAGTCATATGAGACCAGCATTTGTTTATATAAGCACTCAATGAACACCGGTGCTGGGCGTGCCAGGAGGATGAGCACAGCCCAAGCTGTGAGCGAGGAAGTGAAGTGAAACGTCATGACGTACCAGGGCTGGTCATCAATCTCCCAAAGATGTAGCCGTGGGATGAGAGGAGCCATGTCGTGAGAGACAGCCTAGGCTGTTCTGTTTGTGAGTAGACAAAATATTAACGTCCAAGCTTGTACGAGATACTGGGTGGCTTATAATCTCGCACACCATGTATTGGGCTCTTGACGATGGTGGGAAGGGTTGAGAGAACTAACTGAGCAATCATGCCTTGCACTGGCGCACGCACTGTTTCTACAGGGCCCAGGTGCCCAGCTAATTACCTTATGTTTCTGCACCACTACGGTGTGGGACTGAATCAACATGGGCCATTTCTACAGCAAACCCGCGGGGAAAAGCATGACGAGATGATGTAAAGTACAGCAGGAATACCCAATCGTCACGTCTTCTAGAACTTGGTATGCAAGGTCATGTATTTTACCCTTCAATGCAGGCCGTTTGCCTCATCGTAAACTACCTGGCTAGGGTTTCGGGGCAGAGTGTGCTTCTGCGTCTGCGTACGGATCAAACCCAACCGTCCGCTTCGTCTCGCTCCTAGCCTTCCACTGCGCCTCGCCCACGAGCCCCGTCGTCGAAGTCTCTTCTAGGAAAAACGTCATGACGTGGTCGGGGATCGCCAGGTGCGACCTTTGCTGAAACTCCTGCAGGCCCGCCAGCCGGATCATCATCTCCAGCAGTGATAGCGAAGTCGTGATGGCCCTGAACGGCGACCTGTCCACGAAATCCTGCGCTTCCTTCCCTAACGACATTTTGCTGCATCCGTTTAGACCTTGTGCTGACAGTGATGGTGCAGAGTATGATGGTGAGGATACTGAGAGAGAGATATTCCTCAGCTGCCGTACAAGAATTGAGTCGAGCATGCCGTTGGCCCTTGGGGGCACAGGCTTCCCGGCTTCGCTCCCGGTGTCGTCTGTATCATCAGAAGCACTGTCGTCACACGTATCCTCCTCAAACATCTCAAGGGCTAGCCACTCAGGGTCTAGATGTTTGGGCAGAGTGCCACTGCCCCGCCTCAATACGGCTTTGTCTTGCGTGATGATTACGGTCGGAGCCATGTGCCCTTGCAACTGTCGGTCGACCTCCGCTTGCTCATCTGTCTCATCAGGGTCTTTTGACAGCAAGATTCCAGATACTGACTCGACCCCTGAATCAGCTCCAGTGGCTGTAGCCATGCTGTCCTTGCTTGCAGCGACATCCCTCTTGAGAAGAAGCACCGGCATGCTGTCATTCAAAGATGCGTCGCCCACGTTCAATATCTTGCCAGTGTTGGTGTAAAAGATCTTGGAGATTTGTTGTATAGGAATGAGCTCTTTCAAACCGCAGCGGCCAACACTGCCGTCTTCCCCAGAGTCTTCAGGCCGATCATGTACTCTACCGTCGTCCAAGTCCTGGATTATCTCAAGATGGTATTGGTACTGCACGCCATCTGATGACGGTAGCGAGTCTTGCGCAGCTCGACACAGCCGAACCCGCGCCTTATGGATGACTTCCTGCCAAAGAGGCTTTCTGTCGCCATCGTCAAGGCCATATGCAGGCTTGTTGGAGGGTCCTGATGTTTTTGGTCCTGGATCACTACATGATATCCCATTGTGTGTTGCACAGGCTACCGATGCATGGCCCTTGAAGAGCATGTAAAGTGAAAGACTAAACACCGGACCGATTTCGACGGTTTCGTGGGGACTCTGAGCGTGCTGAGTGTCGCCTATGATGAGGAGCGTGCTTGCTTGCAACAGCCTGGAAGGCGATATGCCTGTGGGAAGCAAGGTAGACAGACTCTCGCCCGAAGCCGTGATTGCCAGCTGCAGCAGCGGTATCTCTCTATCTATCCGGTCCAGCAACAGCTTGATGTCCGATATGATTGTGTGGAGATGAAGAGTCGCCGGCGGTTTTCCATCTCTCGCTTCGGATACGGAAGCTTGCTGCGAATGCTCCTGGGCGGTGGCGGCTAGCTGGATACGATAGCCAAGAGAAACGATCTCGGAGCGAAGCGACTTTGTTAAAGGCAAGGCCGACGCAAGGGATGCATTTTCGTGACCAGACCTAGACTTCGATTAACCACCGTAACCATTCGAGGGTTTGCCATTGCTCACTTCAACTCCACCAGATCAATGACTGGTGAGATGACCTGGAGTGCGGTGAGCAACTAGTTCTAGGGTGAGCTGATGCAAATATGCGCTACCTTGATTTTGTTGTCGAGGACCTCACGAAGAGAGCTCAACTGCTAGTGGAGGTTCTCGTCGTCGACCGACTTCATCAATCTCGAAACCTGGCTTATGGCGAAGGTCGAGGTCAAGGCGATTCCTGATCTGATGGCGTATCTCATCGCCTGCACCCCGACGGCAGCAAGAAAATCGTCCATAGCCGAGGGAGGAGGGTCAATAAGCGGTGAAATGTTATCATGACTTGGAAGATAAATGGAGGTGTCGAAACAAAACGTTGAATTGCAAGGAAACCGAAGCTAGTAATTGTCACGACCATGCAGCTTACCGTTGTTGCGGCAGTCTGCTGCAGCAGTGAATAAGCCATGTTCAGCGTACACCACCGATACCAACGGGGTGGAGGGGCAATGGCACAGTGCGCTTGCACCCCGCGATGGCTGGGCCGCGCATAGGTAACATGAGGCCCAATGACTCACTGTGGCAATCTGATGAAACCAGGTTCTTCTGAAAATTATGACTGATTTTGCTGACTTCGAAGGTGATCAACGCTTACTTGCGGTTAATCGACCAAAACCGACGAGTTGAGAATGAGTCAACGGCGCGACCTTGCTGCCTGAAAACTGGCACGAGCATATAGTGTGAGGGCAGCCATACGCACAGTAGCTACCCCTCCAAACCCATCAATTCTTGGTGGGGCTTGAATTTTCACCTTGATCAGGACGAACAATCAGTGCCACCATCCTTTTGGTGTTTGTTACGAACAAGTCCATCAAGTAGCTGAGTCTCGACCACTTGGCGCATCCGAACCTCTTCCGTCGATCAAGGAGGTTCTTCCCAGGCCTTCGACTTCCTCAGATCGATCGCGCGATAATCCGACACTTCAGAGGAACGGCACCCAAGCGGCCGCCTCACTTTAGGGCTCCCACGTTAAACAAACCTCTCTTACGTCTACCCCGTAACGAAATCGACCGAAAATGTCACACCTGAACTCGTGGGAGGACGACCCTTCCGCTCAGGATGAGAACCTGTCACGGCAGACGCAGCAGCAGCTCAACATGAACCCTCAGAACCCCGCTCAGGGCCGAGGTGGCAGCTTCCGACCTGCCGTCGCCTCGTTTCAACCCGGTGCCGCGTCATTCCAGCCGGGACAAGCATATGGTGGTGGCTTTGCGCCTCAGTACCAGCAGCAGCAATATTACCAGCAGGGTTACTACCCTCAGTATGGCGGTCAGCAGCAGGGCTTCGACCAGTACAACCAGGGATATGGCGGCGGCTTCTCCCAAGGTTACAATCAGGGCTACGGTATGGATTATTCGATCATCCCGCGACTCTTCAGAAAGCTGACATGTCTGTGCTAGGTGGCGGATACCCCCAGTACGGCCAACAGCAAGCACAACAGGCACAGCCTGCTCCGTCTGCTCCGTCTGCTCCACAGGCGCAACAGCAACAGCAATCCCAGGCACCTCAAACCAATCCTGCTCCCGCAGCACCAACGATTGCCAAACGGCCAACAGATGAACCGGATGCGGCCGCGTCCGCACCGAAGCCCGTAGCGACTCAAGAGGGTGGCGCCAAGGTCCTGAGTATTGGAGCAGATACCACCGCCGCAAAGCCCAAGGCTAAGGTTCTCTCCCTGTCCGCGGCCGTTGCCAAAGACAAGGAAGATAAGGAAGACAACAAAGACGACACAAAGCCTGATCCCCTCGACAAACCGGAAGCTGGTCAAAAGGCCACGGCAACCAAGGCTATCGCAAAGACTGGCGAAAAAGCTGGCAAAGCTGCGTCCTCTAGCGGAAAGACATCGCCAACTCCGTCATCCGGACGATCTAGTCCCTCTGGACCGGGAGAGAAGAAGGCACAGCGCGATGCTGATGCCGTGACGAAGGAACAAGCCGCGGACGTCGACGACGAAACCTTGAAGGAAATCTACGGCAAAGAACACGTCAACATTATCTTTATCGGTCACGTCGACGCTGGCAAGTCTACTCTGGGCGGCTCCATTCTCTGGGTTACCGGTATGGTCGATGAGCGAACCATGGAGAAGTACAAGAAGGAGGCCAAGGATCTTGGTCGTGAATCTTGGTACCTTTCCTGGGTTATGGATTTGACCAAGGAGGAGCGATCCAAGGGTAAGACTGTGGAAGTCGGAAGAGGCTTCTTCGAGACCGAGAAACGCCGATACAGTATCCTGGACGCACCTGGGCACAAGACATATGTGCCCAACATGATTGGCGGCGCCTCGCAAGCAGACGTTGGAATCCTTGTTATTTCTGCGCGAAAGGGAGAGTACGAAACTGGATTCGAAAGAGGAGGACAAACCCGTGAGCACGCCATGCTCGCCAAAACTCAAGGTGTGAACAAGCTCATTGTGGCCATTAACAAGATGGACGACCCTACGGTCGATTGGTCCCACGAGCGTTACCAAGAGTGCAGCACTAAGCTGGCCCAGTTCTTGAAGGGTACCGGTTACAACCTGAAGACGGATGTATTCTTCATTCCTGTTGCTGCTCAGCAGTCCATGAACATCAAGGAGCGCATTCCCGAGGGAGTAGCACCTTGGTGGAGCGGCCCATCATTGCTAGAGTACCTTGACAGCATGAAGGCGCTGGAGCGCAAGGTCAATGCACCGTTCATGATGTCGGTCAACGCCAAGTACCGTGATATGGGCACCATGATTGACGGAAAGATTGAGGCTGGCGTGGTCAAGAAGGGCATGTCCCTAGTCATGATGCCCAGGAAGGAGAAGGCAGAAGTTACAGCAGTGTATGGTGAGCAGGAAGAAGAAATCGGCATAGCTCAGTGCGGTGACCAGGTCCGCCTCAGACTGAGGGGCATCGAGGAAGAAGACATCCTGCCTGGATTTGTGCTCTGCTCTCCCAAGCGACCAGTGCATTGCGTGGCCGAATTCGAGGCGCAGATCCGTATCTTGGAGCTGAAGAGCATCTTGACCTCGGGCTTTAACTGCGTTATTCACGTGCACTCGGCCATCGAAGAAGTCACGTTTGCCGCGCTGCTGCACAAGCTGCAAAAGGGCACCAACCGCAAGAGCAAGAACCCCCCGACACATGCCAAGAAGGGGGACAGCATCATCGCGAGGATGCAGGTCATTGGCGGAGCGGGCTCCGTATGCGTGGAGAAATTCGAGGACTATCCTCAAATGGGTCGTTTTACATTGAGAGACCAGGTATGTCCAGGAAACAAGCTTCTGAGGCGATCATCCAGTTGGAATACTAACACACGTTGCAGGGTCAAACGATTGCTATTGGAAAGATCACCAAGCTGATCACTGATGAGTAAGGCACTTGGCCTCGCGAAAGTAGGGCCATGTGCAGACTGGAGTAGGGCTTCAAGACAGGAGAGGTGCATTAGACGGACCACAGAAGAGATGCTGACAGCACGTTTGGGGCTAAACTCTTGCATACTTTCATATGAATCGATGATAGCGTTACGCAAGAAGAGAGGGTTGGCCCAGGGTCCTGCCATTGTTCCCATGCAAGAACACGTTTGTCCTCATTCGAAGCTTCACAAGAGGTGGAATCTGGTTTGGCGATGAGTAAAGAAGGCAAAAGTAAAATTCACTTCCTAGAGTTACAATGGCAATGAAAGGTGTAAATGATTACGGTTGTCGTGATGGGCAGTCTTGCCGCGGCATCAGTACTTCCGGAAAAGGATTGTAGCACCAATGATGAGACGGCTCGAGCAACATCATGCCCACGGCAGGGATGGTCTATTCGCGGTAATGTAAGGCGGGAGTGGTCATGCTCGGGAGAATAGGTGAGACATGCAGCCATCTGATTAGGCAGTGTGACAGTGCAGGCCAATGAGTACAGGCAAAGGATTCCAGGCGAAAATGAACCGGGCACGATCGGGACACCAGAGGCCGAACGGGGGGCGTGTGCTTCGGCGCAAGTGTAGGCGTGGTTTCAACCGGCTCCGTTGCGGACCCCAGTGGAGATGGCGATTCCGGTGCCGTTCCTGAAGCCTGGGGACGGTGTGAAGGACGGCAGAGAGGAGGATGCCGTAGCTTGGGCATGAGCAGGCGCCGAGAGACGAGCTCAACTCGAGCGTAAGCGGAGCAAACTCACGAACACAGCAATCTTCGCAGAACAACGTCAAACCTAGGCGTTGCCGAGGTGAACAACACATAACAATTATTAACTGACCGCCCGGGAGCCTTGCCGGGAATGGATCTTTAGTTGACGTAAGGACATAAGTGCGATGCAGGCTAGGGGGGTTTAGAACGGGGCGCAGCGGGCGCCGTTTGGGATGGCACTAACGCCTGGCGGTGGGGAAGGGAGGAAGCCTCATGTTAGGGTTACGCTGAGATGAAAGGACGGAGAAAGTCGGAAGCAGGTCATGATGCTTCGGAAGCGATGAGCCAAGCGCATCTGGCCAATCGCCGCTGTGAGGCCGCCTAGTCGGTCTGGGGTCGATAAGACATTATCGTGAAGTGCATTGACGGGCTACGGCACACTTCCGGGCATGTGATGTGGGCGTGCTTGCACGGCTGCTAAACGTGACTACTGTAACCGACTATGACGAGATAATGGAAATAGTGCGAAAGCAACGATAGGATGAAGAAGCCGAACCAGGAATCGGGAAAGGGGTAGCGGCACGGTTGGTTGCATGAGACTGTTGCTCGCCAACGCTGTAGACTACTGCAAGCTGTTGACGGGCCTTGAGCGATGATGAGACGATGTCGTGGTGTATTCTTCGGCTATGACTTTTTCCATGATTTTCATGGGTTGGTGACAGGCGGGCCAAGTTGCTGCAAACGGATTGCTGAGAGCCTGGCATCGACTGGTCTAGGCCGTGGATATGCGGCCGGGTCAAATCGTGGGGTTCGGGAGCAGGGAAGAACGAGATCATGCAGAGCCGGCTTATCCAAGTCGTCGTCGTCGTCGTTGGCCGGCAAACATCCAGCCCTAGGCTCGTCCTGGAACAGGGCTTGCCCTGACGGACGAGTCGCAACGGCTGCGGGCTGGTCATGCGTTACACCCGCCGTTTGATAATTCTAGGTCACGTTGCTTGCTGCGTTTTCCCATTCCATGTTCAGCCCTGGTTAAAAAAAAAAAAAAAGGGTGGTTTTGCATGTGCTGGGAATGACACAACCAAGGGGCTTGGCATACGCATGGGGACAGATGCAGTGGCGCTTTTCACGATGTTCCAACCGCTGGGGGGGCACTTTCGACGCTGGCATCTTGAATACGGCAATGGACCAACAGGCGGCCTCCTTTCCCCCATCCCGTCCGCTTCCACCAGGCCGACCCAATTGATAGGATGGGCGGGCCATGTAATCCATCTTCACCCGGTTTTCCCCATTGCAAGGGAATGCAACGAAATAATCTACGGCGGCACGCCTGGTACGTCAATGATAGGTCAAACAGCGGCGGCCTACCACCGTGACCGTTGTGGTATGCCCTTTTCCTCTCTGCCAATGGTGTCCTCGTATCCGCCGACAAGAGACATGGATTGGATTCGCTGGTTGGTCGGGCCTGATGGACGGGCAGGCGATGATTTGGTGCCTCCCGGGGGTATTTGCCGTCCACGACGGGTTTCTGTTCTCGTGGACGGCGATCATGACGCTGCCTTTAGTGCCCTGTAGCTCCCCTCGTCCTTGGTACCGGCCGGCCAAACGGGCAGATCCCCAGGCCTGTCCACCAGAATTTTTACCCCTCCAGGCCCTTCTGAGCCCCTCCCCCTCCCCCCCCAACTTTTGGCACGAGGCAGCTTACAGGTCCAGCAAGTTGCATGCACGCTCTATAAAAGCCGGACGCGACTGCCTTCCATGCAAGCCGATATTGTGTCCTGCAACTCGAGCAACCTTCTATTGCCCATCTTGACGAGTCCAAACCTCCACCTTTCAACATCACACACTGACCAAACCCGCCCTCTCTGCCCGCCGCATTTCGCATTAACAGCTGCCCTTGTCCCGATATCTAAACCAGGGGGCCCTCTAGTTCATCCACGCCCCTCCCCAAGTGCTCAGCCCGTCCGCCAACCCGATCATCTCCACCACCGCCTTCCGACATATCCTCGTAGCCGCGCAGACAGGCTTCCGCTCCCCACGGTCAAGACCCGTCTTCCCCAGTCCCAAGCGAAAAAGCCAAGGGCTGCCGGTACCAAGCGTACTATCCTCGGCCCTCCCCCTTTCTCTTGCCCGCCAATATCGCCCAGCCAAGCGGCCTGGGCCACAACCCGCCCAAATTCCACCTTGCGGGGACTTCCCGTGGCTTTCCCTACGATCCCTAATCCCACGCCCCCTTCGCGTGGCCCGAGGTCATTGCCCGGCCTCTTACTACAAGACCACTGCAACATATAAGACGATGAAGAACCCCGTCTACAGACCCGGATCACCATACATCGATCCATCCATCAAAGGCCCCGTCTCTAGGCTCAAGGAACAAGGCACTGATTTGCGCAAAAGTATGTCTGTCCCTTGTCCCTGACAGCTGAGACAGCTCACCCACGACATGGAACTAACATGATTGTCCTCCAGTGATTGCCTCAAACGTAAACAAGACTGCTCTTCACCCTGGCGGTGTCCAGTAAGTTGTCTTGCCGCAACTATCACCCTCAACAATTACTGACCAGTCACTTTCAATAGGCCTCACCGCGAGCACACTGAGCTCGGTATGCTGCCAAAACATCGACGATCCGTCTTTGCCCACTGACGATGACCCCAGAGGAGGAACTTCATGAAACCGCCCACATCGACTACGACCGCGTCTCGATTGTACGGAATTCCCCTTCATCACGGCCCCGTGATGCAACTACTAACATGGACGGTACAGATCGCCAACCCTTCTGTTGCTGCACTATACGAGGATGCATTGGTACGTTTTGACAAGCCCCCCGCCTCCGTCATCATGCATCATGGGAAAAGTCACTGACCCCTCCCCCCACAATAGGTCTACGAGTCAGGCTCTGCAATCACTTCTAGCGGTGCCCTTACCGCCTACTCAGGTGCCAAGACCGGCCGCTCGCCCCTCGACAAGCGAATTGTTTGCGAACCGTCATCACAAGAGCACATCTGGTACGTGGTTGATCCATCCGCTGCTGTATTATGGAATGTGGATGTCGGCTAACCCGATTGCAACAGGTGGGGTCCTGTCAACAAGCCCATGACGCCTGAGGTAGGTTCTGATTCTCCCTTCCGCATTCGATGACTCCCAAAATTGCCTTCCTCCTTCGCTTCAAAGTCGCAAGCGTGACACCTCGTATTCATGGGAGGCCGCTTGGTTGCCTTGGGTGAGCTGAAGCGATGATTGCCGAAGTCGAAATTGGTGGCGTCTGACGCCGACATGTGCTCGTGCAAGATTCGGCGGCGGTTCGTGAGCCATTCCTAACCGGGCATTTGGGGCACCAATCGGCTTTCCCCTACCCACCCCGCATCATCCCAAGACATGCCGTCCATGCAGCCGGGCTAGGCTCCCCTGCCTCCGATGCGAGCCGCACGTGCTAGTCATTTGACCCCATTGAGCCGCCGAGCATGCGACTTCCGAGGTCGATCTGAATGCTGACGATGGCTGCTGCAATAGGTATGGAAGATCAACCGCGAGCGCGCAGTCGACTACCTAAACACCCGTAACCGCATCTACGTGGTCGATGGCTACGCTGGCTGGGACGAGAAGTACAGGATCCGTGTGCGCGTCATCTGCGCTCGTGCCTACCATGCCCTCTTCATGCGAAACATGCTCATCCGCCCTCCTCGCGAGGAGCTCGAGCACTTCCACCCCGACTACACAATCTACAATGCCGGCACGTTCCCTGCCAACCGCTTCACCGAGGGCATGACCTCCGCCACCTCGGTCGCCATCAACTTCGCGGCCAAGGAGATGGTGATCCTGGGCACCGAGTACGCTGGTGAAATGAAGAAGGGCATCTTCACAGTCCTCTTCTACGAAATGCCCATCAAGCACAACGTCCTGACGCTGCACTCGTCTGCCAATGAGGGCAAGGATGGTGACGTTACCGTCTTCTTCGGTCTGTCTGGAACCGGCAAGACCACACTGTCCGCTGACCCCAACCGCGCCCTCATTGGCGATGATGAGCACTGCTGGAGTGACCGGGGTGTCTTCAACATCGAGGGCGGCTGCTACGCCAAGTGCATTGGCCTGTCCGCCGAGAAGGAGCCTGATATCTACGGTGCTATCCGCTTCGGCTCTGTCCTCGAGAACGTTGTCTTCGACCCCGACACCCGCGTGGTCGATTACGACGACTGCACACTTACCGAGAACACTCGATGGTGAGTTTTTCTTCTTCTTCAAGGCATTTTGCCACTGCAGATCGTGCTAACGGTTAACCTTCCAGCGCATACCCTATCGAGTACATCAGCAATGCCAAGATTCCCTGCCTGTCCGAGAACATGCCCACCAACATCATCCTCCTAACCTGCGATGCTCGTGGTGTTCTCCCTCCCATCTCCAAGCTCGACCGCTCCCAGACCATGTTCCACTTCATCTCTGGCTACACCTCCAAGATGGCTGGCACCGAGGACGGTGTTACAGAACCTCAGGCGACCTTCTCTAGCTGCTTCGCCCAGCCTTTCCTGGCTCTGCACCCCATGAAATACGCTCAGATGCTGGCGGACAAGATTGAGCAGCACAAGACCAATGCATGGCTGCTCAACACCGGCTGGGTCGGCGCTGGCTTTGCTCAGGGCGGCAAGCGATGCCCCCTCAAGTACACGCGCGCCATCCTGGATGCCATCCACTCTGGTGAGCTGGCCAACGTGGAGTACGAGAACTACGACATCTTCAACCTCCAGGTGCCCAAGACGTGCCCCAACGTGCCGGATGATCTTCTCAACCCTAAGAAGGCTTGGACAGCCGGTGCCGACAGCTTCAACAACGAGGTTGTCAAGCTGGCTAAGCTGTTCCGCGAAAACTTCAACAAGTACGAGAGCGAGGCGACCGAGGACGTTGTCAAGGCTGGCCCTGCAGTTTAGGCTATGGGCGTTTATTTCACTGTTCTTGATTCCCATTTCTTCAATCTTACGTCACATGGTGACGCTACCTTTTTTCATTCCCCGGTTCACCACCTTTTTGAGCTGTTTGATTTTATACAGCATTGGCAGCACTGCCTCTGATAGTTTGGCGTCCTCAAGGTTATTGTGATTTTGGTATCAATGATCCCTAGAAGGGTCATTGAAGAGATAATGGACGGATCGATGGATACATTATGTGATCCAGGACACGAGATATGTGCTCGCATTGCAGGAAATGGCATTGCATGAAGTAGTTTCGGACAGTTAGTAAAATAGATTGGCGATGAGACTAAATTTGTCCAACTGTGCCGAAACTATGATTGATGAGTGATTGAAAAGTCGTCGGTTTTAATAACTCACGAGGACGACGGAAAACATAACTCATTGGCATTCAAAATACGTCGTAACTTGGAAAATGAATTGACCGTTCATAAAGGGGACCTACAGTGTGAGCAGGTAGAACACGCACACGGTGTATGTACATGAAACCACGCCCCACCCCCGCCACAACGAGGCTCTGTTGGGTAGCGGCATCAGTTGCCGGGGCAATTGTGTTATGTCATGTAGCGCCACAAAAAATAAACGTGAAGTCAAGACCCTGGGCAGCGAAGGCGGTGCATCCCGACAACGCACCGCACCGCATCTTCACATGTTTTTGCACAGGCGAACCGAGAGCCGCAAACCAGGCTCCGTCTTTGCCTTTCAACCCACGAATAATCTGGAATCACTCCAAGAACCCGACTTTGCCGGCGAAACATCGACTGCGGTTGCGGTTGCGGTTGCACGCAGCATCAACGGCAGATCTGTCCTTGGAGAGACCACCGCCGCAATGGTGAATGAACGGGCGCCCCCGAAGGCGCCGTTGCAGTCCACGCGGCCCAACGACGAGAACGCGAAGCGAGAGAAGTCACCAGAAAGTGACTCGGATATCACATCGCTGATCAAGGGCTGGTCGTCGCTGAAGCCCGGCGTGCGAACCCAGCTCAACGACCCGCGTGCAGGGTCCTCGAGCTCTTTAGGCCAGCCGAACCACGGACACCCGGCCAAGATGGTATCGTCCCGTAAGCAGAAGGCGGGCGTCTTCATCAAGCAACGCACCCACCCGGAGTTCCACCTCGACGGCAGGATTGCCGCGCCGAGAGCGCCGACGTACCAGGATCGACTGCCGCCACCGCTGCCGACGTTCAGCTCCGTGGCTTCGGTGGCGTCGACGGCGAGATATGGAGGCGAGGAGTTTTATACGGACCCGATGAAGGCGAGTGCGGACTTGAAGGCGCTGCTCGAGGGTGGTATGGACGAGGAAGAGGAAGATGACAACGACGAAGACGAAGCTGCAGAAGAGAGCAAAGCCAAGACAGAAGACGCAGCTAAAAACGGCAAAGCTGGAACCGACGAGGTCGATAAGAAGCTGGACAAACCAAAAAAGTCCAACGCTGTTTCCAAGGACGGAACCGTGGAAGGTCTCAAGGTAAAGCTGCTACCGCATCAAGTCGAAGGCGTAACTTGGATGCGCGGCCGTGAACTAGGGCCTGTTAAAAAGGGCAAGGTGCCTAAAGGAGGTCTTCTAGCCGATGACATGGGCCTGGGCAAGACACTGCAGACCATCGCCCTGATATTGACCAACCAAAAACCCGAGCAGGAGTCCCGGGGCTGGAAGAAACACTTCAGCGATGTGGCCAAGACTACGCTTGTGGTGGCTCCGTTGGCATTGATTCGACAATGGGAGCAGGAGATCAAGGACCGTGTTCTCAAGACCCATGGCCTCAAGGTGCTGGTACATCACGGGCCTCAGCGGACGAAGAGCTTCAAGGAGCTTGCGTTGTACGATGTGGTTATCACAACCTACCAGATTCTGCTGTCAGAACACGGCTCCTCGTCAGAGGGACCCGGCGGCGTGAAAGCCGGCTGCTTTGGGCTACATTGGTGGCGAGTCGTCCTCGACGAGGCTCACACGATCAAGAACCGCAATGCCAAGGGAACCAAGGCTTGCTACGCGCTTCGCGCCGAATACCGATGGTGCCTGTCAGGTACCCCGATGCAGAACAGCCTCGATGAGTTGCAATCACTCGTTCGATTTCTGCGAATCAGTCCTTACGATGACTTGAGGGAGTGGAAGGAGCAGATCGACAAGCCAATGAAGAACGGCAAGGGTCACATTGCCATCAGGCGACTACACACCCTGCTCCGCTGTTTCATGAAGCGTCGAACCAAGGATATACTCAAAGCAGACGGTGCGTTGAACCCTGGCGGCAAACCCTCGGCCGAGGGCGAGGCTTCCACCACAGGCTTCAGGGTCACGGAACGCAAAATTGTGACGGTCGCGACGGAGCTCTCCCCGGCTGAACGCCGATTCTACGACAGACTAGAGGAGCGCGCGGACAAGAGCATGGAGCGCATGATGCAGGGCAAGGTCATATACGCAAGCGCCTTCACCTTGCTTCTGCGGCTAAGGCAGGTCTGCAACCACCCAAAACTGGTCGAGGGCAAGCTCGAAAAGGACAGGGACGCCCTCTCAACTGATCCCGGTCCGAGAGCTACCCAGGTAACTGATGTGGATGCCATGGCGGATCTGTTTGCCGGCATGGGGCTCAAGTCAAAGGATTGCGGCATCTGTGGTAGGAGGCTTGAGAACAAGGAAATGGCCCGAGGGACATGTTCCGAGTGCGCCAGCGACTTGGAGTTCTTCAACAGCAGCGAGGTGCCGGACAGGAAGAAGCCCAAGAAGAAGGCCAAGGTCAAGAAGGTCGAGCGCAAGACCGAGGTGGAATCCAAGAAGAGCGCGCCTGGGCGACGACCTAGGAACCGCAATGCTGTCCTTGATAGCGACGACGAAGAAGATGCCGACGGCAGTTGGCTGGTGGCGGAAGGCGAGCGTGGCAATCTTCGCCTGGGCAAAGCTGGTGGGGAAGAGGACGAGAACGCTGAAGGGGGAGGGGATTGGATCGGATCGGAGGACTCGGAGGATGAGGATGAGGCCAATGAGCATGATAAAAGCAACTTGAGTAGCTTTGTGGTCGATGATGAAGTGGCCAAGCGAGAGCCCGGCTACAAGTCAGCTGGCGAAGAGTCGGATGATGGGGACTCATTGCTATCGCTGTCTGCTCTTACAAAACAGATGGCGGCTCAAACGCTGGACGACACCCCGCACATCACAGAAACCACCGATGCATCGGCCTCGAGCAGCAGCTCAGATGACGAGGACGAGGAATCCGATTCGGATGAGTCGGCAGCGGACTCGGGCATCGAAGAGTCCGAGCTCTACTCGGAGGACGAACGGCCGCTCGGCTACGGCACCTCGCGCGTGCTCGCCTCGTCCAAGATCCGGGAGCTCATCAAGATCCTGCACAAGGAGGTGCGCGAGCACAAGTTCATCGTCTTCTCGCAGTTCACCTCCATGATGGACCTGGTCGAGCCGTTCCTGCGCAAGGAGGGCTTCAAGTTCACCCGCTACGACGGCAGCATGCGCAATGACGAGAGGGAGGAGAGCCTGCGGCGTCTCAGGACGGACAAGCACACGAGGATCCTGCTGTGCAGCTTGAAGTGCGGCAGCCTGGGGCTGAACTTGACGGCTGCTACGCGGGTTGTCATTATTGAGCCGTTTTGGAATCCGGTATGATACATCATCAATTCACGACATCTTCCCCCCTCCCTTGTTTGCTCTCTGGGATCCAATACTGATTTGTCCGCAGTTCGTCGAGGAGCAAGCCATCGACCGCGTCCACCGCCTCACCCAGACCGTCGACGTGGTCGTCTACAAGCTCACCGTCGCCAAGACGGTCGAGGAGCGCATCCTCGCCCTGCAGGACAAGAAGCGCGAGCTCGCCGCGCAGACCATCGAGGGCGGCGCCCGCAAGGAGGCCCTCAAGCTCGGCGTCAACGAGATCATCGAGCTCTTCAAGCCCGGCTACGCCGGCGGCCCCGCCGCGGATGCCGAGCTGCCGGCGCCGGGCGCGCGCGCGAGGGATGATCCGCGGAGGGAGAAGAAGTCCGTGGCGCAGAGGAGCGAGAGCGAGGTGTTCGGGAGGAGGTGGTGAGGGCTCCGTTGGTTTGACTTGAGGGGGTTTTTGGGAATAGAGGTGGGACTTGCCGAGTACCAGCCAGGCGCTGGATATATCAGTCTTACTCGCCTGCATGGCCCATACAAGTTCATGAATTTTACGAGATTTGATGATATCAATTATTCACCTGATGAAAGCTGAGTCCGGGCAGCAACCCACGCCACGCGCGTCTTGCAGTATGTAGTAGATCAGGGTGTCATTATTTTTGGTAATGCTATGGAAATACCAACGTCATGAGCAGCCTCTCCGGGATGAATAGGAGAAGGCATTTCGTACAAGGGACAGTTCAAAGGAATGGTAATCATACTGAGATGCTTCATACAGAATTCTCAATGTTGTTCATCCTTGCCAAGCCGTCAAAACAGCACCCCAAAGCAATTGGCTTCACATCCTCTTAGTAGACGTTGCTCGACCGGTAATAATCATTCGGCGCCGGCGCGCTGGGCCCGTCAATGTCCGACGGTGGCACGTACGGCTTGTACTGCGGCTGCTGGGCGGCGCCGGCCTGGCTGGGCAGGGTGTGGCGCGCATCGTACGCGGGGCCGCCGCCGGGGTTCAGGGGAGGAGGAGCCATGGCGTCGGAAGGCGGGTGCGGGGGTGCGTGGCTGGGCGGGTTGTAGCTCTGGTACTGCGGCTGGTGGCCGTAGGGGCCGGGCGGAGGGGCGTTGGGCTCGTGGTCGTCCTGAGAGTAGACCGAGTTGGAGTAGCCCCCCGCGGACTGCGGGTTGTGCGGCGCGATGGGCGAGTCGTACACCGACGTCGCCAGCTCCTGCGCCCCGTAGGTGCTCTGTGGCCGCTGCTGCCCGGGGGCCGGGCCTTGCGAGTACGGGTCGGAGGCCTGCGGTGGTGGCTGGGAGTAGGGCTGGTAGATTGGGGAGGTGTTGAGAGGGCCCGGCTGTTTGCCCGCCGGAGGGATGCCGGGCGTTTGGTCCCGGGGAGGATACTGCTGAGCCGACGGGGGCTGGTTGCCGGAATTGTGCGCCGGTGGCTCAGATCCGACGGCGAAGAAGGGGGCGGATGCTGGGGGGACAGACGGCGGGAAGTTGGGCGGAGGCGAGGCGGCTGGGAACTGCGGGCGATCTATACAATGGTCAGGAGCGGCGCACTCATTGATGGTGCGAGGGCGTTTAGTTTACTTACCTCCAGGACCAGGCGTGTAGTATCTCTGGTTAGGATCCTGCTGTGGCGGCGCGCCCTGGGGAGGATATGCGCCAGCTGGAGGATAGCCTTGGCCCGGAGGTCCAGGCCGCATGGCGTACTGGTGGTAGCTGTGCTGTGGCGGGTGTGACATGGACGACTCCAGGAGAGCTTCGTAGTCTCGTCGAGCCTTGATGAACTTTTCGTTTAGTTGCGTAAAGTCATCTGTCGGATGTATCCCGGTCAGCATTTACATGGGCCATGAGAGATGCCTGCTTGAACTGACCTTTCTTTTGTGAGTATTTCTCGATTAGCTTGATAAGCTTGGGTCGTATTGCTAGTGTTTGATGATACAGCTTCTGGACATGTCGTCAGCACTTTCATGAATTCGCCTGGCACTTTGGAAGGGGGCGCGGCCCATCGTACCGAAATCTCCTCGTTGTCTTCTTCCCGCGGAGCAGTATTTGAAGCGCTCAAAAGGGTCAACAGCTTCTCCACGTTCTTGATCTCCGCAAACACCTCGGCCTCCATCTGTGCCTCGCGCTGCAGCTCGTCGGGGGTCGGGTCCGTCAGCTTCTCGACGTAGTTGAGCGGGAAGATGCCCGTCTTCCCCTTGAGGGAGCCCCGCCACCAGTCCTTGTACACGCTCTCCAGCACGGCGATGACGTCGCCCTTCTTGAACTCCAGCTCCTCGGCCTCGGTGGAGGTGAAGTCGAAGAGGGCGCGCACGCGGCTCACGGTGGCCGCAGTGGTGCCCGCGGGCACCACGGGTGCCGGCGAGGCGGACTGCTGGCCGCTGGGCCCCGCTTGAGCCGCGTTGGCGGGCGTGGACTTCTTGCGATCCTCCTCCTGCAAGCTCAGCTTCAGCGCCATCTGCAGCTCATCCTCCTCCTTCTGCCGGTCCGACTGGGTGAGGCCTTGCTTCTGCGGGGCGCTGGGCGGCTGGAGAGTCGGGTTGCTCTGTTTGAGGCGGTAGTAGGCGTCGTACATGATGCCCAGCTCGGCGTCCTTGCTGAACATGTCGCTCCAGTCCTTCATCTTCTCCAGAATCTTGCCCTTGACCTGATTGTGGGTGTTGCGGTCGTTGGCGAGCTTGAGCAGGGCTTCTGTGAACGCTCGGCTCGAGACTTCGCGGTGGACTGGCTTGCCGCAGTTCTGGCATAGAGCATGGGCGAGCTGTGGGAGGGGGCGTGCAGTTGTTAGCCATGATTAGACGCAAGGAGGGTCCTTCGTCTGGGTGGGCCAAAACGTACCTCTAGAGTGTAAAGCTGGACATTTGCGTTTCGGTGTGCGAGGCGCTTGATCATGCTCTGTACAACCTCCTTGGGTCCATTCTGGTCTCCGGCGACCTTGTCGCACACCTCGATGATGGCGCCCCAGTCTTCGGATGTGAGGTTCTCGTCGGTCGCCTTTGCTAGAAGGGGGTTTAGAAGTGATAATCACAGTGTTGCAGCAACCGTGGTGTGCTTACCGACAACCTCGTCGTAGGGACTGACAGCGGCAGCACGAAACATGGCGGGCGACCGTGTGTGTTTCTGTCGGCCGTTGACTGACAAGTTGCCCGGTTGTGGTCTCCCCTTCGCGCTATATCTGGCAAGTTTGAAAAGATGTCGGTTGTATTTATTGTATGCGTTATCGAGATTCGGCTTGGAAA
>KL660603.1:2885-58193 GCA_000732775.1 Stachybotrys chlorohalonatus IBT 40285 | reverse complement strand
CGGCATCTCACTTACCGGGCTGACTTTGAACTTGGATATGCGCCTCGCCATAGGTCGCCATGTCAAAGTCAAGGACGACGTGTTGAATAGGTGGAAGGTAGGCCATGCTCGCGGCTGACTCTTGACCAAGTACACGTGAGATGGCGTCGACTAAGATTCATGCCACTTCACGATCTTGCCAGCACAGAAACAACTTCCTACAGGACGGCAGGAGAAAATGTCTTCAACCACGGGAATCTGCCCCATTTATTCAGCAAACCATCCTTAGCCAAGAGACGAAATGTCTCTAAATTTCCTCACCGTCTTGCGTTAATGGCCAGGAATGCAAGTTGACCCTGGAGTTATTCCTTCCAGAAGAACCCCGTTGTCTCCGCAAGAGTCCCCAAGAACAAGGGTGGAAATGAGTTGGATCCGGACGCGGCACTCAGCCACTACGGGTGTTGCTATTTTTACCATGGCGCTCACGGGAAATCGTACAACGCCAACTCTTGGATCTCGAGACCCTGCGTTTAAGAAATCCTTTTTTGCTCTATGAAACCATCCCGGTTAGTTTTGGAATACTGGTTGCTACGAGTCATGAGCATTGGCAGGCATCATCCGCCTCTTCCCAGCCAAAACTGAAAACACCCTTGCCATGCTTCACAGCCCTTGATGCTTTTTGTGCGTTTTACAATGGACACAATAATGCACAACCACCGGCACAGCGTACTGTACACACTATGTTATTTAATCATAGGAGCAATGGCCAACGTGAATGTACAACGGATTCTTGGAATGTGACTGTTGGACGAGCAATGAGCAGATCCTTATGCACAGCCAACGTCAGCTCGGGCAGAAACGTTCACCCAGCAAACCGTAGCTGAAGCTAGACACATCCACATCCGAGCGCTCAGCTTCAGCCTTTATCCCATATCTGAATAGCTTCACTCAGCCAAGGCAGTTTTGCCCGCCACCATTTCTGCGAACGCGATGGCTTATGTAAGAGCTCGGACGGGACGCCCTTGTTTGCGGATCAACCAATGATGCGTGGTAGCTACCTACCCTGGACATCCCAGCTCGGCGCCTGGCGTCACCACCACGCAGCCTAGTTAGTGCATTGAGCTCCGAGCAGCATATGCCACCAAGGCCAGGTTTGCCTACCATCACGGCCCGCAGGTTCACACCACGCCAGCACAAACCCTCAATCCCAACAACTCAACATATCTCGCAAAGAAACATCGCGTTGCAACTCACCTCGCATCCAGTGTGTCGCTGCCAAACAACCGCCGCCATGGCCGAACGCAACCTCTCCCAGCTGCTCGCCCAGCTCAAGCACTCGCCCTCGATGAACTACGCCGAGGCCAACGGCCTGCTCTCCAAGGCCAAGCTCACCCTCCTCAAGCTCAACGTCCTCGCCCCCTCGGATGCCTCGCCGCCCGCGCCCCAGCACATCCTCGCCCTCGCCCGCGAGACCTACGAGCAGGGCGCCCTCTTCGCCATCCGCGCCCGCAACCCGGACGCCTTCACCCGCTACGTCCAGCAGCTGCAGCCCTTCTACGAGCTGCCCTCGGCCACCCTTCCCCCCAACCTGCCAGAGCGCAACAAGGTCACCGGTCTGAGCCTGCTGCTGCTGCTGACGCAGGGACGCTATGCCGAGTTCCACTCCGAGCTCGAGAGCCTGGCGAATAGGGAGGGCGGTGGCGGCGATGTCGAGGGCGATAGGTACTTGGGCTACCCGATCCGCCTGGAGAGGTGGTTGATGGAGGGGAGCTATGACCGTGTCTGGAAGGCTATGAAGAGCAGTGAGGTGCCGTGCGACGAGTACAGCGTTTTCTCGGAGGTTTGTGTCTGCCCCATCCTTCCCTCCTCCTGACCCTATTCTGACGGCAGCCCACCAGATTCTAAAGAACCAGATCCGATCCGAGATTGCCAGCAGCAGCGAGCGAGCCTACCCCAGACTCCCCATTAGCTCCACCAAGTCACTTCTCTTCCTCGATTCCGAAGGCGACGTTATCCAGTTCGCCAGGCATCGTGGTTGGGTAGTAAGAGATGGTCACATCTACTTCCCCGACGCTGCCGAGGGGAGCGAGGAGGGACAGGTCAAGGACATGAGCCAGATGGTGATAGAGAACGCGCTAGGCTACGCCCGCGAGCTGGAGACAATCGTCTAAGGACGGCGAGGGCGTTCGGGCTACATAGACGATATTCGACCTGTATGACTAGACGTGAAGACAATGTCAAAAATCAATGCCCCGCGTACTTCTGTCATTTCTAAACTCGAAAGTGGCTCCATTCATGCTCCCTACACATGGAAAGCTAAACACATGACACCGGCACCATCCTGTCACCATTGCCGTCTAAATATGCCTTTTGATCGCATTTCCCCAAATCGGCTCTCCGCTTTTTCTAGCCCTTCGTCTTGTACTCAACCAAATCATTATCTCAAACGAATAGCCTGAGCCCGCTGCCCTTCTTTCCGATCTCACATACACCGCACACTTTGCATACCGAGCCCTTGAACTTGCTATGGTATTTGGCTTGGCAGTAGGCACAAACTTCATGCGCCGACCCGCTGTAGATGGGCGTGTGGCTTGCTGCGCAAATGTCGAATTCGGCAAATTGGTCAAACTCGATTTCCACGGCATCGTTGGGATTCCTTTCGCACTGAGCCTTGGTCTTCTTCGCCTAGTAGAGACAGTCAGTATACTTGTACGTTAGTCAAGGGGGTGATTTGCTTACGTTTTCAACAATCTTGCTAGCTCCGCCGTTTGCGATGATGCGGTTGGCAAAGCTCAGCGCAGAGTTGTAGTTCTTGTTCCTCATCGCAAGCTGCATTGCGCTCAGCAGGGCTAGCTGGCGGTGAGGTACCTCAATCTTCGGAATCGTAAAGTATGCTGAAAGCTCAAGGCTTCGCTTGAGCTTGGCAGGGTCCTGAGACACGACGTCTGGGCCACCCAGTTGCCGCCGTGTCAGCTCAATGCCCATGGCAACAGTGTACTCGCTCGCCGAGGCGATCAGCTTCTTAGCCTCCTCTACTTCACCCTCGCTGGATACGGCGTTGATGAGAATAGCATGAAGAATACCCTTGAAGATGCTGATGCCGTCTTCCAGCCTATTCGCCTTCATCGAGTCGTAGCCTCGCTGTAAATCATTCGCGGCAAGGTACTCAAGATCCCTTGGGACCGCGGGTAGCACTTTGCGGAGATCGGACTCTTCAAAGTTGCGGCGCACGTAGTTGACGAGAGGAGCAAGCCCGGCTGAGGCGGGTAGGAAGGTTCGGGACGCTTGGTATACCTCCAAAAACCGAGGCTTGAGAGGAGCAAAGTTGACGGCACCAACCTGGCGGTTAAGGAGCTGCATGGCGGTTTCAAAAGAACCACCAGCGACGTGATCAGCGGCCAAGGGTGAGTTGCGCGCCCAGAGATCAGCTTCGCTGCTTCCAGCGCCACCCGCCTCGGCACTATCCACATTGACAAAGTCGCTGTCCACCTCGGGAACGTCATCATCACCCATATCCCAGCCGGCTGCGTCTTCCTCATCATCGTCCAGGAGAGCTCCGTTCTTCTTTGCAGCATCATTGTCAAGGTCATCGGCTCCAGCGCCGTTGGCACCAGCTGGCTCGTCCTCGAGAGACAAACCCTCAACCTGGCCAAGTAGTGCCTTCTCGAAGATGGATTGGGAGCTAGCCTTGGTGGGCCAGTTTGCCTTGAAGGTCGACACGACGGGCTTCGGGGTTGTCAAAGGTTCACCAAGTTCAGGAACACTGAGCTGATCCTCGGTAAGGCCAGTGGCCTCGAGGATAGCCTGGCACTCTTCCTCGAGACCATGGGACTTGGCGGTCATATATGCAAGTGGGTCTATCATAGTTAGCGAGTTTGCTCGGCATACATCAGCATATTAAACTCACAGAGGTCAATTTCCTTGAACATCTGGATGCGATCCTCCACCTCGCCGAGGTACAGAGCATTCTGGAATCGAGAAGTAAAATCGCCGCGGTGCTCAGCGATCTTGGCCATCCTGGCGAGCTTGGAATGGTCACCAGTAGAGAGATAAAGGAATGACAATTTGTCAAATTGCTTGAGCTTTTGGTAGCACATTTCGACAACCTGATGATTGCCATGAGTGAGGGCCTCGGTACTCAGGCGTGTCCAAAATTTAGGTCGGTCCAGCTCTTTGGCCATCTCAACAGCAACATCAAGGTTACCGCACTCGATTGCTAGGTCGAATCGAGTCGTAGGATCCTGGACAAACTGAAGCGCGATCTCGGGGTAACCCTTCTTCTGAAGGTAAGCAATAATCGATTGACCAACCAAGCTAGAGGTTTGGATGATGTGAAGCATTTCTTCATAGTTTCGCTTGACGAGTGCAAGCTTAAAGCGGTACTCTGTCGGATCAATCTGCAGGATTCTAGGCTTCGCGGATCGGTCCAAGCAGTAGACATTGCGGCCCTTCACACGGACCAGGTACACTGTCTGGTCCAAGGTACGAACGATGCCATTATCGCCGTTGAGAAGGGTGTACTTGACGTGGTTCAAGGTCGAGTACAGGAGGACGCCGGCGTCATCCCAGGTAGCACTCTTGATTCGAATTGTCTCGTGGAGTGTGCTGATCTGTTCAAGCGTCTTGCTCACAATCGTAACATTGTGCTTGCTCAGAAGAGCAGCATAGAGACCATCGTTAGACCAGACAACATACTTGACACCGTTGACGGAAAGCTCGGCAGTGCTCTTCTTTTGCTGAATGTCGTAGAGGTGGACTGCAGTGGGCGTAATGATTAGAAGGTTGCCGGTACCGCCGAAGTAGATGTCGGTGGTGCCTGTTGGGGGCTTGAAGGAGCGGGTGGTGTTGTTGGTGAGGTCCTTGATGTCGATAGTTTGACTCGTTGTGTTCAAGACAGCAAAGCGGTTTCGAGCGACAAAAATGGCTGAACTTCCGGGGCCGCGCTTGGATTCGGTTGGCTCAATAGCTCCCGAGCCATCCTTAGGTAGATTGACAAGCTCGTATGAGCCGCCATCGGCGGGAGATGTGACGAGGACGGATCGCTCGGCAGGATTATAAGACAAGGTGCGAGGAGCGACCCAAGGGCTGCCCAGCTTCTTCAGGGAGAGCAGCGTAGGGCTTTCGACATTCTTCTGGAAGTCGTACGACTTGACATGCTTCTCCTTGGTGATGTAAAACAGCTGGTTCATGTTCACGGCTGAGGCTGGGCGTTCGCGCTCCAACTTGAAAACCATAACGCCGTTGTCGTGACCGGCCGCAAAGAGGTTGATTTCAGGGTGAGCGGCGATGACCCAAAACCTATCATTCTCCCTCTTGAACGACTGAACAGCTGTGCGCTTATTCAGATCCCACACCCGGATGGTCTTGTCCTCGCCGGCGGACAGAATCAGATCCTGGTGCGGGTGGAAGAGACATCCGGCAACGTTCTGGAAGTGACCACGGCACGTATCGACTTCCCAGGCCTTGGTTTCGCTCATGCGCCATAACTTGACGAGGCGATCGTCGCCAGCAGAGACAATCAGGGGCATCGTTGGGTGGAAAGCGACCCAGTTGACTCCACGGTCATGGCCTTCGAGGACAAACTTGACCACGGCATCGGTATTTCCAAACATGTCTGTCTGGTTCTGGTTGTTGCGGCCAACTTGCTCCTCGAACGACATGGAGGTAGGCGCAGAGTGCTTCTTGCGCAGGCCCGAAATGTCCCAGACACGAACCGATTGATCGAGCGAGGCGGAGACGACGAGGTCCTCCTTGGGGTGGAACTGGGCGCACATGGCGTAGTGGTTGTGACCTGTCATGGTGCAGACTGGCGGGTTCATCAGCATCACGCCGAAATCATATTTTAGGTTCAGTCACATACTTAGGGAGCGGTTCTGCCAATTCCATATGCGAATCGTCTGGTCGTCGGACGCGGACAAGATCCAAGGAAGCTCGTGGTGGAAGAAGACGGTCCGAATGTAGTCCAAGTGTCCGTTCAGGGTGAAGAGGCATCGACGTGTCTGGTAGGACCAGACCTTGATCTTGTAGTCGTCACCGCCCGAAACGAAGAGTGGCTGGGTTTTGTGAAAGTCGACACCACGGACAGGGCCATCGTGTTCTTCGAATCTATCAATCAGAGTTCCCATTCGATAGTCCCAGAGCTGGATGGTGGACGAGTGGAGCGACACGAGGATCCATGGCCTAAATAGATGAGATTCGTCAGCGGTGCTCTGCCAGCATCTCCTGAAAAGACATTTGGGAGGCGCAAGCTACCTCGTAGGGTGGAAGGCAATGCCCTTTGCTCGTGATGATTTGGACTCAAACTAATCGCAATTGTCAGGTTCGGCATGCGCACAACGAGGTCGCTGGCGGAGGGATGGACGCACCTTGGTCAACATGCCAGGAGAGGACGACATTTTGGCGGGGAGGTGAAGCCAAAGCCGTAGCTTCGGTCATGGAAGAGAAAAGGAAATTCAGCTGGCCGGTGACCGTAGCAGGGACGACTCTTCAGGAGGCCCAAGGTTGCTCGCAGTCAATGTCAGAAGCTGGCCAGCAGGACCGCATCAATCGAGGTGCACGTTGAAGTTGGGATTGGGGGTGAATCTGGGCTGGCCCGACTCCTGGCTAGCAATTGAGCATCGTGTCCATCTACCATTGTGGGTGGGTGGCCGTGCTGCCGAGTTTCCGCATTATAGTTCTGCCGATGCACCGTGGCTGCCTCACCGCCCGGGTCGTCACCGCCAATGTGGCTTAGGCCGGCAGCTCAACGCAACCCCCCACCAATTATTCTGCCATGCCACAACGGGACCCCTGGACGTCATTGCGCTAAGCCTTTTCTGGGCAACAGCTCTTCCTGCGACGGTGTTCAGAACCGACAGCAAGTTGATGATGCTGTAACCTCGATATCCCGTGGCGGCATTTGAACTCAGGCAACACAATCCCGGGACACTGCACCATAAGATTGACGCTTGGTGTCCGAACTGCACGCCTGAATCTTTCCGAGCCCCGTTGAGCGGCGCTCCAGGATCTTGTCTTAGCCGCAAACGCTGCCCCTCCACGCATCGCCAACGACATTTATATACCACCAATCCGTTGGATGTGCCAATTTTCTTTTGGAAAATGGCTTATACGGCTCTGAACAGGCTCCAATGGGGCTTAATGCTTAGCCTTCTAGCCGGCTCAGCAGCAAACGCTGCCCCTTCGGTCAACGTAGGCTTGGAGGCAGCCTTCCCCGCTGGGCCATACCTGCTAGAGCTTCTGTTCGTTTGGATACCCCTTATTGTACAGCTCAATTGTGTGCTAAAGCTTTCTCTAGCGAAACCGCAGCTCAAGAGAACTCTTCGGCGTACTTTCCACTTCTCGATCGCATATCAAGCGGCCATTTCGCTTCGGCTACAACCGAAGCCGACTTATACGCCTCCTTCCTCGATGTATTGCGCGAGGATGGCCACATCACGAGGCCCGAATCCCTCTCTACCTTTAAACTCGCCCTATCTCTGCGATCTGCAGCCCCTCGCGTAGAGGCACATTATCAATATTACTCCACAGCCGTGGACCCAACCGGGGGAAATGATACAAGTGTTGCATGCCTGGACTGGGTGTCATTAGAAGGTGCTCGGTATTGCACACCATCACTGGACAATGCAGTCAGTAAGGAACCAAAGTCTTCGTAAGTGCTTCTGCCTTTAACGTGGCCATGACTAACAATTGCAGCGAGGTCAAGCATTTACCCTTTGACCGAGTTCTAGGACTTGGAAAAGAGGCTGTTCTGTATGCGGATCCAACATCCCCTGGATTCGGAGCGTTCCATCAATCTTTGTCGGAAGCGGCACGGAGAGGCGAACTTTCTTACCGGCTGCGATACCGGCGAAACGCACACCACCCGTCGGCGCCACTGCCTGTCAGTGGCTACGGAATTGAATTGGCTATGAAAAGGACTGATTATATTGTGATCGATGACCGAGAGGCCAGCAGTGACTCCTCACAGAAGCCCCTTACATCGGACGTCATTTTGGATGGAGAGGAAGAGGTGGCCGATCTCAAGCCCCTGTCTTCCTCGGAGCTCGCCCCGCTGGGTATGAAAGCAGCCTCTTTCATTCTGCAGAGTGAGAATCCTCTGCAGACTCTCGTCAAGCTCACTCAGGATTTCCCCAAATTCTCCGTGTCGCTCGCTTCTCACGAGGTCTCGGAGGACTTTGTAAAAGAATACGAGGAGACACGGTTTCAGGGAATTCCCGGTGGCATCAGTTACTTATGGATAAATGGCGCGCAGCTCACCGATCGGCAAATCGAGCCTTTTGCCTTGATTGAACTGGTACGCCGTGAGCGCAAGCTTATTGATGGCGTTCGCAACCTCGGTTTCAACGGCAAAGAGGCCGTCTCCATTCTAGGCCACCAGAGCCTCGTAAAGGCTCAAGGCTCCGACGATGGCGTGCGATACGACTGGACAGATAGAAGTGAAGACGGGGGCGTCCTTGTATGGCTGAATGATCTTGAAAAAGATGCACGCTACGCAAAGTACCCCAAGGATATTTTCACGGTGCGTATGGCCTTGTCGACGTGGTTGAACTATGCTGACCATGGACTCAGCTGCTGCAACACGGCTACCCCGGTCAAATTCCTCCTATTGCTTTGAACATCTTCCACCTTGTGGCTCCTATTGATTTCTCCTCTCCCGAGGACCTAGCCTTCGTTGGCCAATACGCCAGTCTGTCGCAAAGAGGCGTTCCAGTCCGTTTCGGTCTGGTCCCCTTGACCTCGACGCCAGACGCTGTCGATCAGGCCAAGGTCATTTATCATCTGGTCCAGAGCTACGGACCCGAGTCGCTACTCCGGTACCTGCAAGCGTACTTTGAGGGATCACATCCGGCTGCAAACAAGGAGCTGTTTGACACCGTCGTCAACACTCTGGAGCTGCTGCCAGAAGCTGAAGCACTAACTTTTCCGGAAGTTCTCGAGTCTGACGTCTACGCAAAACAAGTCAAGCATGGCCAGCGATGGGCCAAACGTCTCAGCGCAGATACGCCTGTTCGCCCTCTCTTCATCAACGGACAGCTTGTGCCACGGGACAAAAGCTGGATGCAAACCCTTGGTATGAAGATTGGCGAAGACTTGCAGCGCCTGCAGAAAGCTCTCATGATGGGTGAGATGGACCAAAAATCATCGGTCCCTGACATGTTCCTCAAGAACGCTGCTGCGACTCGCAATACGTGGATCATCCCGGCGGACGGCGAAGAGATCCAGATTTTGGACGTGAATAAGATCCACAGCGACCACTCTGAGTTGATTGAGGGGATTCCCGTCCTGGAGCACTTTGCCGAGTCGACCAAAGAAAACTGGGCGCTATTCACGGTCATCGCCGACTTGGCCACGGAACATGGTCAGAACCTGCTGCTTTCGGCTTTAAAGTTCAAACGCGATGATCCCGGTGTGAGGCTGGATATCATTCACAACCCCACCAACCCTCAAGAGTCATCTGCTATCCACCGTGCACTGAAGATCAACGAGGCTAAGCTGAGCGAAGTCGAGACCGTAGACGAGCTGAAGCCCCTGCTCGCGTCGCCCGCCGATGCCCCCCAGGAAGACGGCTATGCCGCAGCACTGAGCGCCTTCCTTGAGTATTCAAAGCTGCTGCCAGGTGCCCAGGCATTGCTCCTGAATGGCCGCGTTGTCGGACCTCTACCATCAGACGTTGTATTCAGCTCTGAGAATATGCAGCAACTGCTGGAGTTCGAACGATCGACTCGCATACTGCCCGTCTACGCTGCAATGAAGGATCTGGGCCTTGATGACAAGTTAACGGGCCCTCTTGCCGCTGCCAAGGTCACTTCCATCACAGCGCTCTCCACAATATCCGACCTTCCTGAGGGCATCTTTGACGCGGCTCCCTCGGCTCGCACGACTTTGTACACTCAATGGAACTCCACACATTCCGCCATCGAGGTCGGCGATGCTGCAACGGCAAGCGTCCACATTGCCGGCCTACTAGACCCCGCCAGCGAGCAGGGTCAGAGATGGGCTCCCATCCTCAAGGTCCTGTCGGAGCTGGATGGCGTGTATCTGAAGCTCTTCCTCAACCCGAAACAAAAACTTGAGGAACTACCGGTCAAGCGCTTTTTCCGCTACGTCCTAGATTCGAAGCCAACCTTTGATGAGTCGGGCAGTATCAAACCTCTGCAGGCGAACTTCAAGGGTCTACCCTCCGAGGTGCTGTTCACTACAGCCATGGATACGCCCCCGGCGTGGCTCGTCGCGGCAAAGAATTCCGTCCACGATCTCGACAATATCAAACTCAGCTCGGTGAAGGGTGACGTAGACGCCATCTACGAGCTGGAGCATATCTTGGTCGAGGGCCACTCTCGGGAAGGGGAGAAAGGCGCACCGCCTCGAGGTACTCAGCTGGTGCTGGCCACTGAGAAGGATCCCATACTCACCGACACCATCATCATGGCTAACCTGGGTTACTTCCAGTTCAAGGCCAACCCTGGTTTCTACAACATTCAACTCAAGGAGGGCCGCAGCGCCGACATCTACACCATTGAAAGCATCGGCGCCAAGGGATACCTGCCGGTGCCCGGCGACGAAGGCAGCGACATTGCCGTCATGGACTTCCAGGGCACTACGCTGTACCCTCGACTCCAGCGCAAGCCCAATATGGAGGATGTTGACGTGATCGACGAGTCGGGCGAGTCCGAAGACGACAGCCTTCTTGCTAAGGGCAAGAAGTTTGCCGAGGGGCTCTGGGGCTCCAAGACCAAGTCCGTGTCCAACGAGGTGCACGCCGAGATCAACATCTTCTCCGTGGCCAGCGGACACCTGTACGAGCGCATGCTCAACATCATGATGGTGTCGGTGATGCGCAACACCAAGCACACGGTCAAGTTCTGGTTCATCGAGCAGTTCCTCTCGCCGTCGTTCAAGCAGTCCATCCCGCACCTCGCGGCCGCGTACGGGTTCCGGTACGAGATGGTGACGTACAAGTGGCCTCACTGGCTGCGCGGGCAGAAGGAGAAGCAGCGCGAGATCTGGGGCTACAAGATCCTCTTCCTCGACGTGCTCTTCCCGCTGTCCCTCGACAAGGTCATCTTCGTCGACGCCGACCAGATCGTGCGCACCGACATGATGGACCTCGTCGAGCTGGACCTCGAGGGCGCACCCTACGGCTTCACCCCCATGTGCGACTCGCGCACCGAGATGGAGGGCTTCCGCTTCTGGAAGCAGGGTTACTGGGCAAACTATCTGCGCGGCCGGCCCTACCACATCTCGGCCCTCTACGTCGTTGACCTGCGCCGCTTCCGCCACCTCGCCGCCGGCGACCGCCTGCGCCAGCAATACCACGCCCTCTCGGCCGACCCCAACTCCCTCGCCAACCTCGACCAGGACCTGCCCAACCACATGCAGTTCCAGATCCCCATCCGCAGCCTGCCACAGGAGTGGCTGTGGTGCGAGACGTGGTGCAGCGATGAGAGCCTTGCCGCCGCCCGCACCATCGACTTGTGCAACAACCCGCAGACCAAGGAGCCCAAGCTCGACCGCGCCAGGAGGCAGGTCCCCGAGTGGACGGCCTACGACGACGAGATCGCCGCCGTGCTCAGGCGTGCAGCGCCCGCGGACGAGAAGGCCGAGCCTAATACCAAGAGCAGGCGCTTCGAGGAGACCAAGACAGCGGGCGGTTCTAAAGATGAGCTGTAAAGGGTATTTTTCCGAGATATCTGCAGTCAAGTATTTAGCATCATAGTAATTCAGGATCTTTTGAGCATCAACCCATCCCGTAGGCACGTAGCACTTGACCATACATCGTCACATCACACCACATCATACTGCGACGTGTTTTTAAATCATACTTTATTTCATGTATATCCTCTCCTACCTCCTCTCACCCGTACAAAACGCTCATACGTGTATTTCAACAAGGCGGCTAGGGCTACACCGAGTCCCGCCGAACCTGTCAACAAAGATTCCCCACGCGCCATGCGTTTTAGATGTCCTTTCCAGAACAATTTCCCCCGCAAATCCCTAACAGGTCGGTTAAACCTCCGCTTCGTTCTCGTGGGTGTGGTGTGGTCATGATGGCGAGGATGGTTGATGTGGGAGAAGAAGGGGGCGAGAAGCAGAGGAGGGGGAATCCGCATGTAGAACAGACCAACGCCACGTGTCTCATGACATAAAAGTCATTTCTCTGATCCATAAGTAGCCCATTCCCAGTGATAAAAAAACAAAAACACCGATAAATCCCGCGGGAATCCATATATATGTATAACCATTCGTCGTATGTAACAGATCCTTCCTTCGACAAGCAAGCAGAGGATACCAGGCCATGGCGACAGGGCAAAACCACACCATCGTAGCCATGCTCCGAGAGTTCCGGCTGCGTTTAATAAAGCAGAAGATGATGACGGCTATAGGAGATAGAGGGTATCAATATACCATGTCAATAATCAAGAGAACCCATCTCCATCTTGCCAGCTCCGATACGTGAGTATATAAATAAATAAAAAATGTAGGCAAGAAAATCATGAAAAAGGAAGGGTAGGGATGGGCCGTCCGAGGTTGAATGGCGCGCATCACAGACATCAGGGCTGGCTCGTTTCTCTTTCCTCTCGGATTGAAGTCATGGCCGATCCGGCTGCGCCGCCACTCAACATTGGCTGGCTGGGCGGTGGCATTGTTGTCGATGGTTTCGCCCCGATAGCCGAAGAAGCGCCACTGGGTGCCGTGCCACCAGGGTTTGGGTTTTGGTGCGTCAGGTGAGCCGGGTTGACCCCTCCGTCTCCATTCATGCCCTGCTGCTGAGCTCCTGTCTCGGCAGACGTCTCCCGATGGAGGGGGGAAGAGTGCACTGGGGACGCCGACTTCTTGCTATGCGAGTCTCCGTTGCCGTTATTACCGCCTCGAGATGAGTTCCGTGGCGAGACACGGCCAGTCTGAAAAATCAGGTTAGTCGTGTCCCTTCTCCCTCTTCTTCCGCGGGCGTCATGTTGTAGCCCTGGCCGGGAACTTCACTCACCTGCTTGGCCCAGCGCAGACCACAACTGTTGCATAAGTCCCTTTGGCCACTCGGCCCTCTCCTCCACTCCGGCGTGCTCCTCGTGTGGCAGTTTGCACAGTCGCGGACGATATTACCCACGCCCTTTCTCCTCTTACGCTTCTTCTTGTTCGCCAGCAATCCTCCAAGCTCTTCGGCCAGGATGCGGTTAACCTTCTCCATCTGCCGCAGCTCAAACTGCCAGCTGGAGCATTTCGTTGTCCGCAATTCGTCGAAAATATTATCGTCGGAGGCCAGCGCTGCGTCTTGGGAACCGGGCGGAAGACCTCCGCCTGCTGGAGCTGACAGTGTGCCACTTCCAGGTTGAGTGGAATGGCTTTGCGAATGCTGCGGTGTCGAAGGTAGAGACTTGGCACTGCCCACGGCACTGCCCACGACACTGGCAGGTGCGAGGTTCCGCGAGGATGCCTTGAGTAACTTGGTCTGTGCAAGTAAAAAGGAAGGTTTCTGACCGTCCGAGGCGTCACCAGGGAAGAGGGTGGTTTGTGCTTGAAGCACCTGTCCACGACGGTTTTGCACCTCGTGCTTGCACGACACCGTCCTGCCGCGTCTGGCTTTCTCGATTGCTCTCCCAAACTCAGGCCGTGATTCTTTTCGCATCAATTCTTGGATGCTGGTGCCGACCAAAGCTTCGGGCTGCAGGTCGAGCAGGGAGCGAATGTTGGATGAAACATAGAGGAACATGCCTGACGTAGAAATTTTGGTCCACAGCTCGCTGTCCCCAATGCCTCCATGTGCCTCCAGATTTCGCCGGCTCAGGGCGAATACCGGGCGTTTGCGGCCAACCAATATGATGCATTTGCGACCTTTGCCTTGTTCAACAAACAAGGACCCGTGGCTCTCGAACCAAGTGTAGCCGCTATTCTTGCGTCGTATTCTGAAAACAATGTTCACTTGGCTTCCGGCCGCTGTGTCTTTAAGTTCACGCGTGACAGGGACGATATCCGACGGGTGACAGACTGAAGAGAGCGAGCTGCCAACAAGTTCGGTCGCGTCGTACTCGAGAACTCGTTTGCAGGCTGGGGATAGGTACAGGAAGAGACCCTTAAGAGATAAGACATGTACAACATCGTCTGCGTTCTCCAAAAGCATCTTATCCCAGGACTGTTTATGCCAATCCGAGACCATACCCTTGGGGCTGAATTGTTGAAGAAGCGTTGAGACATCATCCACGCCGAGCGTCTGACCGGTTTCGGATTCATATTGGCTCGTGTTTGGTGGCGTCCAAATGTACTGGCCAACAACGGAATGTTTGTAGTTGACCTTGACACCGCCCATCTCTTGTCCCGAAGAGATGGCGTCGGGACACTCAACGAGGTCGATCTGAAATCCAATGAAGTATCTGATCTCGTCCGTATCCCATGGAATAGGAATCATCGTCAGCAAGTTCAGAAAGGGCTTTCCACCTTTTCGATAATTAATGAGGCTCTGCTGAACTTCTCGCCCTTCTTGAATCATCTTCTTGAGGTTATAGACAGCTCCCTCGTCAACGAACTCTCGCTTCGTACCAGCCTCAACTTGGCCATCAGGCGCCTGCAGGAAACGGCAATTCTGCCCAACGATTTCGTGCCGGCTGTATCCAGTAAGGTTCTGGAAATTGTCAGAGACATAGATGATGGGGCAGTCGTTCATCTGCACATCGCAGACGACAAAGGCGCAGGACATGTCGACGGCGCCCAGGTGAATCTGGGGATTCTTGCGTGTGGCAACAAGCCATAGTGCTTTGAGCATGTCGAAACCACTCTTGGAGTATATCGTCTTTTCCTTGGACTCTCGTGAAGTCGGATTCGTAACTGGCGTTGTGGCATCGGAAGATGAGCTCTGCTGGGCTATGCTTGATGAAGAGTTGGCCTGCACGGGAGAGATGACGGAATTGGGTGAAGATATGTGGCGAGACAAGGGCGTCGGCCTGGTCTGGCTACTGTTGCCCATGTTTGAATCCACTCTCATGCCTGGCTGTGGTCGAGGCTGATGCTGTACAACGGGATCGTTGGAATCAATCTGCGAGTTGACCTGCGAATTTAACTGGTTGTTCGTCTGATTGTTTGATTGTGAGTTCGGCCGGCTGTTCGCCTGTTGATCTATCTGGCTGTTCGTCCGTCGATTCATCTGGTTGTTCGCCTGGTTATTTATCTGTTGGTTCATCTGGTTGTTCATCTGCTGATTCATTTGTTGATTCATCTGATTGTTCATCTGCTGGTTCATCTGGCGGTCCAGCTGCTGGTTGAGCTGTGAATTCATCTGGCGGTCCAGCTGCTGGTTGAGCTGTGAATTCATCTGTTGTTGGAGCTGGGCGTTCATCTGCTGGTTGAGCTGGGCGTTCATTTGTGGATTCAGCGGCGAATTCATATCGAGCATGTTCTCACCCCCATCCTCGAGTGCGCCGAGCATGTGGTGAGGTGCGTTGCTCGGTGTGGCGCTGAGCGGCGCATTGTCAGGGCTCATGTCCATCGAAAAATCGTTGGAAATCTGTCCCATGGAGTTGGTGCTGAACTGAGAGGCCATCGGAGCAGAGGTGACGGCGTTGTTCGAGAAGAGATCCATCCCAGATGGGTTGTTGCCCATGTTGCCCATGCTCATATTGGCGAAGGTGGATGGAATCATGGACCCCATCATGTCAGGAGATATGGAGAAGTCGGCAGGGTCGGTCATGTAGTTCCCCATGTGATTGCCCATGTTCATGTTGGATGTATCGAGGGTTGGATACCCGGAAGACATGTTTTGGTTGAACTGGTAGCTGTTCAGGTCGCCGTCGTTGCCGAAAGTCATCATCTCGCCCGGGTCGATGGATGACAGCCGGCGGTTCTGGGAATCCTGTGCCAAGGTGCTGTGGAATGACTGAGGCATACTCCGCCGGCGCTGGTGTTCGTTTTGGTTATCGCGCATCATGTCGTCGAAGGCAGAATCGACGTTGTTGATGGATTCCTGGCCATGCCCGTTGGGCTGGCCGGAGGAGGCGTTGCGTGCCATGTTGATGGCATCGTGCATCATCTGAACTTCATTGCTTGGTACATCTGGCCGCTGTTGCGACTGCTGGTGCTGCTGTGGTTGCATCTGCTGACGGAACTGGTTCTGGGAGGACTGGCGCTGCAGCTCCTGCGGGGAGAGCTGGGTATTCTGGTAGTATCCTTCCATGACGGCAGCATCTGGGTCAACCTTTGCCGTGCCCAAGTGGCCGGGAATATGAAAAATGGACGAGGGCGCTGGAGGTCAGTCCCTCGGCTGTCCTCTAACGAGGAGACGGTATCTATCGCGGCCCGAAGAACGTGGATAGATGCAGGAACGAGGGGTCATGTAGATCGGAGGAACCGAGGATCTGGTGGGATGGCGATGGCAACGAGTACGAGAAACGGTCGAGCAACGGTCGAGCAACGGTCGAGCAACGGCCGAGCAACGGTCGCGCTAACGGTTGCAAATGGCGGTCGACGTCTAGCAACGTGACGGGATGAACGGGATTTACGAGACGTGGGTGAGCGCGCAGTCGAGCGATCGATGGAAATAAACCAAAATGTGCTATGCCACGCCTAATTCATAACCCCCTCCCTATCTCGCTGTCGCACATGCACCGTTTTCTTCTCCCGTAGTAAGCGTTGCGGAGGCTCTTGATTGCTTTTCCTTGTCGTTGAGGCTAGCCGGGTCCCGAGGAAGGCGGATGCGATGTGACGGGGATGGTGTTGAGACGGCCGTGCTCAACGGAGATGGAGGTTGTGTGGTCGGAGATTGCACCGAGAAAAAAATATCGAGAAATGGATCCAGTGAAGGGAAATATGTAGATGGGAGAATTGGACAAATGGATTTCTAAAGCCGGAGGGGGGGGGGGGTTCGAGTTAGCGTGAGATGCGGTACGGTCAGGTTCCCAGGACTTGAAAACGTGTAGCAGTACTGGTTGGAAAAGTACAGGGACGGAATGATTTGTTACAACGTACCGTGCTTCAGCGACGTCGGGAAGGAAAAGCGGCACTGAGTCAACGACGATGCACGAACCGGAGGGCAGGAAGAGGCAAAAACACCACGACCGGCCAGGCAAAACTGCTGCTGCTCTGGCACGCAAGAGGGGGATGGGCTGCGAAACGGCCACAACGGGAGATGGATTTTTGTGAGAGGATGGAGAAGTGGAGGGGTGAAGGATGTGGAAGCTGCTGTCCAGTGGTCGACGAAGCCCTGCAAAAGGGAAGGCTCGGCAGGTACAGTCCAGCACAGTATGATGTCGTCCCCGGCGAACCACTAAACCCCTAGGGTACATAGGGTGCCAGGTACTAATGACTAGGTAGGTAGGTGGGTAATTACCGTCTACAGCATGCAGGCTTGGTACAGTAGGGATAGAATCCATGCCGTGGAGCTGCGAGTGGATGGAAGAAGCAAAAGGAAGGGGGATGCGAGGTAGGTACCTGAAGGGATCATCCTCTAGCAGAGACGGGGCCTCTAGTCGCCTCCGTACAAGCGCAGCTACATCCCACTACCTTTGTCTGCTCCGCCTTTGATATTTGCGGGCACGTACTCTCCGGTATTCTGCCGCGCGAGATGGGATTGAAGCTATGGGGATGCGGGGGGGCGTGCGTTTTGGTTTCCGCCCACGAACTATTTGCACTTTCCCCACCCCCTCTTCCTGTTCTTGTGTCCTTTCACGCTGCCCTCAATGTGCTTTTCCATCCCGTCACCATACATGTACAGTACAGTAACGTTGACTGGCTAAATTAAGTAGCAATGTTTCGCTTTGACCACATGTCGTCATACGTTTCGGACACCATGTATCGAAACATGCAGACATCTGGTTACTGTCGTGTGAAATGTCCATTATCAATGTGGAGAAAGGCAGGCAAAGGACAGCCAGACAGACAGACAGCTAGACAGATAGATAGACTCCTCGAAATCATGGAGGACATGACGAGATAGGCGGCCAAGAGATAAGTAAGACTTGTCCCGCAATCCTTGAGCCGGGTGGGGTGTTGGTCGTAGCCTGCCTGCTGTGACTCCCCAACCACTAGCACCGCCGCGAGCTGCTGGTACACCACGACTGTAGACGGATACAGTGGCTCTCGCCGTGCGTGCAGTGTCCAATACACGCACCGCGTGGGCTTCCATTGTGCTAGAGGGCTTGCATGATTGTGGGCTGTTCTCCTTGACTGTGGCCCTACGAACCACTTTTGCCATGGAATCCCCCCCTGCGGCCCCACCCCGTGCAAGAAGGAACAACTATGGGCTGTGGCGGGAGGCGTCCGAGGCCGAAGCATACGGTGACACGCAACAGCCATGTGCACTCACGGGGGATGCTGGAAACACATGACGGCAAACCTGCTGCTCCTTGCTAGCATGGTGATCCTTGCGGGAGGCTTGGGGGAACCTAGCTTTGGGGGTGGGTGGCGACCTTGGGATGGGAAGATGACTTGTGGCTTGTGGGCTGAGGCCTGGGCTCGTGGAGCATGGCGGTTTTGCTTCCCACCGTGGTCCCGGTAGATCCCATCTGTGCGTTTCCCGTAGTACGGACACCAAAGAAAAGAGCATGTCGGCGCTCGAACACGGCATCCATCATGTGAAAAGCCATCTCCAGGAAGGCCCATCCACGTTTCGTCTTCACCTCGCGCGCACGCGAAGGATATGGTGATGGCCAGTCTTCCGTAGCACAAAACCCCTCATTTCTTCGACGGGCACGTTTTCCCGAGGGCTCGCCGTCTTCCGACCTTTCGCTTAGTTCAAATGGGCACCGGGGGTTCGGCTCTGGTCCTTCTGTGCCACGGTTGCTCATGGACGCCATGAGCTAGCATGCCTGGTGTGGCGTCTCTACCCAAGCCCGGCGGCCAAGTCGGGGTGTCGGGCGAGGTACTTGGTAGCCAAGTAGGTGGCTTGGACGTGTTTTCGCCACCTGCTTGTTTGCATAATCAGGGGACGACCCTCGACGTTCGGCACCATGGTTTGTCGCTTGTGGAAAGCGCTTGCGTCCGTTGCAGGTGTATGTGTGTATGTGGGTGGGTAAGTAGGTAGTAGGTATGGGCATTGGTGTGGGCGTGTGGGATGGCGTGGAGTACCCCGAGCAGCCCAGCACCGGCGCGGATTGGAAGAAAGCACATCGCCCCGCAACCTTCAGGATGCATTTTCGTACTGTAGGGCTAGGGGCGGGAAGAGGGCCGCCTCCAACAGCCGCCTCGACTTAGATCAGCAAAACCGCCTCACCCAGCTCTGCTGTGCCCTGCGACGGTCCAGAGGAGTTCCCTGGCCGTCGTCTTGTAGACGAGACGCGGCCTTTGAATCTAATGCGAGACCGCATGGGCTCTGGGCGCAATCCTATGCTGCATGCCGGCGCCTTGGTCACAGTCCCTCTCGGCCGATGAAGCATACAAGACCCTGATCAAATCAAGCCTCCACCACCCTCGCCATCGCGCCTGCGCGTCCCGCTGCGAAACCCTCCCTCTTCCTTTTTTTTTTTTTTCAAGGGTCCACGGCAAACCCCAGAATGATGGGAAACAGAAGCACCCGACCTTGTTTCTCGTCGTTCTGTCCCCCTTTTCCCCAACCTATCGTGTGTCCGCAAGCCCTGCCGCCGGACCAGAAGGTCCTTGGGGGGTGACGTAATTGTTACCCTTGCGTCTTGCTAGAACCCTTCTTAGTGGTCCTCGTCCATTCCAAGGACCCCTAGATTTGCAATTCAGCAGCCGCAATTATGATTGGCTGTTCCCTGTCGGTGCTGCCCTCCGTCGGAAATCCTCCTGGGGAAAGGGACCAGCAACGGTTTTTTTTAGTACGGCCGTGACCAACACTAGTAGGTATACGTTGTAGCATCTTAGGGTGCTTGGTAATGGTGACATTGAGGCGGTATTTAGTGCGTACGGGGGCATCGGGTAGGTGCCGATAAGCCAGTCAGTCCATGCTGCGTTTAACCATGTCAGGAAGGTTGCCGTTATTTGGAGCTGTTTCGCATTTTCTATGTTGAAGCAAGAGAAGTCGTTCTCATGCGGCATACGGTTGGGCATGGTAATAACTTGATCTAGTCCGGTGTACACACTGTAGTATCGTCTTTGTCAAGTGGCACCTTTGACACGGAGTCAATGCAATTTCGTACGGTGAGAAAGCGGATATAGTGTCAAGGTTTTCGAAAGCGATAGCCCATCGCCTTGGGCCCCCTACTTTCTTTGTTGCCCCTTTTTATTCAATATTGACTTTCTTCTTCTCCTTAGATGCCCCGTCCTAGAATACTCCGTATCCAACGGCACCCTCTCAGCCCCTATATCTCACAGGGTCCTCCTTTGTTGCCTGGGCATCACTTCCACAACAGACGCCACTTGCAAGTCAACACCGCCATCCCACCAGTATCCCCCCTACCCAGGCCACAATTTACTAACAAGCAACGATTCTTTCTCGGCATTCATGATATCATTCCTCGCAAAGCCCCCGCCGTTGGCCCATAGTAAAAGTCAATGGTAACTCACCGGATGACCCGCTTTTCCCAACCGCGTGCCCGTGCCCACATGCTGTTGGTTCCCGGACTGGTTGCTGCGAAGGGACAATGGCACTTTTACCTGGTTTGATTTCCCATCCTACGCCCTTAAATCCGATATTTTCTTGTGAGCGCCGCTGGCTCGGTTCGACCGCGAGCGACGTCATTCCGATGCTGGGACATTTGCGCAGATACGCACTGTGCGGTGATCAAACAATACATACAGTGCTTTTCCGTGTCTTAGACGCCAGGTATGCAGCTCAGCCGCAGCCCATTTGTTTATCTGATTTATCCTTCATAACTTTTTAATTTTGTTTACCGTTTCATTTGCTTGCTTGCTTTGACTATTTTCGCTGCTTGATTTATCAAGTGTAAACCCGGAAGAGAGAAAAGAGATAAACAAGGATAGCATACAAAGGAGTAAGATCACGGGAATTGCGCGGCAGCGGTCTAGCAGCCCAACCCCACGCATTACCCTCACACGCTCTTCTTTTCCACCCTCCACCCACCCCAACGGACTCACACAAATGACGTTATCGCAAATGTATCAGCTGAGCCCTCTAAAAAGAACAAACCACACACACACACCCCATGAGACGTCCGCCTCGTTACAGAATTCTAATCAAATGCCGCTACCCTTATCTTTGTCTAATTACCGCATGGCTAGCTCGTCTTCTTTAGTTGCTTCTGATGTCATGACGTAGCTTGTGGGATGGAAGCATGCGGAGGGATAATTTTTGTCGCTTACGCGGACATGGGTTTCTGAAACATTGCGATCCCTTTTTTTTTCCCTTGGTACTTCTGACTTGTAATTCCTCTCTGAGTCAACAAAGGTACGCATGTCTTGTCTCATGGCTTGTGGAGCTGTGTAGATGTTATGCGGTGTCGGTATAAACCCTCCGTGATTTTAATGCAGAATATGATGATGCTTTCTATCATAACTATTCACAAGAGGAGCGCGTTTTAATTAACATATTACAAAATTCAGTACTCAGAAGGCCCTTCCAAAGAAAAAGAGGAAGGGGAAAAAAAGGGAAAAAAAATTTTATGACAGAGGCAGCTATTAAAGCTCCCCTCGATTTCGCAAAACAATCATCTTGTGCTCTGTATTGACAATCGCATACATCGAATTAATTCATATCTTCATTGCTATTCAGGCCGGCATATCAACTTCTAAGGTATACTATCGGCAACACTTGTGCCACTTCATCCACTGCTTCTACACTGCCTACCGTAACCAGTAGACCGCTGTTGAAACCATATCCACCTGTGCCTGCTCATTTTCACCTCTTTCTCGTTGGGCTCCATCATTGTCCGACCTCTACCTGAAATAGGCCATAATAGTTTGCTGAGCTTCCTGGCTGAATTGCTGTAGTAATGGTGTCGGGTCTACGCCAGCCGCCGTCAAAAGTGACTTGGTAGAAGAAGCCACCCGGCTAGCCGTCTGGCCCTGCAGAGCTCCAGCCTCAAGAGCTTGTGCTACAAACACAAAGAGCTTGCTTCCTTGGTTCATAACGGCAGGGTGTCGCCTGAGAAATGTTAGCTCAGCCTTGCCGAGACAGGAATGTCGTCTACTTACTGGTCAATCAACTCGGCCAGGTATGCGTACGCGTACGGCGCCGCCTCCTCGTCGTTGGTAACCGGCAACGTGTCGATCCACTGTCCAGTCACCGCTTGTGCGTCACCTACATTGCCGGCGTTGTAGTGAAGAATTTTGGCAAGGGATGCGCAGGCGTTCTCGGTCGCGTAAACGTTATCTTCATTCCGAGCATCCGGCACCTGTGTCACCTGGAACAGGAACGGCACCGATCCGCCCAGGAACTGCGACCAGGCTGCCCCGCCTCGGTGGGCAGCCACTCCAATGCCGTAGGCCGCCGCCTGTCTGATGGCTGGCGAATTGTCTCGGCACCCGTCGATGAGTGGCTGTGTGATATAGTTTGCGTATCTGGTACTCTCGGGGCCGCAGTACTCGAGGATATCGTCCATTATGCAAAGAGCCCACTGGCGCTGCGTCGGATCCGGTGACGCCAGGAAGGCTTCATAGGTAGGCATGAGCCTTTCCCACTGTGGAAGAAACACGGCTCCATGGTTTTTGAAGATGGAGTGGAACGCCTTGTTCATGTCCGAGAGCAGGGTCTGGTCGTCTTCGATAGCCATCAGCAGTTCCTCTGCCTCGTCTTCAACATCTTCTGCCGTGGCGCCCTCTTTCTCATCCGCGCGCTGGGCAACTCGGTCACGGTAGTCCTCGATGGCCGAGTGCACCGAGTCAATGAAACGCTTCATGTGCTCCGTGGTCAGGCAGTCCTTTCCAATCACCTCCACCGACTCGTAAAAACACTGGTACATCTCGGCCAATGTGTCGATGGCGGGTTCGGCGGTCAGACACTCCAGGAGCTTGTCCACCGTGGCAGCCCAAAGACCTGCCAACTCATTGGAGGGACTGCCGTAAGCCTTTTTGTAGGAGCCGAGAAGCTGGGGGACCAGTTTCGCAGAGATGTATCGTACAGGATCGTGGAAGAAGAAAGCGAGGCCGGGGAGCGCGATCTTCTCCATGATGTTGGCGACGTACGGTGCGAAGGCACCCTCGAGTACCTGGGCGTACACAACAAGGAGCTCGATGGCCATGTGCTTGTCGTCCATGGTGCTAGTCTTGATTCCGATCATCTTGCCCTTGAGCGGCACAAGCTCCCAGCCTTCCTCGCTCTGGATCTGCTCAATATGGTCATCGTCTTCAAGCAACTGCACGTCAGCCTTGGCCATGCCCAGCTCAAGCAGTGGCGGCATGACGGTGTTGAGGAAGGGCAGGAAGTCGGAGCCGAGCACGCGGCACATGCGGCCCCAGCAGTGCATGAGATATTGCGCCTGAGGATCGTCGGCGTCTGTGATGTTTGCCTGGATGTTGGCTAGGAGGTTGACCAAGGTCATGGCGTCTTGGCCAAGACGCTCTTTTCCGACTGCCAGGGCAATCAATGTCGCACATTCCATCGCCTTGGCTCGGAGCAAGCGGTACTCCTTCTCGCTCTGGTTCTGAAGGACGTTGACCAGAAGAGGCATCAACGTGTCGTAATACTTGGAGAAAGCAGCTTCAGCCGCGTCGGCGATAGTCGCGATTGTGGAGAGTGCCTGTTCCTGTACATAGCGCTTGTCACTCTGGAGCAGCTGGAACAGATGGGACAGAAGCTCATCGAGGTATGGTTCCAGGATCGTCTTCTCTGCTTCCTCGCAAAAGTTGACCAGGGCTGCGGCGGCATGCGACTTGACGCGGCCTTCCGGAGAATCTAGGACGGGAACGATGGCTTTGAGGATACGGTCATAGAAGTCCGACTGCATCTTGGGCGCAAAGTCGGTGCTCATCTGACCAAGAGCATTGCACCCGGCCCAGCGCACGCGGGGATGAGGGTCGCTGAGGGCAGGGATGACCAGGTCCAAGACTTGGCTGAGTTCTCCAATCATGAGCTCGCGGCAGCCCTCTGATATAGCGGAAATGGCCATGAGTGCTGCGTGCCTGTCTCTCCAGGCCATGGAAGTCATCATTCTGGGAAGCCAGTTGAAGGTCGGTGCCAGTATGGTCTGCCCTCCGAGCTTGTTGGCTAGACGGTCCATGGTCTGTTCGCCGGCAACGTGGTTCATGTCGCTCTCGTCTTGCTCGAGCTAATGACGCGTCAGGGGTAAAATAACAAAAAACGGGCAGGCACCAGAAGACTTACATCATCGCAAGAGAGCCACTCGGCAGCATCGTCATCATCCTCGCCGAGGTCCGTCATTAAGCTCAAACATTGTGTAATCATGTCATTCGTATAAGAGCCGTCTTTGCGGCACATTGAGGGCGCGTAGTCGGCAAAGGTAGCCATAAGCTCCAAAGCGTTCTGTCGGCAGATGTTGTCCAACTCCTTATCCTGAATGACGGAGACACTGAACTGTACAAGATTCGAGAACAGCTGCTTGAACATCTTCGGTGCCGTCTCGGCAAGATCAATAAGGGCAACCAAGGCCTTGCTGAGATCGTCCGATTCGTGGGAGTCTTTGATAGGAGGCAAGATATTCAAAACATCAGGTATAAGCGCATAGTACTTCAGCTGGCCCTTCTTGCTGATGGTTCTGAAAAATGCGGCGAATGCCTCCATGGCTGCCAGCCGAACCTATGATCCTGATCAACCCACACATTCTATGCCAAGGCCACAGGGGGTACTTACCTGGACAGCATCATCTTTGAAGCCTTTCTGAAAAGCTGCAATCACGGACTCTTCGTGTTGCTTCTCAATGACTGCGGGGGTGGTTGCAAATACTCGAAAAGCATTCTCTCGTTTTTCGGGCTCAGGGGCCTGGCTAAGTTGGAAGAGGGCGCCAAGGAGTTCCGGCCAAGCATCATCTAGCGAGCACCTTGTTAGATGGTGTTTAAAGGTCGTTGCTTGTGCGGGTAAACAAACTGTTCTCTGTATACTGGCGTGCGACTTCAGCCACGGCATCGCTGATCTTGTTTCGTACACCACGGTCTGCCTCTGTGCCGAGCGTCTCGAGAAGCTTCTGTCGAATGACAGCAGCCTGGTCCTTTGCGAGCGAGAGCATCATGTCAACATTATCACCGGCATCCGTCTTTCTGGTTTTGGAAGCGATACGTCGGAAGATGACAGCAGCGAATGAGCGGATCTATAGGCCAAACAATATTAGCATAGCCCATATTCTCGACGTAGGGCCAACGACGTACGGCATTCGATTCAGCACCTTGAACTTGCTCAGCCAGTCCCATTAACAGAACTTCCGGGCGGCTGGCAGTCCAGTTGACGGCCAGGTGCTCCTCGGCCTGGGAACGGACTGCATTGTCGGGGGACTGGAGTGCTTGCAGGAGCTGGGTCAGCTGCGCGTGCACGTCTGCGGGCAGGACAGACATAGTGACTGCGGCCGCGTCATGCAATCAAGTCGAGCTGTGAGGGTCGTTCGGCAGGAGGCCTTCGCATGCGGCGATGCAAGGCGCAGGATCGATGGGTTGAAGGAGACAAAGAATGTTGTTGTTTGGGAGTTTTTTGGTGGGCGGGTGGGCAGCCGTGAAAGCGAAAGTGGGGGGAGGGGAAGCCGGCCAAGGCTGTCTGAAGCAGGCTGCCGGTGGTCCCCGCTGCAGCTGAGGAACCGTATAAATGCTACCTACAGCCTGTTCGTGGTTGAATGGATAAGCAGGTGCTCAGTGCCTCGGCTTGTCAAGAAGATACAGTATAGATGATAAGGGTCTTGGATGAACGACACGGCCCAAAATGTCATGTCCGAGTTTCGTAGAGGTGATTAATAGACCTGGGGGAACAGTTATCCAAAATACCCAGGGGATTGTGGCGGGTTCGTGAGGTTTGGAGAGATAAGATAAGCTACTTACACAAGCACTTTTCTCGACTTCTCGTGTGACAGACGATTCTTCCTTGGTTGGGTTCAAATGTCTATGAGTCCATCGGTCTATGTGAGGGGAGGCGTTGAACTAAGTAGTATTACATTCAACCCTTGTATTTTATTCCTACTTGAATTTCCCAGAGCTTTCCCATAAATCTACGGGCATTACTCGCCAAGAGCTGTACCTACGATGTAGAGTTACGATGCGACTTGTCGCCAAGGATTTGGGTATACAGTTTCGATTACGCTAAATTGTAACCAAACAGCGCCTTGAGAATTAAAGACACGAGGCCTGCACCAATGAGAGGGAGGACGAATAGAGCAACAGGCCATCATGTTGAGCGAAAGAAATGTGTATCTCCATTGCACGTGTTCGTGGATAAAGTTGCCGCTCTGACTCCCAACAATAGGGTAGTTGCTAATTGCTCGGTGAATTGGAAGATCCACCGTGCCTTGTCAAAAATTAAATGAGTTGATATTCCAAACCTCCCACGTGCAGTGATTCGTTTGAGATGTCAAGTTGTTTACTTTCCGAGACTGCCGAACATGAAGCTATCTAGGTGCTCCCCCGAGCTTGAGAAGTAAGATTGAGTCATATCTCCTCCATGTGGAAAGTTCCATTCTTCGGTGTCTTGTCCTCTATAACGGGCAAAAGCTCCGCTTACATAACGATACAGGGGCAACGCAACCCGACAACCTGAAGCCAGGATATCCGGTGGATGAAAGGGCTAGCATCGCACAGCGGATGTTACGAAATATTCGGCGGAAAAGAGACGGCGGCTGGCCTTTATGGTTCTGTTGAGGTACCCAGGCCGTGCTCGTTTCGAGCCCTTACCCACGGCAAGTAAGGTAGCTTTGTTTGCCCAAGTACCTAACGGAAGGGGGATTGGGACGACTGTACGGAGTAGACGCGGCGGCGGCGGCAGCGCGGCAGTGCCAGCCAGTCACAACCTCACCTACCCGTGCATCGAGGACACAACGATACGATACCGTGCTACGGCGCAGGTTGAAACAATGATGTGCTTTCAGGGTCAATTGCGTGCGCGGGGAGGATGCAAGGGTCTTCTTATAATCTGGCCAGAGTCTGGAGCTCTTCGGCATTCCAGAGACCTTGTCGCTCGAGACGGCCTTGAAGTTTGTTGTCGCGGCAAGACCGACAAATGCGCTTCGCTGCTTCGCGGCTAGCACACGAATCCCGCCTGACGGGTCCGAACCGTGTGGGCGGAGGAAATAGTGAGGATCCAAGTCCAGATGCGAAGGTACGGCGCATTCCATCTTGACGCAGACGCACGGTTTGTGCTTTGTCCCCTGCGTCGAACCCTAAACCCTCCTCGCAGTAGATCTTGGAGGAGACAGGAAGCTCGTCCAATCGACGCATGGGGCAGGTCGACGTCGAGGAGGGCAGACCAGTCAAGTCGCCCGCGCCGCCTCCGTCCAGCCGCGTACCACGGATATACCGAATGGCATCGGTCTCTGCGGGACGGGGCGCCCAGAAGCAGCTGGAGCGAGCGTGCACGCATTCCTGAGGTGCAGGGTCTCAGTTCCTCAAGGAGCTGGGCGGATGGAGACGCATCACATGAGGCGGTATTGGCTAAGAAAGTCCAGGAGCTTCCTGAGGCAGAAAGCAGCAACTAGAAGACGGCTGGTGCGTAGGTTGTGCGAATTGATGGATGGCATCCGCAGACGCAAAGGTGACGTGTGGCCCCACGAAACAACTGTACAGCAGCCACCCCCGGCCTCTAGGCCACTGCCATCCGCTAACTCCACTTGACACCTAACGCTGATCAAGATCGCTGCAACTGCCCGCACCGCGCACCCGTTCCGTCCAGCGTCGGCGCTCGGCTGCACAGACAAGCCCGAGGTGCAATCTTACGCCTCAAACCACGCCCCCAGCCTCCTCCATCTCCCATGGGGCGGGAACACCGGCCTGCCGCACGTACCATAGCTGGAGTGCGGGAAGCAGCTGGGAACTACTAGTATCTACAGCAGGGTTCGTAGGGTTGGTAGGGGTAGCAGAAGTTGTATGTACAGTATGTACGGGTAGGCGCCAGCTTGCAAAGACATTCCTGAAAGCCAGTAGCCCAACGGCAACTGCGACGATAAGCTGCAATGGGAAAGTCTAGACCACCAATCGCCTTATTCCGCGGGCTAGCTCGCCTATTGGTGCGGTGCTAAGCTCGCAAGCACACGTCTGGCCCTCGTTACCCGTCACCCCATCGTCGTCGTGGGCCGTCTGAGCCATCAAACCAAACCCCGATCTGGCTGTGCACTCACTGCGCATCCCTGCAGCCTCTGCCGGCAGTCCAGTGGCCCCTCCTCCCCTGTATTGGTACTGTAGAAGCGTACTAGGTACTAGGTAGGCATTGGGCCCCGCTTCCCACGGCAAGAGCTGCCCACTGTTCTGCTCTGTCTAGGTAGAGTACGTGCACACACGGGGCGGTGTCTCTCTCTCTCTCATCCCACCTCGTCGTATGTCATACGTCGCTCGCGCCGCCGCTCGCCGTGGCCCAGTAGTTGATCCCGGACCCCAGTCGCCCTGCCCAGAGCTTCGGCACCACCACCAGACCCAATAGGCGGAACATTCGTTATATCTACCTCTGGCAGCCCGCTCCAAATCTTGAACCCCCATCTTCTTGCCTGCTCCAAACATAAGCAACCACCGACGGAAAACCAAGGAAATCTATACATCTTCAGTCATCTTGAGGTTTCCACTTTGCAGTTCAACTACGACAATCACTTCAGGCCCGCATCCATTCCACAATGGATTCCCTGAGCCCGACCACCACCGCCTTTCCCCGCGACTACAGGGAGGCCAGCCCCCTCAGTCTATCCAGCAGCTCTTCCTCCTCCCTCGGCGCTAAGCATAAGCTTCCCCCGCTGCAGCCCACGAGAGCTACATCGTCTTCCAGCAACAACCGTCTCAGCTTCGTCGAGGGCCTACGGCAGGTTCCGCCGTCTCCCCGCGAGCACCGTGTCCGCCACTCCTCCTTCTCTCATCCCGCCATCCAAGACCTGATCAGCCACCCTCCCTCCAACAAGCCCGCCAACCCCAAGTTTGCCGGCCGAGAATGGCGGGACATTGCCGTGGGCGAGATTCTCAACCCGGATGATGTCAAGTGGGTTGAGCTGGACACCAGCGTCGAGGATGCCACCATGGTAGGTTCCGTGCGTGTAATTCGCAAGCACAGCCAGCTAACAGCCTGCAGGTCTTGCTCAAGAGCCCGCCCAACGTCGTCCTGATCCGCGAAAACAGCTCGGCCAAGACGGCCATCTCCACCTTCGACTTCACCGACCTAAACACATATCTCCTCATGGTCACTGGTATTGCCAAGCCCGAGGAGGACCAAATCTCCATCATCAATGCCATTCGCACCAAGTCCCAACAGGGCAACCTGATCACAATTCGAGATATTCAGCCTCTGTGCCGCAAGGAGACTCTCGTAAACCTGACGTCTGACTCCAACTTGGCGCAAGGCATTGAGGTTCTTGGCAGTGGAATCCACCAGTTTCTCGTCACGGACAACGACGGCGATGTTACGGGCATTGTGAGCCAGCTGCAGGTCATTGAATTCTTCTGGAGCGAGGGCGTCAACTTCCCTACCATTGACAGACTCTACGCACTCATCCTCCGCGACCTCGGCGTCGGTTCGCAACAAATCATCTCCATCAAGTAAGCTCAGCACACGACCACCCCAGCGAGATGCAATCAGCTAACATGGCATAGCTCCGATGCACCACTGTCGGATGCTCTACGGCTAATGAACGACGAAGGTCTCACAAGCGTGGCGGTCGTGGACAACGGTCAAAATGTGGTCGGCAACATCTCGACAAGGGATGTCCGACACCTAACCAGCACGGCCAGCGCCCCCCTCCTCAGCGCGTCGTGCATGCACTTCATCTCCTACATCCTCAACGAAAAGGGCGTGGAAAAGGGCAGGGACGCCGTTCCCGTGTTCCACGTCACACCATACTCTACCTTGGCACACACTGTCGCGAAGCTAGTGGCTACCAAGTCGCACCGCATGTGGGTAGTTGACTCGGGATCCCCCTCACCATCGGCACCGTCGACGCCGCTCCTCGGGCCCTCGCATTCTGCCCACACCATGCCCTTGTCCCCGGTGCCCTCGTCGGCCGTCCCCGCATCGGCCATGGCGGGAGCCCGCATCTCGGGCCGTCTCAACGGCGTCATTTCCTTGACAGACATTCTCAACCTGTTTGCCAAGTTCTCTGGGCTGCACCCAGCCGACCCGTGGGAGCAGCGCATGCGCCGCAGGAGAAGCTCGAGCGGTTCGATCCGGCCTACGACGGAATCCGGGCGGCCCAGCTCCGAAATGCGCAGGTGAAGGGACAATGGGAGAGGAGCGTAATGAGTGGATGTGGCACGACACAATTTGATAACCAGGAGTTTAAGGTGGGAATAGCATGCAAAAGAGCATCTGGCAAACAGATGGAACAGGGGCATCGTCACATTGGGGTTTGGGATTTCGTCGGTCGTCTTGTCTGCACTGGAGCGTGCTGGGAAGCATGTAATTAATTTGTTTCAACTGAACTTTGAATTTACTCTACTCAAATTTCAAACTCCTAACTCATGCCAATTGTCTTCGTTGCTCTGGGAATAGCGTGTTAAACCTTCTCGACATGCCGCAGCGCGCTGGCAGGCTATGCGCAACGCGATGACCACGCTGATCCCAACCCAGAACCGAAATCAAGCACGAAGAACATAATATTCGGTGGGTTTCAACAAAGTATGGGCAGAGCGTCACTGCAAGGAGTGTCCAGGGGGGGGGGCCAAGGGCAGGACCCAATGGAACATGGGCATCGTGTTTTCACGCAAACACTCTTGGGTCCTGCTCGGCGTCGGCTTCACGCTGGGACCCTGGTTCAACGACGCCTTGGTGATTGTCGCTGCGCATCAAGGCCCAGAGGTCATTGACGATAGACCCATCACTGCACAAACCAAAGATTTTCTTACTTTCAGTGAAGCAATCGGAGGAAGGAGTGGTTAAATCCGTCGCTCTATCAGGGAATGATGCGAGACTGGGCGATAGATGAATTACTAACGTCCAGGCTGGTGATGTCAATTTGCTGGCGTGGGGTGGTGACGTGTGTGCGAATACCGACCCTGATCGTCGGTTGCTGCGCAGCATGACAGGGACCAAAAAAAAGGTGAAAGTGCTTTTTCTGTGGGTAAGCTCGATCATGCGTCTTGTTTCACAATTTCGCATCATCACATTTCCTCGCTTAAACCGGTGGCCATCGGTCTTTGCAAGGTGCCGATGCCGTGATCCAACTAGGGCAGATCAGCCATCGTGGCGCAGCGTTGCGTTGCAAAGATTGCGCGGTAGGGTGGAAAGATGGGATATTCGGTCTGATGGGGGAAGCAGAGGAAGATCCCGGCGATGTAGCTTGGCTATGACGCGAAGCGGTAGCAGTAGGAGTAGACAGAAATCGCTGCTGGGGTCTCGTTGTCCTCCACCCGTCCACCTTTCGTGCCTCCATCGCCAATTGCTTCGACGAGTCGGACTTACCCTACACCCAGCTGATCCAGGTCTCAAGGGTCTCTTCGCCACGCGCTGCGCCAATCCGGCCTGACCCGGAAACGTAGGACTTGGGACCCTCATGTTAGCTACCTAGACTAGATCGGATCTTGCTGCTGCTACCCGAACCTGATCCGCCCCCGCCCGTCCCGTCCACCTTCTGTAGTCCCCGAACAAGGTAGTCAATGATGGTTACTTTCAACCCGTGACTCCAACTCCAAAGTCCTCATCGCTGACTCACGATTTGGCCAAAGACGCTCTTAATTTCTTCTTCTTTTTCCTTTCCTCCTCCTCCTCCGTCTCAGTAATATACCGCCACATCTTCTTTTGTCTTCAGCTATCTTCCTGTTGGAGTTTCCTGGGCCCTTGATCTTTTGAAACGGATTATCTCGACGCACGGGAGTTTTTTTGCCGCTGGTCCTCTTACATGCGGATTTGATACGACATCTCTGCTCAACGATTTCCTACAATTGATTCTTATCCAGGACCTGTATTTCGCTCAGATTGGGTTGCTGCCTGGACGGTTGGCTGGACACAGGCCACGTGACGGACGCTCCCATTGATTCACTCTCCGGCCTTGTCACAGGCTCTGTTCGACGACTACGGTTCTTCATTTAGGAGCTTTTTGTTGGGCGGGACGTACACTTTGCCGTCTCTCCACTAGTAACTCTTTGTCTTGTCTCGCCACCATCCGTCAACACGGCCATCGCATAGCTTGCGCCTCCTCTGCCTTTGTCGACACCGCTTTGGCAGCCTTTTCTCACTCTTGGCCTTGGCCTACAACGCCTTATTTCTCTACCGCATTGCTGAAGGAAGCATCGAGTTTGTCTGTCCCTTTTGTGATATTCGTTACGGACTGCGTCGCGTCAACGACATCACAAAAACAGTCTCTCAAGTCAGTCTTGTCGGCCTAGGTCGCAGCCATTTTCGTCTGAAAACCTTGACTGCTTTCAATACTCTCTCAGCCTTCGAGCATCGTCTTTAGATTTTCGGTGGGTTAAGCTTTGCCATCTTTCTTTGCCAGCGGGCTTTACACTTTTTGGCAGAGCGGCAACTATCATCACGAGGATAGATATCCGGACTCTTTCGTCCTCTGTCCTGTATGCTTTTGGAGTTGAATGTTGTTGGAGAACCTTCATCGCGTTTCAACTTTACCATTCCGACATACGCCTAGTCGTCTTTAAGTTTCGCCGTCATCTTGCCCGTACAACTACAGTCAAGCTTTTCCAACTTGGACAGCCTTTGCGACGGCACCACCATAGACTCGGCCAACAAAGACTGATTGAGTATTTAATACCAGCATATGATCTAAATTCACTCTACCGGCGAACCTTCGACAACCACGTATGCGAACAACTTCATCACAAAGTTTTTCTACAACTTTCGCAAGATATTGCCACCGAAAAACGCTCCAAACCTCCAATCGAGGAGCCTGGATACGCTTTAAGCACAAACCCAAAGCGTTGTCGACATATTTAACATTGAGTCTATCGTGACTCTACACTGCCATTGAAGCAGCACACGCAATCACTCGGCCCCCATGGACTCGGCAGAGAAACCTATAAGTATAGCCCTTCTTTCCCATCATGGCCGACCCTGCAGCGTCTCAATCTTGTCTTCCTCCCAACTTCTCCTTGACAGCTAGCGTTTCGCCCCCGCCTACAGCCAGTCCGCCTACTTCCGTACATATAGATTCATCTGTACACATTGATTCTTCTGGACATATTGATCCTGCTTCAGGACCTACTTCTTCTTCAACACCTCGTCAGCCAGCAGCAAGCAAAGCCCTTCTCGGCGACTTTACCAGACTCTGTCTTTCGTCTGTTCAGAATACTCTCAGCAGTACTCCGTCACCTGTACACTCTTTCAGTGACGCTGCTGTCTCACCCGCACCGGGAAAATCACCAGTCTCGTCTACACATTCTGAGCGACCTGCAGATCCTGCCACAGACAGGACATCTCATCTTACACCTGTTCAAGCCCCGGTGAAGTTGGGCAATTTCTCCAAGTTATTTTCACAGCTCTCTTCGAGCCCGTCGACACCTGTCCGCTCAAGCGACAGCAAGTCCACAAACGGCACCATGGCTACTGTTGTGAGCAGCGGCCTCGCCACACATGTTGCCATTGGCAATACCCAACTGCCACAATGTCCATCCAAAGGCTTTTCCGACATTAAACTTATGGCTGATTTCATCACTGACTTCCTGTCCCAACGAGACACCCAACGAATGAGCTCAGGGTCCGACTCGGAGCCCGACGTCCAGACGCCCTACACGACACCTCCCAGCTCGCTAGAGACGGAGAAGACGGCACCAATACACACTCTCGCCAGGAAGAAGAGCTCTACCAAGAAGAGCGAAAAGGCTCAGAAGCAGAAGCAGAAGCAAGCTGAAGTTGTTGTCAACGGCGACTTGCACTCGCCAACCCTCGTCCCCTTGTTCTTCGTCCAGACTGGCAATATCTACCAACAGCAGCCAGTCTGGGGATTGCCTCGTTCAGCCGAGGAGAAGCACAAATCCCTCTCCATGGGGCTTGTGAAGCTGCGTGCCGAAGATGCCGCCATTGGCATTAGCCAACCCCAGGTATCCGCAAATGGAGTCCATGTCTTTCTGGACATGTCCAATATCCAGATCAGCTTCATCAAGACGCTCAAGGCGTTGCACGGTCTTCAGGAGAACGACAGGCTCTCCCCCGCGCCGCGCATGGAGCTCAAATTCCTCAACGAGCTTCTCCTGCGCGGCCGCACCGCCAAGGTGCTCAACGTCGGCTGCTCCGTCAGCCCGCGCCACCAGGGGCAACCGGCCTTCGTGGAGGAGCTGCGACAGCTGGGCTACCACGTCGACCTGCGCGAGCGCAAGCTTGTGGAGACGGGCTACAACGGGTACTCGTCGGATCCGGCTTCGGCGTGGCAGACGCCGCAGAAGAAGCGGTACAAGGAGGATCTGGTGGACGAGACGCTCCAGATCCGCATCGGCGAGTCCGTCATGGAGTACTTTGAGGAGAAGGGCACGATCGTGCTGGTGACGGGGGACGCGAAGCCGGCCGAGTTCTCGGACGGCTTCTTCGCGTACGCCAACCGCGCCCTGAAAATGGGCTGGCACGTCGAGGTCGTCTCTTGGAAGAGCAGCCTGTCCTCGGCGTGGACGAACCCCGGGTGGACCGAGCAGTGGGCGGACAGGTTCCGCGTCATTGAGCTCGATGACTTTTTGGACGACTTGACGGCGTAAAAACGCCATGTGAGAGGATAACCGGAACGGCTTCTCCAGCGTGTTTTTGTTTTTGAGACTCGGCCACCCTTTCCAGCTATTCATTCAACGCAATACTACCTACTGCTTTTGACATCCATCAACGACCACTTCGAACACATTGCCTAGAAAGGCCCAATCTACCGCCAAAGCAGCTGAGAGGGGTTGAACAAAAGCGGGATAATTGAGCAAGCATGTACGATAAGTCCACCTACCAACGGCGTATCTGCCTCGGTAGAATACGACGGAAATGGACATGGGCCAAAACCTGTATGCATACAGAATTGATCAACACGCTATGTTTTCGGCACGAAGGAACATCATCTGGCGGAGCGAGCAATGGGCGGACAGGTGCCACCTTTTTCATTTGGGCAATCTCCTGGACGACTTAACGGCATAACGAGCCTTGTATGAAGGATGTGGAAGCGATGCATACCAGCGTATTACTGTTTTGTGGAAACAAGTGTTCGGTTTTTTTATCGATACTGTTTCAAGGAGGATTCTGATAAAATATACCGGTTTACATCATAACTACTGTCATTGCATGTGAAGTCGTTGTCAGGTCACAACGCGTAAATTATTATTTTTTGGCATCCCATCTGACGGTTTTTACTCATACTTTCCTCTGGCCGAGGGTACCTACATCATTAATCGGGCAACAAGTGGTTTGATCGGCGAGACAAGCTTGCTCATATGCACAAGCTGTGATTGCCACGCAATTCATCATCGCGTTGAGAACGATGACGGATGCTATGCCACTGACACCTGGAGCCCGTCGTTATATTTGGTTGTCCCGACATGCTTGAGGAGGATACGGATTGATCGAGGGTGATCGTCATTCTCAAGGGGGGGCTCATCTTTAACATCACACAAGTGACACTGATATCCAACATTGCTCAGTCGTCTAACTTGAATCTTTCTTTTTTATTGTTAATTTATTATTAATTTTATTTTTACAAAGGCATCTTCCCGCTGTAGACAGCTGTATTTGAAAATGACTTGATTACCTGCTTACCACCGTTGTCCCGAGGCCGGGCTCTGAACAGAAGAACCTGCTATGCCTCCTTCATGGCGTATGTTATCTATGCCGAGATGGCCGATATATTGTGTCAGTACAGGATCCTTGTGATCAATCTCTCTCAGCTGCTGCCTTTGATGGGGTTCCTTGCGTGATGGCATGAAACGGCCTTGGCATCTGAGGCAGGAGGCATTGGAGGGAAGGATTGTGATATTAGTTACTCTTGTTTACCGTGCTTGCCGATTTTATGTTACAGCATTGTCGTGAGAGGCAAGCCAGGGTCTGGACAGTCTTGTTAAAGGCAACCAACAGTCACACCTTCTTCCTTCACGAACCAGAGCGAGAGTGGCATCCCATGTACCTTCCGTCCTTGCTGTGTCCTTGACATCTCATTGTCCTTTGCAAAGATGCTTCTCCTGCTTCTCCATCTACCGTCTTCTTTCTGTGCACTGCTTCTTCAGGTTGTGGGCCAGACATTCATCGAAGGCTTAATACCGGAGACACAGCATTCATTGCCATCATCTCTTCTAGGGTCCCGCTTGGCCTTCTGCGCAATTTGCTCAAGCACCTTCGTTTCTCCCGCATCATCTTGCCTTGTTCTCTCGTTACTTTTAGCCACTTGTCCCCCCAGACTCTCCTGCTTTCCACAATCTCTTTCGGACTACCGACCACCATCAAGATGCTCGTCTGGAAGAGCCTTATTACCGCTGCCCTCGTCACCTCCGTCTTTTCAATAACATTGAAGAGAGAGCTCAAGGGCCCTGCTGCCACTACCAAATCCTTCCAGCATCAAGAGATCATTCATCCCTCTTTAGCCGCCTGTGTGGTGAGTTGATCTTCACTGCCACTATATATCACGGCAACTCTGACCATGCGATCGATATTAGAGAGTATGCGTGGAAAACCTGGAAGAATACAAGAACGCAAACCCCTTGGTGGACGAAGCAGCTCGTCACCTGAAGCGTCCCCCCTACTGGTTCGCAATGACCCAATGCCTTAAAGTCGAATGCAACAGAAAGCCCGAGTAGGTTGACTGGTCACTTCCCAGCCATCACGCGTGATAGACAAGCCTAACAAATTGGCAGAAAGGAGCCCGCTTGTCCAGTTGAGGCTGTGAGTACTCCAGCTGTGGTGGCTGCTGGCCCGTTGGAAGATTCAAAATAAGGGCGGGATTGCGGGCGTCAGGAAGTTGCCAAATGAAGAAGGAAAGGCGCCGAAGAGCAAGGGGCTGCTTAGGAGAAGACGGAAAGGCTTCACTGGGACGATAGCATGGATGCTGTAGAAACCCATCCTCTGTCTTCTTGTCACGTTGGTGTGAGCACTTCCGCTTAACCATGATTGTTATGAGGGGAGAGTCCAGGTAGACTCAGTATTCATTTGAGGCACTCTTATTCAATCCGTCTTTGCAAGCGTGAGCGGAGGATGACAGTTTTCTTGGACGCTGGCCACAATAGCAAGCCTCCTGATGTCCTGATTGGTCTACAACTTCACGATTCAAGCTCAATGTAATGAATGCAGACAGAGTCCGCCGATATATTGTACCAAGTGATTGTAATCAGGCGTCTAGAAATGCTGGCATGGCCGCCTCAGAGCGAGGCGACTATAGGCTCATTACCATGTATCATCTTGCGTCTTCCCCCCCCACGCTTCATTATCCTCCATTAAAGGAGCCAGATCACCTGAAATTCCGCCAGCACATTTTATGGATAAATAGAAACATAAGAAAAGAAAATGACAAAAGAAAGTGGCATGATTCGTGCGGCTATCTCAACTCGACTGCCTCGTCAATCCCCCAGTACTTCTCCGCGAAGAAGGTGCCTTCGCGGTCCTCCTTCCACATATCATTGAACGCCGACAGCAGCACCACATCGCTAGGCTCGTCGGCGAAGACGTCCTCGATGGCCTTGACAGCCGTCTTCTGCGAGGCCGGGCTAGGGACGGCGCGGCCGTTGGTAGCCCCGGCCGTGGGCCAGCCCGTCTCGCTGATTATGATCTTCTTGCCCTCGGGCAGCAGGGCACGCATGCGCTCGACGGTGGTCATGAGCCAGTGGCCCGCCTCGTCGGCCGCCGTGGTCCTGTCGAAGAAGGGGTGCGCGTTGATGGCACACACATCCGAGGCATCGTCCCCGCAGAGCTCCGGGTAGCGTTCCACGGCGAGGTGCGTGTTCACAGTGCCGACGGGGCCAGTGTAGCCGGCATCGCGGAGCATGCTGCGGGCCTGCTTGACGGCGCGGATGAGCTCTTGGGGAGTGGCTTCGCCGCGGTCGATAACTTCGTTGCCGACGCTGACAAAGCGCACCATGTCCCAGTCGTTGCCGATGGCGTCCACGATCTTTTGCGTCTCCTCCTGCACGTTCTGCGGGTCCCAAACGCCGAGGAAGAGATTGAAGTTCATGGACTTGGCTGACGCGTACACCTTGTCGACCTGGTCGCAGTCGGTACCATAGAGACGCACCATGGAGTATTTATCCTTCATGCGGATGAAGTCGCGGGTGACTTCATCCTGCGACTTGCAGGAGTGATCTTCCTGGTAGGGAGAGTACGAGACACCCATGCGGTTGTTGATTTGCTCTGCGTTGTCTCTTGCTCGCAGGCTTCGTCGAGCGGGAGCAAACGGCGAAGTCGATCCGTAACCCGGCGGCAGTCTGCTTGGGGTGCCGAGGGCATACGAGGGGGGAAGATCGCTTCCGATAACTCCGTCCTGTGGTGGAACTGGGTTTGCGGGCTGCGCAGCAGGCTTTGGGGCGGGCTGGGCCGAGGGCTGCGGTCCGGCGACAAGGTCAGCCAGGGGCCTGGGAACAAAGGGATTGTTCAGGAGCGGGTTTGCAAATGGCCGTGGGAAGCCCGGGAGTAGTGTCGGCCGGGGCAGCGCTGCGGCGAGCGGTGTCCATGACGGTCTTGGAATGGTGGTCAACGGTAAGCCTAGCTGCGGTGCCGCAAGCTGAGGAGGGACTATGGCGTCGAGAATATCGTCGACGACAACAGACACGTCGAGTCCAATGTTCAGGTCGTTTGACGGGCTGGGGGACGCCCCGCCAATGGCAGGAGTAGGGATCGCGGCTCCGACGATCGAGCTGATGGCGTTGCCTAGCTGATTGACGATGTCGACGTTGGGGGGAAGAGTTGGAAGGACACCACCGCCGACGAGGGTGCTGACAGCGCCTGCAAGCCCGGTCGGCGCCACCCCTGCGTTGATGAGCGAGCCGAGGTTTCCGGTGATGTCGTTGATCATATTCGGCACCAGGGGAAGATTGGGCGCGAAAGTTGGCAAGGTTGTCGGGCTGACAGATGCCGTGGGCACAATTGGCAAGGCGAAAGGGGCCAGCGAAAGCGAGAGCGAGGCATCCAGAGGTGGAAGGTTGGGCAGGGCTGGGGTCAGAGAGGGTAGGGAAGGCGTCTTTGGGCTAGGCAATGGCGGCTGAGGCACGCCTGGGAGTAGCTCTGGCAGCGAGGGCAACCCTGGTACCTGAGGAAGCAAAGGCAAGCCCGAGCCCAGAGGTGATGGAGGTAAGCCCAGATCCAGCGGCCCCTTGGGCGACCCGGGCTCTAGAGGTAGCGGAGGCAGTCCTGTACCTAGAGGGACCGAAGGTAGCCCTGAACCCAGCGGTACTGAGGGAATGCCTGGGCCAAGAGGGACTGAGGGCAAACCCGAGCCCAAAGGCAGCGACGGGAGACCGGGGGCCAGGGGCAAAGATGGTAAATCTGAGCCTAGAGGAAGCACAGGGAGCGTGGGAAGACCGGAGCCCAGGGGTAGTGGTAAATCCGAACCTAGAGGAAGGACAGGCAGTGTTGGAAGACCAGATCCAAGAGGGAGTGAGGGCAGCCCTGAGCCCGATGGCAGCGAGGGTAAGCCTGAGTCTAGAGGGAGCGAAGGCAGATCAGATCCTAGGGGCAATGATGGTAAATCCGAGGCTAGAGGAATTGCAGGCAGCGTGGGAAGACCAGATCCAAGCAGGATCAAAGGCAAACCTGAGCCCAACGGCAGCGATGGGAGACTGGAGCCCAGGGGCAAAGTTGGTAAGTTCGAGCCTAGAGGAAGAGCAGGCAGCGTGGGGAGACCAGATCCAAGTGGGATCGAGGGTAAACCTGAGCCTAATGGCAGTGAGGGCAAGCCCGAGTCTAGAGGGAGCGAAGGGAGAACAGAGTCAAGGGGCAATAATGGTAAACCTGATTCCAGAGGCACTGAGGGCAAGCCTGAACCTACAGGAAGCGCAGGTAGCGTGGGAAGACCGGATCCAAGAGGGATTGAAGGCAAATCTGAGCCTAGTGGCAATGAAGGCAAACCCGATGCCAGAGGCACCGAGGGCAAACCTGAACCCAGAGGCAGCACGGGCAGGGTGGGCACAACAGGGCCCAGAGGAATCGACGGCAGGCCTGAACCCAAAGGCAGTGAAGGGAGACCAGGAAACAGCGGCAATGATGGTAAGCCCGACCCTAGAGGCAGCGACGGCAGACCAGAGCCCAGAGGGAGTGAAGGAAGCCCCGGCATCATAGGTGGCGGTAGGCCAGGCAGGCCGGGAAAGGTCGGAGGCTGAAGAGGTGAGAGCGGGAGCCCAGTGGGCAATAAACCGCCGCTAAAGAGCGGGCTGAGGGGGGCTCCAAGGTTAGGCAATAATCCGGGGAGTACTGGTAGACCGGGTGGTGCTGGAGGCATGAAAGGAGGCGGTGGCGGCAGGCCGCCGAGGCTAGGGAGTCCAGTTGGTAGAACACCACCGCCCAGGGCAGAGTTGAGAGCCTTCACGAAGTTGTTGAGTGCGTCCGGCTTCTGAGGCAAACCAGCGGTTGGCAGGGCACCTCCGAGGAGGGGGTTGAGAGGGGGCACACCGGTGGGCAAAGCGCCGTTCAAGAGCGAGTCCAGGGGCGGTAATCCAGTGGGCACTACTCCGTTCAGGAGCGAGTCTAGAGGCGGCAGCCCAGTAGGCAGAGTCCCCGGCAAGAGAGACTCAAGAGGTGGCAGGCCAGTTGGCAGGGCCCCCGGCAAGAGAGACTCGAGAGGTGGCAGGCCAGTTGGCAAAGCACCACCCAACACGGAATCGAGAGGCGGGAGTCCGGTAGGCAGTACGCCACTCAAAAGAGAATCAAGTGGTAGCCCGGTTGGCAGAGCCCCATTCAGGAGAGAACTCAGCGGTAGGAGTTCAGTGGGCAGAGCCCCTGGTAATAGCGAGTCCAGAGGTGGCAATCCGGTAGGCAGTACACCACTCAGAATAGAGTCAAGAGGTAGCCCGGTTGGCAAAGCTCCGTTCAGGAGAGAATCCAGCGGCGGGAGTTGAGTGGGCAGAGCCCCTGGTAATAGAGAGTCCAGAGGTGGCAGGCCAGTAGGCAGTACACCACTTAGAATAGAGTCAAGAGGTAGCCCGGTTGGCAGAGCCCCATTCAGGAGAGAGCTCAGCGGCGGGATTTCAGTGGGCAGAGCCCCTGGTAATAGAGAGTCCAGTGGCGGCAGGCCAGTGGGCAACCCTCCGCCACTCAATAGCGAGCTAATGGCATCGAGCGGTCCCAAGGGCGGGATATCGCCGGTAGGTTCAGGCAAGGCATTGTTAAGCAGAGAGGTGAGGTCCACCAATTCACTCGGCGACACTCCGCCATTCAGAATGGAGCTGATTAATCCGGGCAGACTCGTTGGGACAGCACCGCCCAGGATGGTGCTCAGGGCTCCTGGAAGATCTGTCAGGGAAGCGCCATCGAGGAGGTCGTCCAGCAAGTCGCCGGCAGTGCCAGCGGTGGGAAGCTCAATGGCTGACAGGGTCGGGATGGCATTGTTCAGAAGTGAGTTCAAGACCCCGACCTCGGTGGGTGCAAGACCGTCGTCCAGGATGGCACTCAACGCACCAGGCAGGTCTGTGGGAACCGGACCTCCGAGCACGGTGCTGAGCACTTCGGGCAGATTTGTGAGAGGAACCGAGTCGAGAAGTCCACCCAGGATGTTGTCAATTAGAGTATTAACGTCAACGTTGGCGGCACTTGCTGTTGGTACTGCGTCAAGTAGAAGAGAGCTAAGCTGGGACAGCTCGGAAGCTGCAATGCCGCCGGCGAGGATGGAGCTCAGAGCAGGCGCCAGACCAGTCGGGACAGGTCCTCCAAGAACGGTACTGAGCACTTCCGGGAGGTCTGTGATGCGTTGAGTGCCAAGCAGCCCAGTCAAGATATCTTCAACAAGATCGGTCGGAAAGGCAGCGTCCACGGTAGGTACCGGAATATCTGGGAGAATGTCGCTCACAAGACCGGGGAGATCCGGCAAGCCAGCGGTGACGGCCACCTCGAGTGAAAGCTGAGCCATCGCGGTGCTCAGAGCGCCGGGAATGTCGTCGCCCGCAACCTGGTTGATTATGGAGCTGACGACGGCATCAACGTTGGTCACAGAAGCTTCAGCAAGCACGGAGCTCAAGGCATCGCTGAGGTCGGGTATGGCGTCCCCAATGACGGATGACACAGCCCCTGGAACGGCCGACACGGGAAGTTGGCCGAGGACACTGCTAAGTTCACCTGGCAGACCAGACACAGAAGCTTGGTTGAGAATAGAGTCAACAACATCCGGCACGTTTGAGACGGAGGCTTCGTCGAGCACTGAGCTAAGTATACCGCCCAAATCCAGGTCAATCGAGAGTGTCGGTGCTGCAGTGACTTCCGGAGGTGTGGGCAACGGGAGAGGAAGGCCGCCGAGCAAACCATCAACGAGGGAGCCCGGGGCGAGCTCAACTGACACGCCGATCGAGCCCGCTGCGACGGATTCCGTAGCCGTGACAACGGGCAAAGGAGGCAGTAGTCCCCCCAGCAAGCCATCAAGGAGACCAGGCTGCCGACTAGATGAAGACGCACTACTGGTAGCTGCACCAGAGGCCCCTGCGACCGTCGAAGTGCTCGCTTGGCCAAGTCCAATACTCAAGGTTGCCGCGATATCCGCGGCCAAGGTTCCAGTAGAAGTGACGGCTGGCGGCGGTGGCGGCGGTGGAAAAAGGCCACCGAGCAGTCCGCCCAGGAGATTCGGCGACGAGCTAGCAGGAGCAGAGGTGGATGTGCTGGTCGATGCTGAGATTACTGTGGTGTAATAAGACGTGGACAGTACTCCTGGTATAAGACCTCCAAATAGGCCGCCGACAGTGACGACTACCGCCACGGTTGTGGTGGTTGCTGCAGCCGCAACTGCATATGCCTCGAAGGGGTCATCGGGCGGTCCGCCGCCTTGACCCAGCGCACCGCTCGCAAGCGCAACGGGCAGGGTGATAGTCGTAGGGCTTATGAGCGGGCCACTGACCACTGCTATGGTCGATGTGCTCACGGGGCTTCCCTTATCGTCGACCAGCACGACAACCTGCGTGACGAGGGATTCATCAAGGGCAACCAAGTCCAACAGGGCACCGGGGATATCTGGGAGTTGCCTCTCCGCCACACCTATGTAGTGATTAGTTTTTCGTAACTCAGAGCCACAGCCCTGTTGGCCCTTGTACGTACCTGCGGGCAAAGCCACGGCTGCTCCGGCGAGCGCAAGACCCGAGACAAGAGCACGGCTCAGGCCCATGTTGTGCGAACAGGTAGACAACGAGTTTAAAAGAGTGTATGGTTGTATCTGTTCAGGTCTGGCCTAAAAGAGTGGACGCCTACGCTTTCATCAAGCACCGGTTAGTAAGTACTGAGCCTGTCGAGTTCCGAGACGATGTGAGCGAGCGTAGGCCCTTTTTATGGTGGTATTGCAACACACGGCAACCGTTGGCTGAGGCCATGACAACATCAACCGGTGCTTATGTTTGTCGATTTGATACAACAGTAAACACACTCGGAGGAATGCTGGTGGTTGCTGAGACGGTTTGGTGCTCAAGGAATGCGCCCACATACGAGGTCGACCCGCAAGTGATAACGGCTATCGAACAGGGCTACCGGCTTCGAGGTACGGTTCCAGTGGTGATTGTATGGCTCAGGATATCCTGCCGTTTGGCAGTGTCTGAGCAAATTGCTGATAGTCTCAAAGCAGACGGCGATGCCGCCACCCTATTGCAGTCTGCCTGTAGCTCTCGTCACTGCCATCCGCGCGGGTTCTTGCCGAGCCAGGGAATTCATAGCTGCCATATCTGGCTCCGCATACCAGCCTCCTGCAGACCACCCTATCGATGGACCGAGCACCATGGTCCGCTCTCCTTCCCCCGCGATGAGAGGGCCATGTTTCGCCTGCCCAGCCAGGGACGATGCCGCCCTGAGACAAGCTCCCTCGCAAGCCCAACGCTGTCACCATGTGCCTGAGCGGGCCTAGCTCCCCCTCATTTGTTTTTCCCTGGACGTTCCGGTTGCCATGTGCTGGCCGAACACCGATCAGGTGCGGCAGATCCAATAACAGCATGTTTGCGATGTGCTTGGAACGCAGGCTCCCTCGAAGGGTTAGCGGTGCCATGAATCGGGGGACTATTGGCGGGGATCGGCAGTTTAGAGGGCAGCCATATTGAAGGCTGGTAATGTCAGAAAATGGCCGTTTGTGTTTGCCGTGCTTGGCCGTTGTTGAGCACGATGAACTAGTTCAACGTCAAATAACGGTCGTGAAGTCGAAATAAGACAATTCCACACCAAGATCCTTACCGGATTCGACTTAGGGTTTAGGCCACTTATTAACTACCGTGATCATTACCCCTTCGTAAAGTACGCAGCGTGGCTGCTGGATGACTGTACACGGGGAAGTATCTATATACAGGTTCTGATACAGTATTCGCCCTCACTAGCATCCGACTTACCTCCGTGAGAACCGGCATGAGCATGGTCTAATACTATCCATAGTCATAGGAGCATGTCTGCCAACATGCATTTGCGCCGCTGGAACTCGAATTTGCTTGATTCGCCCATTCATCATTGCATATGCATTAACAAGAAGAAGAATATATTATCATTACCATGGTGTATGTCATCAATAATTCTGTACAAGAAAGCCAACCACGCATCGCAGCGAGCGCCAGTCATACCTTTCCGCCTGTCCTCATCATAGGTGTGGCTTCCTTTCCGGGGCCATACAATGGCGAAATAAAAATGGCATTTTCTTTTCCGATATATGCCAAGGGGGTGTAAACTACAACAGGCAGCCGAATATCAAGAACAGCTGTGACACTTTAGTTAACGGGCATGTGATGGTTTACGTCGCCTTGTTGCTCGTCTTTCGCGTCATGACCTTGGTGATAGCGTGGCGGATAGTGATGCCAGCCTTTTCAATGTCCTTCTTGGACAGGGCCGACGTGACGCATACTTTCAGCGCAGGTTGGGCGAACCAGCTGCCATCCTTGGCCGTGATGGCGTACTCGAATGGTCGAGTCTTAAGACGTGTAATCATAACGCCGTTGGCAAGAGACTACGCAGTGGTTTCAGCATTTGTTCAGATGAGCATTAGGACGGTCACCTTACCTCCTCAACACACTCCATGAGGATGCGCTCCTGATCCTCAATCTCCAGCTTCCGTGCCTTGACCACATCGGGCTTCAATACAAGCAGCATGATAGGGTTGTCGACTGCGCTGGTGCAAGTAACCCAGTCACTTCGGGGGTCCAGCTGTGCCCTCATGGCCTTGATATTGTCGCGACACTGTGTCAGGATATCTGGGTTCGACTGAAGTAAGTTGACTGTCTCACTCGCCGTGATGGCCAACATGGCGGGGAGCGCGGCAGAGTAGGTGTAGGCGGAAGAGGTAATGCGCTGATGCTCGACAACATCCTTGTTGCCAGCGCAGAAGCCACCGCTGGCGCATAGAGGGCCACTTAGGGAGCCGACAATCATGTCCACCTGCTGAGGGTCAACGTTTTGCGCCTCGGTCAGGCCGCGACCGGTACGACCAAGGACACCGAAGGACCATGTCTCGTCAAGAATGATGCGGAACTTGTATCGCTCCTTGAGTTCCACCAGCTTGGGCAAGTCGGACGCATCTCCGGAAACCTCAAACAGACCCTCGGTAACAATGAAGCGACGCGTCAACTTCTTAGCCTTGGCCTGGTCCTTGACAACAGTCTTCATGATTCGCTCCAGATCATCCATGTCCTGATGCTCAAACCACCTGACGTTGCACCTCGAAGCCTGCAAGCCTCTTCGAATGGAGAAGTTGACACCCTTATCCGCTACGATAACATCGCCACGCTTGCAAAATGTTGGAATGACGGAGGAAATGGTCGAGAAAGACTGGGCGTAGACGATGCAGGCCTCCGTGCCGAGGAAGGTAGCAATGTCGGCCTCAGCCTTGACGTGGACGTCCTGTGTACCATAGAATTGCGGTGGACCACAGGGTCCGACACCGTAAGTGCGCAGGGTCTGGATAGCCTTTTCCTTGATCTGCTCGTTGGCGTTGAAGTTGTAGAAGTTGTATGAGGCTAAGTTCGTGACGGTGCGGCCGTTCGAGAGCTTGGTCTTGGGTCCGGTTGGGCTGGGAATGGTGAGCGCGTGCCTTGCATGCATTTAGAAATGGCCATACCCGACAATAACTGGAATCTTCTCTTGTTCTGCCATCTCAATAGGTGTCGGCTCTGATACTAAGGGTTCCGGAGCCCAGTCGTCGACCAGTTCCTCAATTTCCTGCAAGAATCCACCGTCAGCACCATCCCCCTTTTCATCTGGACTTGTTATTCCTGCAACCACGCAGGCCATGTACGTACGTCTTCCCTTAGCTTCACATATCCCTTTTGATGGGTAGGGTAGGACGGCGAGAGGAGGTATCGGATGAAGAAAATGACGAGCACGAGCTCAATGGCGGAGCGCACAGGGTCGTTCTGGTACGATGACTGGATGTAGCGGACGAGGACGGCGGAACCTGGGACTTTCTGGAAGTTGGCCGACACCTGCTCGAGCAGCTCGTTCAGCTGGGCCGGAAGAGCGTCGAGATCCATGGTCGCAGAGTCGAGTCGGTGACTGTCGATGTTGCTGCAGGATTTTCTTGAGTGGTGAAGATTGTCTTGGTATTGCAGGATGGAAATTGAATCTGCACGTCGATATGACGGGATTGTTAGGGGTGCAGCGCGGAAGCGCGGGTTTCAGATTACAAGCAGCCGTGCTAGAAAACTTTAGCGCCTTGAAACATTTCCATTTAGGAGATCTAAAGCAACACTAGGCTAAACTCGGATATTGTCGCCGCATGGCAGCTTCCCTCATGAAAGGCTATTGCGATGAATATTACGAATATGCTTTAAGAAAATGATGATTGTTGCAACAAAAGCATCAATATTCTATACTGCACTTGCTAGGGGATATCGCAATGGTTAAGTTCATGGGAATAGGCTTATAATGCTCATAAATCATCATTATTGCTCAACGTTGGCACGATGCCAGCGGAACATCCAACCTGGCCTATCTCTGCTTCAAGGCCAACTCCTCAACCACATAAGAAGGAAGCAAATTGCCATCCTTTTCCCTTTCAAATTCAATCGGCTCGCAATTCTTCCGCCACCTCAACCTTGTTGACCCTCTTTCATTGACTTCGTGGTACCCCGTTCCTTCATCGCAAGTGCCACCTCTCCTTACATATCTCCAAACAGCCCCCAATCCTTAATCTTGAATGTTGACCAGATGCGCGCCGAGTGCTCGACCGCATCGCCGATCAACTTGCCCTGCTTACCAAGCTCCAAGTCGACATCGTCCTCGTCGTATTCGCCCTTGATGTGAGGCACATTGATCGTAATGAGGATATCTGTCCGGATCTTCTCGAGGCGTAGCAGAGTCATGATGATGGCGGTAAAGTCGGGAGCCGATGTTTGCTCGCGCGACTTGGAGACGTGGGGGGTCTGCGTCGCGATGAGCGTATAGGCTGGAACGTTTCCTCTAGACAGAGCGGTTAGCTCTGGCATGGTAAGTCGCAGAGAGACTGTTGATACTCACTCGAGGCGGGAGAAGTCTGTCTCAGCAGTGTTCCAGATCTTGACGGTTTCGATATCGGAACCAACCATCTCCTCTAGGTGTGTGGTGATGGCCCGGCCATCGATCTCGGGGCCGGAGCCGGAGGACCCGACGCGCTCGGTGATGTCGAAGATGATGCTCGTGAAGCCGTCCTGATCGATCCAAACCTCTTGGTTATCGGGAACTTGGCGAAGCTTGCTAGAAGGCAGATGATGGTAAGCATGTGATTATTCATGGCTCGGGAGCGCCGATAACTCTTGATCCGGGTCCGGGTGTGCGCGGAGCTTACCTGACATCGGCAAACTTCTCGGGAAGGTCGCAAACAATGGCGCCGCCGTACAAGGGAGTGCTAATATAGCCGGGCATGGTTATGATGTAGGCGCAGTGTGATGGTGAAAGTCCAAATACGTTGGGTCGCAAGTCAGGTCTCTAGGACAATCTGGGAAAGAAGTGTAGCAACCCTGCCAATGAACAAATCTTCGGAAAATGTTGGTGAATCGCGGCACAAAATCAAAATTTATGCAGCCTTGACTTGTCGCAAAAGCATGATCTGAACTGTAGATGCTTCGCAGCGCAACATGCAAGGCAGATCAAGGTTGACAGGGCGAGGTGGGGAATCTTGCGAAGCACATGGCGGGGTTCAACGATGCATGCGCCCCGACGTCACTGTGCCTACATAAGGTACCTCGTTAAGCAACAAGGCTGAAGCGCTTCACCCAGGACAATAGCAGGGCATTCCTTGTCTTCTAAACCATTTAAACGGTATCAAAACAAAGCTTCAAATTCTCATGGCAAACTCTATTGAGCGTAAAGATCATGTACGGAGCCAAAAAAAAATGCAAAATTTGGCAAAACAAGAAATCGAACTTGGGGCTTCCAAGCGAAGTTATGCCAAAGATTGAAGGAACGGAGTCTTTTGGGCCAATCCCACGGTCACATCTGGTAAAAGGCAAGAGGTGAGTTCGATGGGAGGTCCCACTCCAAGAATCGGAGTCTTTTTTAAATCTTATATATCATTCATTTTTTTCCTCCGCTCATCTACAGCAACTTCTCATTCGATTTACGGGAAACCTACAACAGCATCACAATAAGTGTGCACTGAAGTTATTAAATCCATTGATAGTTTGAGATAGTTTTAGACAATCGAAGTTAGAAGAATCCCCTAATAGGACCGCTTTGAATGCAATATCGAGAATTGGCCATTGAGTCTTGCCAACCAGTGCTATGTCAAAGCGGTTCTCACGTTCAACTCGTGTCTATAGTAAGGCTGCGGTTCGCTTTCGCAATCTCGAGACTGTCAACTCCAAGCTTTTTCAAAATCAAGGAGTCCAAAAGATTCCAGTCAGCTCTTCAGACTAGACAATACGCAGGCAGGAAGACGCAAGAGAGAGCCTCTCATGCTATCGAACACAGTCTTCCAAGGAATCGAGCTCAACCTTAAGAATTTCTTTAAAAAAAAATTTTATAAATAATAAAAAACAAGAGTGCAGCCCAGCCAGTTTTTGACGCAATTTTACTTACGCTGGGCGGCTTTGAGTTGTACAGGTTAGCTGGCTGCGCAGTCGAACACTTCCGAGCTGTCGTCCACGAGCGCAAAATCCTTAGCACGTAACTTCTCCAGATGCGGTCGCAAACTTGCTAGGTGCTCATCTACCCCTCTCCTTTAGTTCTCGAGAGTTTCTACGGTGTCGGCAGTTGAAAGGTTATTTCTTGATATTGAAGAAGCTGCGCAGACTAGCTTTGGAGATGAATAGGGTATGTCTGCTTTGAAGCAAAGACTGGGTGGTTGGCTGTATGCCTTTCTAATTCGCCCGTAATTCTCGAGATCTTGATGCATTTGTTTCGATCGTTCCGTCGCGCCATCGGCTGAGGTGTGAAGGCTGGCTGGGTAGTACTCCTGCGGGTCCTTGTGATCATTTTCTTCGTCGTTGATCTTCCGGACGATTTCTTTCGGTCTTTCTCCGAGTCCTAAAATGTGCGCTTACTGGGTAATGTCTCTGTTGCTTGTTTCTTGCGTGTTCATGTTCATGCTCAGGTGCAACTGTGTTATGCTCCATCATCTCCGCAAGGCTCGAGGTTGAGAAAATTATAGACAGACTATTTCTTTCTTGGACAAAGCAATGCCAAAACACAGCATCGTGACGGCATACCTTGACTAAATTGGTTGTGGTGCTCGCTTAAGCCAGAGTCTTTTGTTAGTGACATCGCTGAATCCGTGAAGGGAACTCTATCGGAAAGAAGTTTATGGTACCTTAGCGAAGACGTGTGCTGACATTGAGGGAGTAATGCTACTTGAAGTTCGAGTTGAAGTGCGTGCAGGGGATGCAAGACAGGATATGTATGGCAAGATGACGAGTAGAAGGCTTGGCAGCCATTGGTGGCTTCAAGTCGCAATCTATCTTCTCCGTTGGCAAAGAAAGTGAAAACTAGAAGAATCATCGTTCTGCTTATGTGCAGAATTCTCGTCAAACCATCGTGGACCTGTGTGCATGTCATGTAATGTTATACAGTCTCTAGAGGACAACCCTTGGCGTGGTACCTGGCTTTACGCGAGAGCTAGCCAGAATTACCCTACCGACAGCCCTACATCTTTATATCGCGCAGAGGTGTGGTATGGAAACAAGGGCAATGGGGAGAGGTCGTCCCGACAGGCACTTATCTGCCGGGTGACTAAGAAGGGAAGGAATTTCGGGCGCAGCTTGCGGACACTTCTTATTTATACCGGGAGTAGAATAGATATAATAAGCTCGATTACACTGCGGAAAATGCAACGATATCAGTCTATCATCACGGGATGAGTGCCTGTTTACTATGTCTGTCTGCGAGGACGAAGTTGAAGGAAACGGTCCATGTGGGAAACCCAATGTGTAAGACGCGAGCTGTTGATGTGATCTCATTACACAAGTTGCGAGATGAGATGGCCAGTCATTCCGAATACAAGCATGAAAGCTATTTGGCGGGTGACGTCGCTTCTTGACAAATTGGGCGTCAACGTTGGCGGAGGATAAAAAAGGTGCTCGCGATTCCCATAGCCTGTACCTCAGTTTTCATACGTTTTCCGTAGAGGCTGCAAATTTATGCATCCTGACTGGACAATCAGTGTGGAACCGAATCATGCAGAGTCAAATGAGGGATCATAATATCTTTGAGAAATACTTCTCTGAACCACTGCGTTGCAATTCACGGATGCATTTTTCTAAGTAAACGTGCAGAGAGCTACCAGGGTTGCCGTGGGAACGCACTGGCCATCGCCAGTCAACAAACCCCACAAAGCACCAACCTGCACTAGCGATTCTGCATATCATTTTCGGCGGTCGGGTGTAGCATTCCTCTAACTAAGCATAGTTCATCACGAGAGAAGACTTGCAGTATACTTTCGATTTGCTCCTGGTTCCGCGCTGTCTTTCATCTAGGTAGTCATGGCCCGCCTGGCCGACTACTGTGCGTCCAGCGAGGATGAGCTCCCCGATATTGATGCTTTGCTTAGCAGGCACAAACCAAACCGTCCCAAAACAGTCAGCAAGCAGATCGAAGAATCCAACCCAAGGGCGGCTACTGCTGAGCCCAAAGAAAACCCAGCAGCACGCAGAGTCCGTCGACTTGGTGGACCTCTATCGCAAACATCAAGCAACCCATTACTCCAGCGATGGAGCACAGAAGGCAGCGATATACATGCCGCCTCTCGGGTAAAACCAGCCAAGAAGATACCGGCAAAGGTGAGGTCGTCCTCAGAGCAAAGCCAGGCCTCCCAACCCAGTGCGCCACACCAACCATCAGACCAGGAATTTTCACCGCCACCGACACGGAGTTTGCGCACCAGACGGCCACGAGTATCCCCGGAGCTCAACGATGATACTGAGGAAGATGGTTCAGACACAGACTCGACGCTGCAGAGCAGGATCCGCAACTTGCAGTTGAAGCGGGGGAAAAAACCTACGACCACGACATCCGTCTCGATTGTGGAGGCGAAGAGCGTAGCACCGGCCAAAGACACTCAGGTACCCAGGAAAGCAAGCCGTTCATTGAACATAAAGTCGAAGTCATCTTACAATTTGGATCCTGAGCCGGAAGTCGAAGCAGATGATGCTAGTGTTTACCACACGGCGGCTGAGGATGAATCTGAATACAGCGACGCCTTCACCTCAGATTGCTCTCACATTGACTCGCCCAAACGCCCCAGAAAGCACGACCTGCCCAAGATGGCACTATCTGAAACCCTACGACTCCGGCCCGTGAGGAACACTTCGGCAGCCTCACTTGATACCGAACGGGCGAAACCCTCAAAACACAAGCCCAGGAGCCATACCCCGGATGCAGAACTCGCAGATACCTTTTCCAAACTTCAGCTCCATCTTGACGAGTTTTCGGACGATGAAAAGGATAAGCTAATAGGAAAGGAGCTTGTGATGCCTCCGAGTACGCCGCCCCGGATCGTGAAGCCCAAAGGGTTGGCCTCACCGAAGAAAGCACCACTCATCCCCAAGACACCGCATCGACCCAGCTCCGACGTATTCTGGAGCCAGGAATTTGTCGACGACTGGAATGACCAGCATTCGCCTCGCAAGGTGCTCTTCACGCCCAAAGTTCTTAGTCCTGTGAAGGATAGTCCTCGGAAAGATGCAAAGAAAGCCTTTGATGTCAGAAAGCACTTGTTAGCGGAGAAGTTCTTCAGGGAACTAGACGCAGAGATCACGCAAGGGAAGATTACACAGTTGGCAGAGTCCTCAGGAGGGGTGAAGATCAGATGGACCAAGACGCTGAACACAACCGCTGGGAGGGCGAACTGGAAACGCGAGACCGTGATCACGAAGCAACCGGACGGCAAGACGCAATCACTGCGACACAAGCACCATGCCGCCATTGAGCTCGCAGAAAAAGTCATCGACGACGAGCATCGACTTCTTAACGTCATGGCACACGAATTTTGCCACTTGGCAACTTTTATGATCGACGGCGTCTCCAACAACCCGCACGGCGAACACTTCAAAGCCTGGGCACGGCAGTGTTCGCGCGCATTCAGCACGCGCGGCGTGCAGGTGACGACCAAGCACTCGTACGAGATCGACTACAAGTATGTGTGGCAGTGCACGGCCTGTAGGACCGAGTTCAAGCGGCACTCCAGGAGCATCGACCCGCGACGGCATCGCTGCGGCGACTGCCGCAGCACTCTGGCGCAGATCAAGCCCAAACCCCGCGCGACCAAGGGCCAGCCTAGCGAGTACCAAGCCTTCGTGAAGCAGCACATGGGCACCGTGCGGCTGGAAAATCCAGGAAGCCCGCAGAAGGACGTCATGAAGATTGTGGCAGAGCGGTGGGCGAAGAGACAGGCTGTCAAGGTGGAGGATTGAGTGTGCTTTCAAGTCATGTTGGAACGCGCAGGACTGTGGTTGTGTTTGTATGATCTGGCGCTGGTGTCGAGGCGGCGTTTCTGTAAGAGCTCGCTTGCAAATGCCCGTTACCATGTATATCCGTATCCATTACTGTGCGTAAGATGGCTGTTTGTGAAGTTGATGAAACTAGTTGTTCCAAGGAATGAAGCTGTCTTGTGTCAAAGCAGCCAAGTTCTCCCCAGTTCCTGGTGACGCCTAGCTTTGACTTCAGGGTCGTCAACCACGTGTGCACTACATGGTAGGCTCGAAGGACCGGTCTTCGATGAATGTCAGAGGTCCTCGCAAATGCTGCAGAGGTGGTGAGACCGCGATGATGGGGTTATGGCTGCATTGCCAATTCATGCTTCGCGCGTCCATATCACGGCCTACCCTACACGCGTAGATGTGAAATAAAAGGGCCTGTTACATTACATGACAGGCAAGACACAGACACCATGAGGAATGAGACTTCGTGTGGCATCCTGGACATTTACATCGCTCTGCCTGAGGACGATTATGCGCCGAGGGGTAGATTGTTTCCCCTACTAGCATCATTTCGTCCAGCGGGAGATATACTTCGGACAAGACCTAGCACATTTCGTGACGCAGCACAGTATCAAATGAAGGAGGTACATCGACTCGTACAGCGGAGCCAGACTGCTCAGGAGAGCCATACCAATGTTGGAAGCTTGACAGAAGCCAGCCATGAAATCCATCAAGGCTGAACGTCAAATTTCGAGAGCTTTATAAGCTGCCATTGCCAAGAGATTATTGTTACAGGCGCGCCAGACGGCATTGGAACATTTGGAACGATGTTCCCAAATTAGCCTTCCCGGATCCAGGCAGGGGCAAGGACTTTATCGCTGCAATCGGCGAAGCTTAACAATTAGCCCCGACCAATGGGATCGTCTGAATTTCCTGATTCGTTGCTCGTCCAGTTCCGTCCTAGCTCGAGCTCCTTTATTCAGGGGGTTTGATGAAATGCTCCGTGGTTTCCGTGCAAACTCGCCACGCATGTCAGAACAAGGGGGGACGCCCCTTTTCTTTGATCCAAGCTGTGTTTTTGATTCAGCAGGTCTGGGTACCGAACCGGCGCCATGAACCGCTCATCACTCAGCCCACTCGAAGCCACACGTCGACGATGAGCCAAGTCGACATGGGCGTTCGGACGAAAGCAGAACTAGCTACAGGACGGGAATGGGAGAGCAAGCCGCACACAGCAAGTCAGGACCCAATCCGGCGTTGCGGTTGGGACCACGGACGGCTAGCAAAGTCAATTCTCGTGTTAGTGTAGATCGAGATATGCTTATTGCCCAGCAGGTTTCTGGTCTACAGGACCGGTTTCTGAACCGGTTTTTTGAGAATCAGAGTCTCCATTTCATGGACAAATTGCTGCTGTAGCTTGGGCGATGTGGGCGGGCAGCTTGCTTGGCTTCCAAGAAGCTGTGGGGGCCTGAGTTGGCATTGGCATCGAGATGCGGCAGACCTTTGCCTGATTGACACAAGGGTGTCGTCATAGTGGCCATGCACCCCTTAGACTGCAATTTTACGCTGCATGCGCTGGCCAGGGGTTGTCAACCTCGAAGCAACTGAAGCCTACGCGGCTGCTTAATACTCTGCAAGCGTTACTTGAACAGATAGCCAGCCCACGATGGACATGGACTGTACAGTACCAACAAGGCGGCTCCGCCGAGCCTTTGCACCTGGGCCGACTCGAAGGATGATGGTTGGCAGGGAATAAATCGTGTGATCCACCGTGGTGGCCGTCGGTCTCGCGCAGCATGCTAGGTGGGCATAGGCGAGGATGCGCCGGATCCGTACCTTGCATGTGCTGGTTGATTGCTGGGTGCTTTGTTGGGCGACAAGCGTGAGCTGTAGTCAGCAGAAGCACTGTGCGCGACATGGCCACCCGAGCCCTCCGCCAACACGGCCAACGCGGCGAGGACGTATCATGTAGCTTGAGACGTACAGTATGCCACGCCCAAGTAGAATGTCTTGCCGTGGACGATGCAACCCATACACGGTTGCATCGCGGACCAGCGAGCGAATACGATGCTAGAAGGCGACCGATTCGCCGTATTTGGGGTGGGTGCCGGATGCGACAGCAGAGTCCAGCTTTCTTTTCCATGATCGTCGACCCAAAGCGACCATCGTTTGCCCGCCCCATCCAAGATCCGATAGGCTCAGAAGTGGGATGGTCAAGGCTGGCGGGCAGTGGATGGATGGGCATTGATGGGACCGGTGGGGTGCGGTACCAGATCTTGGTGGATGCGGAAATGGCCTGGCCTGTGTTGTTGGCAAATCCCGAATCGAGATGGGCTATTTCAGGGGCAACCATGACGACGCGTGTCTGAACGACGGCTTGGGCGGCCCCTGAGCACAGTGCCGGCAAAATACTGCCACGGTGGGCCGGGGCGCTGTGTGCACTGGGCTGTCCGGTAGTCGTCCCTGAACCGTGCATGCGCTGCGTTGCTACACCGTTGGGGCTTCGGC
>KL660602.1:1388-13044 GCA_000732775.1 Stachybotrys chlorohalonatus IBT 40285 | reverse complement strand
GCAGCTACATTGGTGAAGCCTACGGACTGCCTAGGAGATAAGGAGTTCTTGAATTGGGACTCTTAGATGGCCCTAGGAGCTTTCCGAGGAGATGGCAGGAATCCACCCAAGAAATGGTCTTTTTAAAAGTTCCATGGAAGGATCAATACATGACAAGAATTCTTCCAATCTTTGCGTAATCACGTAGATAGGAACTATTATGTCGAGATTTGAGCAAGCATTCGTCATAATCGACCATTTCTTAGCTACAGTTGAATCCAGATATAACCCCCAATGACGTGCCTGCCATGAAATTATTGTCGTTATAGCTTGTGACTCAGACACAGACGTCTAAGCTATATCGGCTTATTCACCAATTAGTCTTCCAGATCGGGTGCTTGTGGGCAGTTGTCCTCGAACAATCCCGTCGGGAAAAGCAAAGATCGGATTCTGGGTACGGAGCTGGGTCAAAGTGTCACGGACCGTGACAGGGCTCTTATAGGCTATTGCGTGCTACAATGATCGCTACAATTGCGATTATTGACCAATCTTTTGCCCTGTGGTATAGCGGTCAATAGCACAGCCGTTACACAAAGGATATTTGGTCAAGCTGTCTCCGGAATACACAGGAATAAAGTATAAAAGAAGAATGCGAATCCTTTGGAACACGGCTGTATGCAAAATCGCCTTACATAGCCGCAAGAGGGATTCAAGGCCGGACCTTCCGGCCGCCGGTTATGCTAGCGTATCTGGCCGGCTAAATAATTATCCAAAGCTGCAGCGGCGAACTTATTCTCCACCCCTTTGGCGTCTATATGGCCACTAAGGCAATATTAACCATTTACTTACGTCATCGAATCATTAAATTCCTGGGGGCAGCGAGGGAGCATTGTTTGGCCTCGGGAGTATTTCAACACGCAATATTCGTTTACCTATCAGAAAAACATAACCACTTGCCGTACTCGAACACACATATCAAAATGACTGTTAAGGTTTTCTTGACCGGGGCTACCGGCTATATTGGAGGGGATGCTCTCTTTCAGCTTCGAGATAACTCTGACCTTGAATTTGCGCTTCTCATCCGCTCCGAAGAGAAGGCAAAGAAGGTCCGTGATAAATATCCGAGAGCTCGAATTGTCATTGGTGGTCTGAGTGACTCGGAAATTCTGAAACGCGAAGCCGCCGAGGCCGATGTTGTGCTTCGTGAGTATCGGTTGCGGCACTGATGTTCGGACGACTGCTGAAAAACTACAGACACTGCCGACGCATCGGATAACGAAGGCGCTGCTAAGGCTATCGCCCAAGGCCTCATCGAAGGCCACAATAAAGCGCGGCCGGGCTATTGGCTGCACACTGGCGGAACCGGTATCTTGACGTACTTTGACTCCGAAGTGAAGAAGTCTTTTGGTAACCACGACGACAAAGTTTTCAACGACTACGAGGGCGTGGAGGAGTTAACCAGCCTACCGGCAGCTGCATTTCATCGCAACATTGACGAGATTGTCATCAAGACTGGCGTGGACCATGCAGACGCTGTCAAGACAGCCATTGTTTGCCCTCCCACAATCTATGGTGAAGGCCGCGGGCCGCTCTCAGGCCGTGGGCGACAGGTATACGAACTTACGTCTTTCATACTCAAAGAAAGGTACTGTCCACGGATTGGAAAGGGCTTGTCGCGATGGAACAACGTCCACATCCAAGACCTGAGCCGTGTATTCGAACTTCTTGTACGAGCTGCGTCAGATCCATCCCGCAAGAATGACAAAAAGATTTGGGGTGCGCAGGGATACTTCTTCACAGAGAATGGTGAGCACGTCTGGGGTGAACTGTCAGCTGCTATTGGCATGGAGGCGCACAAACTGCAGTATCTCAAGGGGGAACCGGAGATTCGTGAATGGTCTTACGATGAAGCTGTCAAGTCTCCTGCTGGATTCGAGGCAGCGAGTTGGGGCATGAACTCTCGTGGTAAAGCTGTCAGAGCGCTCAAAGTTCTTGAATGGCAGCCGCAGGAGCGCAGCTTGTATGATGAGATACCCACCATCATCAAGAGTGAAGCAGCTAGGCTAGGACTGTAAGGAACCAAATCAGCCACGGTTTAGTGTGGAGACCTGGGCAATGTGGACCTCATCGTGGTTATGTTCATAAACCAATGGTGGATCTTAGCAGACCTCGTAATCGCTGCGTATATGGGGCGATACTGAATAGATTGAGCATAAGATGCTGGCTTGTGTAATGTAAGCAATACGTGGAAGTTGTTATGAGATACATTGTTCGGTAATTGGCAAGGAAGATTGACATCAGACATGACTCAAAAGAGGCTGGATACTGCTTCTAGGCTTCCCCATTTCCGGTCACTGATATATTTACCAACGTCTATGCGATCGATTTAGCCACCAAGATACCCTCCTGAATCTAGCAAGAGTTGGACTGCCTCGGTTGTCTACTCTTCCAACTCCACTATCCCATTAAGGCGAGATCAATCCTCAGATAGAACAATACTTACGAATCGTTCTAAAGGCATGCTTTTGAGTATGTGTTTTCAAAAGTAGGATTTGCAAATTGGGCTACAGCAAGGGGGAGGATGAGCGAGTAAAGGTCGGAATCGTTCACATGCTAATAACACGGTTCATTAAAAGGGTATAATACCGAGCAACCTGTCAGATCAACGTGAATTCTGCTATTTCCATTCATCTAGCCAGCTTGGATCTGACCGGCAATGCAGACTAAATACTAAAGTACACCAGAATGCCTGTCTTTACACCGAATTCTCTAAAATTCCGTATGTTTAGAAAGCGTCTTAGCTTGAGCAGTCAGATCTCGCTACCACCCACTCCGCCTCAACTTTGGTAAGTGGCACCGCTCTGGAAAGGAATGCACGTGGCCTGGCAGTGGATGCATACATGCGTGTCCATCACTGTCTGTCTTTATAGATAATCGGGCGTTGCTGAAGCTTCGCAATGAATACTCCCCTGGCCCGATGTAAAAAGATTCCTCTCTTTAAAATTAGGCCCATAAAGCTTGCCATTTGGGTATCGCAAGCGTAGTTTTCGTAGGTATGTCGCGAGGGTAGCAAGTGAAAAGCATCATTTGGGGCAGGCGCGTATCCTAGAGCGTCATGCACTGGTGTCTTCCCGGCGCAAGGGCAGACATGATAGGCCCAACCAAACAACCAGATGTTTCTCCTGGGTGAGTATTTCACTTATGTGTGGAAGAACTTGACAATTTGTGCCACAGCTCGGAGAGCATAGAAGCTTGAATATTAGAGGTGGGTGACTTTGATGTATGATGTTAAAGACGTGTAGCGACAGGGAAGCATGCGAAGTTAGCTGGGGAGAGTAGCCTATGTACCTTATCAAAGAGATGCGCCTTGATCGCAGACGCCCATGAGAGTGCGCCTTAGTCAACGGCGCCCATGTGATTGTGAGAGTGAATGGTTGTTGAACACTGAATAGACTCGGCTCACTGTTCTTGCCTTCTGGTTCAGTGTCCTACATCCACCTGCGTGCGAACACACAACCTTAGGTTCAGGATCTTCTAGTTCACCAACGAACGCTAAGCACCAAGCACCAGAAAGAAATGGTGATAATAAACAGCCGTATTTAGAGACTTCGTTATTGGAGGCTAAATGCAATGACATATTGTCATTCCTACCCATTGCCCGATCCGCAGTCTAAGATCCCATTCGGGCATTTTGAGGCAGGAAGAATTCAGTTATCTCAGCTAAATTTGCTCTTGTCGATGTTCGAGTTTTACCAGCCACCCACTGTGCCAGCTTAGGCTGGTCATCGAGTAGTTCATGATGCTTATGACTAAATCGCATGTCTTATATTCCTAATTGCTAGTTCATGACCCCGAGAACAAATTCGTCTGATGGTATGCACTGATCAGCGCATGGGGAATAACTATTGGCAAGCCCCCAGACTGGATATCAGTGTCACAACAAGTGTCGGTTCTACAGCTTACCATTTTCGTGCTTGTACGAGGAACAAAGTTTCTGGTATGCCCATGGCCGTTTTGCTCTCTTGAACCTTTTCCTCTGGGCTCAGTTTTGACGCAAACGGATATTAAGTTCCTGAGAGCTATGCCAGGCCTTTCTTTTTGTGGATTAGCCTTTGGTCGATGAAACGCATACTGTTTTCGAGGTACCCACCATGGCTGAGACAGAGATATTGTATTGCGTCATAAAAGATCATCATGGTCCTTCTATTCGTGACTCATCCGTTGACGGCCAATGAAGAACATAACCACATTTATTCCCGACAAAAAGCAACATGAGCTGAATCCTTGCAGATGTACTGTCCTTCTTAGTAAAATATGGAGATATCCATGAAAGTCTATGCATAGGTCCGCTGTTAAGAGATGGTGTTTGAGATGCCACATGCATATGGTCGTGATTTGTGAGCTGCCTTTCGTCTTGCATGTGTGGGCTGTACCTATTCCGCCTTTCGCTTGGGTGTTGGCGATTTACTCAGATCCTGCAAGACGGCACGTCGGGCATACTGTTGCTCCCGAGACGACGTAACATTGATACGTCGCCGGAGATGCCTATCTCAACACAACCATGGCCAGCATGGCATGATTATCATCCGCACTGCGCGTCAGGCCCGCAAATGCTGCAGCACATGGGCTGCAAATGATGACTCAGCCTCCGTCTTTACAACATGACTCGCTGCAGCGAGATCTGCTGCATGTGATGCCTGTTTGGCGATGGAAGTGATCCGCATGTTCCGTCTCAGCTACACCCACAACCATGACGCGTTACCAGCCGCTATTTGCCTGTGATGTAACCGCACATTCTATTGAATATCGTCGGTCACACCTGTGCCGTGACTCGGTTTTATCTCATCCTCCACCCTTGGCTACCCCGAGTATTATCAGGGCGGCAATTTTCCGTGTCTCGTATGTCACGACGACTACGAGGCGGTGCTGGAGGCGAGTCCCTCATCGAGTTGAGGCCACAGGCTTTTTCCCCCTTTGAAATTGTTAAGGAGTACATCCGGCTCCTAAAAGCGCCGCACGGCAACGTTCGTGAACAAGTTCGGATATCGCTCGACGTGAATTGCCTTGAGACACGGCGGTTTTAGCAACTATATAACTTTCTGCACCTGATCCTGCAGCTCGGAGGCTGGGTGCATTAATTGCCGGCACCGTCTTTCCTAGTACATAAACACCCCAACTTCCCAGAACAAATCCAGTTGTGATCACAAGAGCCCCATTGTCAAAATTGTAACGTTTTTGTTGTATCATTTGTTTTATCGACGTCATGGTCCCTCAGTCTACGATGAGTAATTCTTTGAAAGATGGGATCGGATATATCCAGGAGAATCCAGAGGTTTTGGCGTACTTAGGAGTTGTCGGCCTCACATCTCTCATTGTTTACCAGATAGGTGTTGCCACATGGAGATCTATCCCTTGGAAAGATTATCCATTGTACGCGCCTTCAGGGTGGGATCTGTTTCGCTACCGGGCTGGTTTCAAATTCGCACTTTCCGGCCGAACGATCATGGACACAGCCTATGATAAGGCATGTCCTCAAACAGTAAACCTCTAGGGCTGAACTAACTCGTACAGTTCCAAGGTAAAATCTTCCAGGTCTTTGGGCCCCGAGGATCGATCATTTTCCTTCCTCCAAGGTATATCGAGGAGTTGAAGAGCCACCCCGATGTTGAGCTAGCAACCTCAAAAGAAGTAAGGCGGTGAATATCATGTGATTGGAAGTAAGCTAACATGGTCCAGTTCTTTCACTACGATTACCATGCTTTCAAAGCCATGGCAGAATCTGACCACACCCGCATGTTGGTCAACACTGTAACGAAGAAGCTTACCCCGGCTCTCGGGTTGATCACAGAACCTGTAGGCTTACACTGACCTCCCTCATGTACATGCCTGCCAAGACTGAGATTGTTAGGTGAACGACGAAAATCACCACGCCATTCCATCGCGATTCCCATCAACAGAGGAGTGGACTCGCATCAAGTTCGTTCCCAAAAGCGTAGATCTCATATCTCAAGTCTCGTCTCGCATATTCATCGGTGCTCCCCTTTGTCGAGACAGGGAGTGGATCGACGTTGCGAAGATGTTCACCATCGACCTGGTTACAGTATCGTTTATGATGAACCTATGCCCTTCTCCTCTTCGTCCTCTGTACCATATGTTCGCTCCCCAGGTGAAAAATCTTCAGAAGACAATCGAGAGAGGTAGGAAACTCATTCAGCCAGAGGTAGATCGCAGACGTGCCGCAATGATGGCTGCTCGAAGCAGGGGCGAGAAGCCACAAAAGCACCTTGATTCTATTGACTGGATGCTGGAACTTGCCGAGGCACAAGGTCTCAAGGACTTTGACATGGTCCATGGCCAGCTTGCCATGACGTTCATGGCCATCCATACCACATCTACAACCTTGACCATTCTGCTTTACGATCTCATCAACAATCCTCACCTTATTGAGGAAGTGCGGAAGGAAATTATTCAGGCGTATACGGAAGATCAGGGGTGGAAGAAGACGACACTGTATAAACTCAAGCTTCTGGACAGTATCATGAAGGAAAGCCATCGAACTAATACTGGTCCTCCTTTCACCATGGCTCGTTACGTCAACAAGAACGTCACCCTTTCTGATGGTCAAGTTCTACCCAAGGGAGCGACCGTGGCTTTCACCAACATGCACATGAACGAGGACTCCACGTGACCAAACGCTGCCAAATTTGACGGCTACCGCTTCTTAAACCTCCGCAACCAGCCGGGCAGCGAGAACCGCTGGCAATTTGTCACTACCACACCACAGGAGCCGACATTCGGCCATGGCCACCACGCTTGTCCCGGTCGCTTCTTCGCTAGCAACGAAGTCAAGCTGGTCATGGTGCACCTCATTATGAAATACGATTGGAAGTTTGTTGATGGCAAGAAACCGGCTTTTTTGTTCCCGGAAGCAGCGATCAGACCCCTGGACGAAGAGGCCGAGATCATGTACAAGTCGAGAGAATCAGAGATCAATTTTGTATAGGAGATGTGTTGAGGTGTGAAGAAAATTCCGCAGCTGGGGGCAAATGTTGGATGGGATATAGACCATCCTGCAGTCATGATGAAGCTCTGCGGATAGGATGGAAATGATATTTTCTCTCAATTGTTGTTAATGTTCGACTCACAATACGTTTGCTTTATTCACCGGGATACGTGGATGTCGGTGTCATTTTTGCACAAAATCTCCTGCACTCAAAGGATTTACAACGTAGTATCACGCCTAAAAGGTACGTACAAGAATATTGGGAATTACAACACTAGCAACGGCCCAGAAAGCGCGCCGGGGCTAGACTGGCTGACTCTACCGTCCAGATCAGTCGTGATTGGCAATGTCCGGAGGGCATAAAACTTATCGACTGCAAGTCAGGGAAACGGAGAGATATTAAGGGGACGGGTGAACTTAAAGCACGGGAAAACTGTGATTAAGCAGCCTACCCAAGGGACGACGCGGTTATCACCAGATTGTATAAGCTCTGAAAAGTGAAGGTAGAATAGGAACACGTGCTGACTGGCTACAGCCAGCACACTTTGCATTTATCATCAAGAGTAATTTAAAACTGACCACTCAAGATAATATGTGACCCATCACCTTCTCATCCCGAGGTGACAAGGACAAACTATCCCTGACTCAAGACTTGCATGCATAAAGCCCCTGTTCAGGGGCTTTAGGGGAGTAAGAGACTTTAATCAGGGCACGCCACACCACCCTTGCCTACATCAAGCACATTTGAAAGCCCCAAACTCGCGCTCAATTGTACGCCAAGTCACGTCCCGCAGATTGGCCGAAATCCAGTAGTTGCCAGCCTCGTCCTTACCATACACCATGAAGGTGTTGGGGAGGTTGTCACTCTCGCTGATGGCGATAGACCAAAAGAAGCTGGGCTTGCCTAAGCTCTTGACCTCGCCTGACGCCTCTTTCATGTCCACAGCGGCAGACCCAAAGTCTGCAACGTCAAAGAACCTGGCCTTCGACCAATTGGTGCAGACGACGAGTCGTGAGTCCCAGAAAGAAAATATGGGCGTGATCCCGAGCGAAGCCACCCATTCGCGTGCGATGCGTACCAGCCGGCGGACTTGAGTATCGGTCGTCTGCTTGACGATTTGCTCGCGTACACGAAAGGCAACCTCTCCCAGCGAGATTGACTTTGACTCTTTATGCGAAAGCAGCACGACGCAAGGGAGGACAGTGTTCTGCATGTACGCGGCAGTTCTCTTGAAGGCATTGTCCAGACGCCATCGGACGCTGAATATGGTGTAGATGGCTGTGCTACCGGTTGATGGACTCGATTTTTCGATCACGCGTGATGCCCATGCCGTCAGAAGATCCCCGTCGCTGATGAAAGGCACGGATTTGTGGCCCTTGCTAAGCTCGTCCTCGGCTATTTTACGCAGATAGGCAAGGTATGTTGCAGAGAGGTAGATCTGGCCTGGCCGCACGAAGCCGGCGGTCAACTTATCCCAAATGATACGGGCGAAAAAGACAAGCAGCGTGAGCCCACGGATCTGATAGTTTTCCTGCACGAATTTGCCTTGAGCCAACTCGTCAGAGGGCGTACCCACACACCTGAAGGGGTCGTCCTTGGCGCCAGTAAGGGGCTTAACGAGGTCGGCTCGCTGCGAAACTATGGCAGACCAGGCTTCGAGGAGGTCCGATGTAGCCATAGCATCCGCTAGGCAATGGGGTATGGTGATGCCGACCAGAGTAGCATCCTTAAAGTTGGTCACGTAGAGACCGAGGACCGGCTCGTCCGTGACAAGATAGTGCCGAATGCTGCGAGGATGGGAAGGTGCGAGACTCAAAGTAGAGAATTGATCGGATCCATCATGAACCGAAGGAGCAGTGCCTGTGCCCTTTGGCAGTCGACCAGCGACCGGATGGGCGTCAATATTGAGGGCGATTTGGATGTTTTCGAAGCGAACGGCGGGATGGGCCAAGGTAAAGGTCTTGGGAACGTGAATTTCGGCTTTCTTAGCCTTCTGTAACCAAGTTGTCAGTGCGTCGCGGCATAAACACGGCATGGGCAGTCCCCTACGTTGATACGAAGACGGCCTCCAAGCTTTCGCCAGCCTTCCTTTTCGACGAGTTGAACGAGGGATGCGTGAAGCTTGTTCGCGTCCAATACTTGGTCGTAGCGAAACGTGTAGTTCATGATGAAAGAGCGTGCGTCGACCCATTGGTCCAAGAGATGGAGAGGATAGACATCACAGGGGAAGTTGTCCTGGTCATCCTTCAGCTCAGTCGAAAAGATCGATAGCATTTTTGAGAACATGACGTTTAGTTGCCCTTTGGAGACAAAATCCGTTCAGTAGAAGTAGGTATACTGTCTGAGTTCCGAGAGATCAACTACTTAAACCACGAACATATCATCTACAGCTGGGCTATATACGAGGACTTTTGAATTGCTGGCAGAAATTTTGCACATCTTCCATCATTGGAACATCAACACTCGACACCGAGTAGAAGAATTGCCGTATTTACGGAACTCTCACGGTACTTACTGATCTCTCGCCCTTGCGCGTTTGGAAAACATGTCTTCTTGGCTTGTCTCAGGCCACGATAAAGGGGTCAATTCCCGTAGAGGTACTTGATTCGGATGCAGCCGACAGGGCCCGAGTAGAATGGTCGGCTGCTGCCGCAAACCGTGCACCCTATGCACTCCACGAAAACATGCTTAACTAGGCTGCCAATGAAGCTTTTTCGCGCAATACAGCCTATTCGGTTCATCGGCTTGCACTGCCAAGATGACGCTGAGGCGACTTATTGACAGCCTGCAGAAGCCAGGAGGACGGGACGCACATAAGCACCGAAAAGAGCAATGACTTATCAGCATTGGAGGGGTCTGGACCACAGGCGGGGCTGGAGAAGCGAAGGCTCCTTGTCGGGCGGCATTGAGGTTTAGTCCGTCCAGTCATGCCTATTGGCGGAATCCGCATGCACGAGCCGGTCATTGAGCAAGCTGGTAATGCCAAGTGGTTGGCGCCCGTCCCGATAATACCATTAACCTTATTGAGCAACATGGGCCCCTGGTGGGTGAGATCAGCGCTATTTGTCTCTGCCACGAGACCGCTTCCCCGCTGACGGCACCCAACCACGATTCCATTTTGTCCTGTAACACATCTCACTCGTTTGCTCCTTCTGCCAAGCTCCAAAATCCTTTCCGTGCCTGCGAGCTGATATCGGGCATGGGTAGGGGCCCTCTTCCCTCGGCGCTGCTGCTATATGTGTTGACGAGCTGCGATCTTGGCGCAATGGTGGTCAGCTTCAAATGTCAGCTTCACAGCGTAGCAAACAGTCAAGTGACATATTACGCCGGTCTATGGGAGCAATCCTGCGGTACAGCACCAGCCTACATGCCAAGCTCCGTATCGACCAGTCGAGTGCCTGCAGCGTGGCCTGCCTGAACCATCTTTGCCTCCCTCGCGTGAGACCAGAGCCCGCCAAGAGCGGATGGCTACGAAATATGTTACTAGCTCAGCCTTGAGATGACAATCCCGACGGACTAGCTCTTAGCCAAGAAAACGCCACTGGAAGGGAATCTGCCTGCACCGAGTATTTGGTTATCCAAAGATATGGTGAATTGTAGTCCGTCCCCTTTATGCCCAACTGACTGCACCAGCAAAACTGACTCACAAGCTCCTGGCTCCTAATCATAGTCTCAAGGTATAAAAGAAAACATCCCTACCAAAATTACTGCGGTGGCTTTTCTTGAAATTATTAATAACTTGCACGTACAGTTGGTGAGAATTATCATAGCTTTTCTTATTCTTTCAAAAACACAATCTCACGAGAGGGAAATTACTGAGCCAATTCATAAAGCCTAGTAAGACAGACGGGTGTGAAACGTTTCACCCGTCACGACCTGAGACTACAGGAGATTAGTTTGCCCCGGGAAAGGTCCGACACGCCGTGAAAATTGTTCCAGAAATAAAATAACAAACATACAAGGGATGATTAAGGGGCGACGTGTTTGCGTGGATGACTTCGTGAGGGCTGGTGAGGATTCGCCTAGGAACAAACGGGCATTCAATGCCATGAATTAATATCTGGCTGATTTTGGGGCGAAGTGCCAACTAGGCAAGCCCACATTCGCTCACCGGTTGCCCATCTAAACAAGCAAAGAATGGCCCACTTGGGTATCCTAAATGTTAAGGAACGTACAGATCGGTTTAGCAGCTACTGCATGGTGATGCGCATGTGATGAAAGTTTTTACTTCCCAGCCCCGTGAAGATACGCGCAGTTCATTCACGCGAAACGAACGGTCCCCATTTTTCTGATTACAGGCAACACTTGAGTTGAAGCTGCACAAACGAGTATAATGATTTAGCTGTTCTGCAGCCATTTGTTAGAACATGAGCACCTCATCATGTCGCAAGCTCGTATTGGTTGCGTGTAAATACCCGTTGAGAGGCGTTCATCCTCAGAACATGCTGTCGCTGGCCCGAAACGGAGCCGTGATATTCCCCTTCTGCCAGCTTTTCACGGTCGCCCGTCATTGTTTAATAACATTTTGGAACACACTGTTGACAGAATGCTGGATTTATTTGATCTTGATGCTGAGGATTTTGAACGACACAACAGGTTTCTAAAAGACTGAATAAGACTACTGAGTTTGCGACAGAAATGTGCTCGAGTCACAGACACTAAATATGTTCTGT
>KL660597.1:378917-424124 GCA_000732775.1 Stachybotrys chlorohalonatus IBT 40285 | reverse complement strand
GTGGCGGCAGCTGCCCCACGCGGACGCGATGCACCCGCCGGGCCGAGGCGAGCACTTCATGCCGCTGCTGGTGTGCGCGGGCGCGGCGGCCGACGGCGAGAGGGCGGGCTCGTACGTGGATGGCTTCTTGGGCATGGACATCTGGACGTGGTACTGGGGCGCAGAGGACGGCGTTTGACGGCGCGAGAGGCCTGCTGGTTTTCTGTGCGGCGCGCTGGAGGCTTGTGACGATGGCTGGCGGTGGTGTGTTTTGTTCTCCGTATGTAGGTAGTCTTGATGATATAGCTGCTTTGCGTGGCCCAAGAGGGTGCCCCTCCCGGCTTCACACGGGACTTTTGGTCTTGCTTGTCTCGCTTTGTCTTCTTTCTAATATCCTTTTTCTGAGATATGCTGGTACTAGCTGATGTCAGGATCAGCAGACGTGTAGATATCTTCGGGATGTACTCACTTTACACCTCATCACATACTACGCAGCGTATATCGTACATGTCATGAGAATTCGAACATGGAATTATTATCAGTCAGGAACCTTGTCCAAGCATCGGTTCGTCACCACATATAACCCGCCCAATACAGACCCTCGAGGTCGGCTTTCGCTTCGAGTGAACAGGCCTCGATGCCAACAATGCATTAGAAAGAGGCAAAAGGCTCCAAGCTCTGACATCCAAGTACCTCGGCTCAGTTGATCCCCCAAAGCAAGCGGTGCCAACCAGGGCACACAGCACAGTCTTCCACGTCTTTACTTGAAGGCCTACGCCTCATTGTAGGCATCAGTAGCGCTGGCGAGCGCGTGATGACTGGGATTCTAGAAATCCTGTCATTGTCTGTTCACGAACCATGACTCAATGGGTGCTTGCACGGTACAATGACTCTGTTCCAGAGCGAGGTAACCCGCGTTCGTGGCGAATACACCACCATGGTTTGCAGTGAATAGCTTCTCCAGGCACATGGTGTATCACGCAGCGAAAGAGGTGTATAGGATTCAATATGAACAAGCCTGTGACCGCACGTAGTATCCTGTGCTCTATGTGCTAGAGGCTCTGCGGTATCTTCTTTCATTCCTTTCCCCCATACCTCTTCATCTGCCTCCTGTCACCGTTGTCGTTGAGCATCGACGATGGATTCTTTACTTTCGAACACCTACGATACTCTCCCGACCCCCTGCGGTGTACGTACTGCATGATAATCTTAATAACAGCCACTGACATATGCGTGCGGGCTTAGGATCTTTGCTTCCGGCAGGTTGCTAGAAACTCGAGTTGCCTTCTTCAAGGTCACGCGTGCTTCTGCACCGACACCGTCTTCCTATCCCAAGTCCACGAGTGCTTGCAGGACAACTGCGATAATTCAGATCGCCAGGGTGAGCTGCTTCCCCGTCTGCTTGTCGTACCCTGATGATCATATACTGAATCTAGTTCCAAGCAACACTAGATGCTGCACTCGCCTTCTGCAGCGGCGGCTCCAACGCCCACGACCCGCAACAGGCCGCTCTCGTTACTCTTTTCGTTTTCAGCCTCCTTATATTGGCGTCACGGTTCGTCTCGGGGGCCTTTACGCATGTGAAACTGTGGCGGGATGACCTTGCTAACGTGGGCGCAATGGTGGGTTTGCTCGATGTCCTCGGCGCCGCCCTGTTAACGATGCCCAGTCTGCTTGCCTTGCCAATTTTATCGTCCTGCAAATAAGTATGACTTACCTGTGCTTCGAAATGTTGTGAAGCCGCGGATGCTGACGGACTTTTTGCACAGTGATCTCGACTGGGGCCGGACATGATACTTGGTCTTTGACCCCAGAAGATATCACAAAGATCATGGCCGTAAGAGCATGCCAAGAACGATCCCAGCATCTCACCTTCACAGCTACTAACATCAACGTGTTATAGGAAGTGTATGCCTTCTCCATCGCATACACCACGGCACGGATTCTCATCCATCTTTCCATCCTCCTCTTCTTTCTGCGAATCTTTGACCTGCCACGTGCAAAGCCAGTCTTTGTAGGAACTATGGTTCTTGTGGGAATGGAGGTCCTATGTTTTCTGTGTCTATTGGCCTTTCACTGCCGTCCAATAGCATACACGTGGCAACGCTGGACCAAGGCAGAAGGCGGCCAATGCCTCGACGGCAAAGCTATCGCGTATTCCAGTTCCATCATCGAACTTGCGGTTGACTTTGGGATCTTGCTCGCTCCTCTGGCGTATATACCGCGCTTGAAGCTGGGGACGGTTGACAAATTGTGGGCATTTGTCATGTTCCAGGCAGGCATCTCGTGAGCAACACCAATCTGGACAACCAAACGAGGGCCTGAACGCTTGCAGGGTGATAATTATGAGCATTCTTCGGTTTCGATCAATTGAGACTGCCACGCGGTCCAAGAACCTCACGGGTACGTGCCAAAAGCATGACGAGTTCAGCATCCAGCATTGCTAACAGAAACTTCCAGCAGACATGGTGCCGGCCTTGGAGTGGTCAGCCCTCGAGATATACTCGGGCCTGATACTATGCAGCCTACCGGGCCTCCACACCGTGTTGAAGACTATAGCCGCCACCTGTTCCGGCAGATACTAGAGACTCTGTGGAAAGGACGGTGCGCTAGGTCAACAGGGCCGAGACGATGCTAGGTCGGATGCAGCGGCAGTTGCTCGCCCTCCGTCGCAGGGGATCTTGAGGACGATAACTATCGAGCGGACGGTCTCTAACGACGCTTTGCAGCATGATTACCAGGATGGGTCGGCGACCACGCCGACGCCGCCGCCGGAGCGGTTGGAGTTGACGCCGTCGCGGGAGGGCGAGGTGATGACTCGCGCGTGGGCATAGACTAGACGGCGGGCCTGGACACCTGATCGTATTTTGCTGACTGATCTGAGCAAGGACAATGGAGTACTTTGCTACTCGCCGTGAAGCTGCTGTGATGCCGGTTGCGTGGCCCACAACTACCCCCTCGGTGACGGCGCCAAGCACCGGGCCGTGTCCGGGGCATCCGGGCTTGGCGGGGGCCAACCGCGAGTGGTCCGGATCATCAGGGAGGTTGCTGGGTTTCATGCTGTGGCCGTAATTACACTCATACAATACAACAGGGAGGCAGTGCGACAGGGGGCACCCAATAGGGTCTTTGGTCTGACCATGAATGCTACACCGCCGTCAAGTGTGTTCCGTGTCGTGAGACGTGCCCGAAGGCTCGCTGACTAAAAGCAGCCGATTGGGATGAGAGCACCTTGTCGTCATTGCTGGGGCTCCGGGTATGCAGATGGGCCATATGGGGTCTTCTGTGCTCACCCTTGAGCTCATCCGTCTTCGCCTAATGCAGGGGGCAGCGGGCACTGTGCACATGTCAACAAAACAGCTGGCCGTACACCGTCCAAACTAAGGCAGGCTCACACGGTGTGCGCCCTCACCATGCTTCATCGACGCAAGTGCGTGTAAGCTTCCCCTCATTTTTTTTTCTACCACAACATTTTACTGTCAGGTAAACCTGGCGGAACCTTATTCTTTTCTTGCACACGCGTCACACCCATTTCAAAATGTCCCAACCAGATGCTAAGCGGGTCAAGACGGATGAGCCCTCGTACGAGCTCATCTACTGGCCTTCCGCGCCCGGCCGCGGCGAGCCCGTCCGCCTGCTCTTCGAGGAGGCCGGCGTTCCCTACGTCGACACGGCCAAGGACCCCGGCCAGGCGGCCGAGACGATCCAGGGCCTCATGGCGGCCGACCACCTCGGCGACGACTCCAACCCGCCCGTCTTCGCGCCGCCCCTGCTCCGCCACGGCGACCTGCTCATCAACCAGCTGCCCAACATCCTGCTCTACCTCGCGCCCAAGCTGGGCCTCGCGCCGGCCGCGGGCCCCGCCGTTTACCACCTCAACGCCATCGTGCTGACGCTGCTCGACGGCTTCGTCAACGAACTGCACGAGACGCACCACCCCATAGCCACCAGCCAGTATTACGACGACCAGAAGCCCGAGGCCAAGAAGCGCTCCAAGTCGTACCGCGAGGAGCGCCTGCCGCGCTTCCTCGGCTACGCCCAACGTCTGTTGGATGCCAAGACGAGCGGTGACGGGCCGTGGCTGTACGGTGGGAGCTTGACCTACGCGGACTTGGTCCTGTTTCAGGTAGGGGCCCTTGTGTCTCGCTGCACTTTTGTGCGTCCCGCCCACGCAAACTGACACATGAGACAGGGTATTCATGGAACCAGATATGCGTTTCCCAAGACGGTAGAAAAGCTGCAAAAGTCGGGCAAGTACGACGGGGTGTTTGCCCTTTTTGAGGCGGTCCAGGAAAGACCGAACATCAAGGCGTACATGGAAAGTGACAGGAGAGTGGGCTATTCCCAGGGTATTTGGCGATACTATCCAGAGCTGGAGGAGTAGGTGTTTTGCAGCTTGTCACAGCTAATGGTAAGACGTACAATGCAAACAATCCAAGCTCATCCAACTTCATTTCTGGCCATGGTGTATGTGACTGTGCAATATCCTTCGCCCGATACACTCCCTCTCGTCTGTTCCAGGCAATACTCTGCACAGCGACACCACGTATGGACGGCCTTTGCGTCATGTGCGTTACGCACCGAGCACGGCAGAGACAAGCCGCGATACGGCAGTATTGACGCTCAAAAACCAAAGGCACCGATTACGTATTGGTGCACGAGGGGAGACGACAGACAATATCCGGCGTTGGACGTATGTAGACTGTTTGCTATGATCTATACTAATAATTGGCCCAGACGAGGTTTGAGCAACCCTACACAAGAACACAGACTGTCCTGCGATATGTGTTCTGCAACCGGGCTAGTTGTGCTGGCAGCAGCCATGATGGTATCGCAAGGGAGATGTCCCCCCGTCACGTCTATCTAGCTAAGTGGTTCCATTTACATATTCCAACCGCGCTCTCATCCCTGAGCACGACTACTTAAATCCCCCTATGCCTCCCTTCTCCTTTCCTGTTCCTTCTCTCTCCTCTCCAGACAATTCGCCTTCGGGCAACCAACCCCCTTGGCTCTTCGAGCGAGTGCGGCACCATCACCCCTTGTTTCGAATAGCAGATGAGGACTGCACCTGCGCCGGTGCCGTCGGCTACCCCAAGGTTGATGGCACCCTGCCCGCTGCACAGGAATGTTCCTTGTTCGCTCTGCTCGGCAATAAACGAGCGCAGACACTACCACCACCGACCACATCTGGCTGTCGTGCGACTACTGCTGCTCAGTCGGCGCACCACCTTCTTCGAGCCCACGCCCGGCCGAAACCCGTCATGGTAATCATGGCCAAGGCCTGCTTGTACCAAGACTTCGCAGACGCCAGCTGCGCTCCGTCGACGTCAAAAAGGATGCTCGTATTCCTGGGCCGGCGTACTGTCCATCAGAGCTCGTCAACAACGGCTCCCGCCGCCCTCGGTCGAGTCTAGAACTCTGAAGACGACGTAGTGTGCCCCTCTGGTCCCAGCTTCACGGGCCTCTACTAGGACGCCAGTGGTCTGAAGAAGACGACCTGCAGATTAGTCCGTCGGGTCATGCACGAAACGTCATCGTGAAATCACGGGGAATCAAGTTTCGGTCGGGACAAGGATGTCTTTTAGTTATGATCGATGGGATCGACGCCGGGCTACCATTATCTGCCCCGGCAAGCAACTGCCGTGGCCTGATTTTCTCCGCCAACATTGTCGACGTTAACGATGCGATCGAAAGGGACCAGCAGGAAAATCACGGCTGCTAGCACCAGCAATGGAGAAGAGGACTATTGTGGCCCAGCTGAGGGCACCCGCGACCCGCCGCTGCACCAGGAGGGCTTTCCTACTAGAAGTTTCCATGCTGATGCAGATCATGGCTCTGCATCGCACGGCGAACCATGGCCGGACAAGCAGGACGGTGGGCGGGTGCGTGTGCGTGTGCGTGTGCGTGTTTCGGAAACTTGGTCGGACTGGTGCCTGGTTGGATCCCGACAATGCTGTGATGGGGCTTCTTCGTGTCAGTCATTTGACTGGATTCCCAGCGCCGACGTCGTATGACTACTAGTTGTGAACGTTGGCGGGAGTCTCTGTGGCATCGCAAGTCCGGCCGCAGCCGACACAACATGGCCATGGTGGATGTGGCTTCAGGTTAATCATTCGCAAACTACAGGGCCGCGACTTGCAGGCTACTATCCCGTTAGAGATCATTATCCTCTTATGGATAGGAACAAGGTGGAATATTACTGGAAATATAGAACAAGCCTTTACCAGGGGTTAACAAAGGATTATGATAAAATAATGAACCTCTTGGATATATTTTACTACAACAATCTATAACCATCATTTATATAGACTTGTCACAATTCCTTATGTCATAGAGGTTGTCATGCAACATAAATCTTTAGTTACAATTCTGCCTTTTGGATATTTATCTGGATAAAGAGCAGGTGAATGGTTTACCCTACAATTGACAAGCATTTTCCCTTTGAGATGTCCAGCAAGACGTGATATTCTGGCTGCTGAGCTGGCCCGTACACTCACTGCTCTCGGCGCATGTGCGATAATACGACTCCCCTATATCTTGCCCTCAAAGAGGTTTTGCAATTAAGGTGGCCGCCGACGGATTCCCAACGCAGCTGCTTCCCTCTTCTGTTTTCCATGCCCCTTTCCTGATATGGTAAGAACGGTGGCGTGCGTTATCGATAAGACCAAGCGGGGTGTAGCACTTCCTGCTTGGGTCATCGCACCTCCATTCCACATACGTACCCCCAAACGTACGTGAGCCAGCCGTGCCGCTGATGAGGAGGTCAAGATGGACACGGCTCGCAAAACCTGGGGTGAGAAGCCCCCTCGTACCCGCTGGCCGCACGGCCCTAATGGGAATTCGATGGCTAACGCGTATGCTCTAGAGCTCGACAACAACGTCCAGCTGATCGATCCCAAGCGAGACGCCCTCTACAACTACGATGCCGAAGCCCAGAAGACCACGGCCGCGGCCCGCCCGTGGACGCAGAACCCAAACTACTTCAAGCATGTGCGCATCAGCGCCGTAGCCCTCATCAAGATGACCATGCACGCCCGCTCAGGCGGCTCCCTCGAGGTCATGGGGCTGATGCAGGGCTACATCGACGGCGACACCTTTGTCGTCACCGACGCCTTCCGCCTGCCCGTCGAGGGCACCGAGACGCGCGTCAACGCGCAGGGCGAAGCCAACGAGTACCTGGTCAAATACCTGGACCTGTGCCGCCTGCAGGGCAGGCAGGAGAACGTCGTCGGCTGGTACCACAGCCATCCCGGCTACGGCTGCTGGCTCAGCGGCATCGACGTGGAGACCGAGGCCATGCAGCAGCAGTACCAGGACCCGTTCCTCGCCGTCGTCATCGACCCTGATCGCACAGTCAGTGCCGGCAAGGTCGAGATCGGAGCCTTCCGCACCTACCCGGCCAGCTACAAGGGGGAGTCGGGCACCACGACGTCGGACGGCTTCCAGGCCGTCCCCCTCGCCAAGGCGGCCGAGTTCGGCGCCCACTCGAGCCGCTACTACAGCCTCGAGGTCTCGCACTTCAAGAGCACCCTCGACTCGCATCTGCTCGAGCTCCTGTGGCACAAGTACTGGGTCCAGACGCTCAGCCAGAACCCGCTAGTCACGAACCGCGACTACGGCAACAAGCAGATGCTCGACCTCAGCCAGAAGATCAAGGAGGCCACCACGTCCATCACGCGCGGCCGCGCGGCGCAGGGCATGCTGGGCGCCAGCAGCAAAAGTTCGGACAAGGTGGTCGATAAGCTCGCCCAGGAGGCCAACCTCATTGCTACCAAGGAGAAGTCGGCGCTGCTGGCCATGAATGTCAAGGCCAAGGTTTTCAACGACCTGATAACGAAGAGCTCATGATGATTGGGACGGCAACTACCAGAAACTACATGCGATAGATGGCGTTTAGGGGTTAATCATAATCGATTGCTTCACGAATCTTATTGTCAAAAACTCATGCAGGCTCTCAATGGTGAATCGGACTGGCGTAGCCGTCTTTCCCTGACCTATCGGTTTGGCATGCCAAACAACAATTAGTGTGCCATTGTGCACTCACTCCAACCGACATCGACCCGACTTTCCAGCTATAAACTGTAGCATATACCTGTCCCACCATCGACACATGCGTCTTGCGGTTGAATACCCCGCTCGTAGATTGAATGCAATGCGACATGGTATCCAAGGTAGCACGGCGAGCCGAGCAAGATGCCTTACCCATTTGTGCTTAGCTGAGCTGCATCATGCCAGGCGATATGAATTAAAGACAGTTCGAGACTGCGCAGCCGACGCCACGTTGCCAGGTCTGGCCTTATCTTGGAGGCGATGCTATAGCATACCATTATCGATATACGTTACACTGGAGGCGGCTTTGCGGTGAGGAGCTCCGCTGAATTGCTGAGATAAAACATTTTGACAGTTGGATTATACACGGCTGGTGCCGCCCGCGACGCAATTTGAGGCGCCCAACTTTCCGAGTCAATTACAGCCCTAGATTTCGATGCGTGAGCTTGTAAACTGGCGACAATCTAGAATATTCGGGGCATCTTCGTGGGATGCAGCGCACCTCAGCCTCGAGCGTCGCCCAAGGGTCTGCCTTGTCCGGTAACTCAAGCTGCGTCCAGCGGATTACCCGTCTCCGTCGACCAGAAGGAACAGCAGCCAAGAGGCAACACCCATCATATACGACGTTCGGTGTGATAGGAGCACCGTCCAATGCCTTCAACGGCGCCATGGAACACTGTCTGGACCCTGAGCGACGGCGACCCTGCTTTTATTAATGTTTGACAGGACCCTGTACGTATGGCTTCCCGCCGAAATCAAACCTTGGTTCGTTGGAAAATTTTCAGGGTCTCGACGGGAAAAGACACGTCTACGTATATAGGTTAATTTGGATAAATCGAATCGGCGCTCTCGAACCAAGCATCGTAATCCGTCACGGCTTGGGCGTGGCGGAACTGAACCAGATGGAAGGCTTTTGCGACGAAGCGAGGCGCCATCATGATGGATACAAAAGCCTGTCTGATCCAGCGTAGGAAATTCTAAGCATCTAGACAAACGCCCCTCATCGTCTACACATATTTTCATCATCAGCTCAAGGCAGCTTCACGCCAGCCATACACCTTCACGAGTCATCATGCGCCTCACTGCTATTATCCTTACTCTTGCGGGCTCAGCCTTGGCCCTGCCAGTCGCAGAGCCCATCGAGCCAGCCTTCACGGCGGTCACTCACTCGGGCAGCGGCTGTCCCCAGGATACCTCGGTCGAGTCCATCGACGGCGGGAAGAGCTACAAGATCCATGGCTTCTCGTCCCGCGCACCCGGACCCGACACGACCCAGAACTGCGCGTTGCACCTGAACGCGGGCGGCCAGTCGAAGCTGCAGCTCAGCTTGAAGCACGCAACCGTGCGAGCTCACGGCTACTTTCCCAGCGGCGCGGGACTGACCTACTACTTGACCAACTTTTGGACCTCCCAACCTGCCAACACGGTGAGCGCCTCATCCGCACCACGATGGGTTTCCTCCCTGGAAACATGATACTGATTGAGAGCGTAGGGCACCACCACTGGGACGTGGACCAATAGCGGCGGTACGATCAACGGGCCGCTGGTAGTCGAAATTGAGGTGCCGGCTGACGAGCGGGTGTGGTCCAAGTGCGGCGAGACTGACATCATGAACCCGAATTTCAGGGTTGTGCTCCAAGACACTGGCTACTATGGAACTCGAAATAGCCTCGTGACGACCGAGACTCTGACTTATGTCTGGCGGGAGTGTTGAGAGGTGGTGATGTACCCATGGTGGCATGACTTGTGTGGTGTGTAGTGTATCGGTGCGTTTGTCCAGCGTAAAAGCAGTGTCGATTTCCTTATAAATTCCATATTGAGTTTCTGCTGCAGTGCCATATTGCGTTTCGACAGGTATATTTCGCTTGGTGTACGCGTGATATTGATTTCCAAGTTTCCGGACCGATAGCATGGCGTGTTGTTGAGTTTGCAAGTCGTGTCATGTCATGTTGCTATTTTAATCTCCGTCTAATGTCTAAAACCGTTGTCTGCTGGGGACAACGGCTGAAACGGGATCAAGACGGTCAACCTTGGGTCCAGGAACGAAACCGAGCGCTGGGTGGCTTCAACCATAATAAAGTGCCCAGCTAGATATCGCAGGCGTTCCATTCGACGTGCATGCCAAAGTCCTCCTCAAAATTGATATTCCAAAACCTGGGCATGAGGCACGTGGGATGTGACGATTCCGGAGACGGGAGGGGTGGAGTCCAGGAATGATGAGCTGATCGGAGATTTCACCCCAGACCTGCTGAGGATGATTTATCAAGGTTAGGGGGGGTGTGGACGAATAGGTATGACGATGTGATGGGCGGCCATGTCCCGCCAAACAAAGTATAATGGCGAGACGACGCCAAAAAATCAACAAAAGTGGGCTATGATTTCATCTCAGGGCTTGCATTAAGCCCTACTCCATAGAAAGCTTCCCAAGGCCCTGCCATTCGTTTGATGAAATCGGTTGGTCTTCTAGGGTGGAAGGACTGCTCCGACGATGCGGACAAGGACGATGCAAGCATGGCAAACGTATGGACTCGTCGATTAGACGGGCCTGTCTCAGATGCGCCAAGCCACGGTTCGCGGTGGGATTGCATCAGGCATCATCCTGCTGCAAAGTTCGCTTATGCCCTGCCACGCCGGGAGATTGACTCCGGGCTGGTTGCAAGAAATGCTTGGTTGAACCAGCATCAGCCCAAGGTGATCTTTGAGGCACCGGCACTGGGATTGGCCTGCCTAGGAGTTTGACGTCATGGACTCTTCATCGCAGCGACGGGGGGAGTGATCAGCAACCATTCAGCGCTAGAGGCCGCCGCTGTTGCATCATTGTGCAATGACGGCGCGCCTGTTGATAGTCTCCCAAGCCCTTCGAGCTACTGGACTGTTTAGAAATGATGGAAGCCACAATTTGGCAAGCCTCTTTTTCACTAGCCGCAATTTTCTTTGCAATGCTGGCCCGTCCCTGTTCCTCTCGTCAAACCCACACCACCGCAGCAGGGTTCTGCGCGCAGGGGCTTTGCCGCTGAGATGCAGCGCATCAACCACTTGGGACCAGCGCAGGGGAGGACCGTACTGTGGCGAGCAGATCCGTAATTAATTATCGTTAATACGCGATCACCGGCTTGATCCTCCCGAGCGGATCCGGGGGGGGGGGAGGGGGATGCTCCAATGCTGCGCCAAGAGTGTGGGAAGCCTTCGGCTGCCGATGCAGGCCTAGGCGCTGGAGCCGGCCCCCTGGTTCTAGACTTGCAAGGCACATGAAGCCAGGGGAGGGAAAAAAAAAAACCCCCAGAGCGATCGATGCGCGTGAGCTGCCAAAATATGTGACGTGTAAATGCACAAGCGCATGTCGAAGAACGGCGTCCAAAGCTGGCTTCGTCTGTTCGTCCCATAACGCAAGGAACCACCGCGTACTGCATGTTTCGTTGTGCGGCCATGTACAAGGTCTTGCACCACGAGGGTTTGCATAGGACGGTGAACGAATTGAGCGAGGTATGTAGCTGGCGGCTGGGGACGGTAAGCTTCGTTAGAAGGTTCCGTGTGTAAGCTTTATCCAACATTCTTCTTCCTGTTTCCTTGGGACGTGATAAAGTGTGTGGCTTGCTAGCCAGGTCAATGATGCATGGAGCAGCCCGCTGGCCAACACGTCCAGCCCACGAGCCGCTGGTCGAGCCCATGGCGTATGGTCCACTAACACGGAGGTGTTCCAAGGACTGCCCAGAACAGCGTCGACGTTTTCCAAGGCTGACGCTCGAGATCGCTGATCGGGCGTCTTGTCTTGGCTGCCATCCAGGGCAAGGGGTCGTCGTCGCGCGGCTTCGTCAGCTCCCGTTTCTTTCAGGCAAGGTAGGGGAGGTGGTCTGGTCGACTTAGATGAAGCTGGCCCCACACAAGGTCCGTTCTGGACAATGACGTACTAGACCAACTGCCATTGCTCTTTCTCAACGTCACCATGAGGACGACGTGTGGCAGTTTTTGCTCCCCGTCCGTTCGCTAGCATTGCCCTTATAAAGCTTTTCCACCGCGGAACACATCCCAATTGTCCTTTCCGTTCCTCATGATCTCTGTCTAGTCTTCCTCTGCCATCAACACTACCAATTCTCTATATACCCAATACCCCCATACCACACCCATACCCATACCCTCTGTACCAATTAATACTTCTCTCTTATTAACCGTCTCGTGATACCCATACCCTTTCTCTTTGGCGCCGCTCTTGCTTAACATCATTACCGTTAACGAAGCCGCACTGATACCAATCACGCCTACACACTACCAATCGATATCGCTTCAGATCGTCTACCTTTAATCAAGCTTAGCATACGTTATAAAACCATCAACATGTCCGTCAATGTCAACAAACCAATGAACAAGGAGAAGAAGGAGGCCGATGTCAACCGCAAGCTCCAGCTTTACGGAATTCTCAACGCCTTCCAGAATGGCAAGGTTCCCTCGGTATGCTCAACCCCTTATAATTGTCTCCTTAGTAGCGCATCAACTAACAGCCCTCTAGAACGACCAGATTGATGTCGCACTCAATAGCTTCCTAAACTCTGCCGCTTTGTCGAGACCCTCAAACAAACTCTCTTCGGAGGGTAAGGTGCTCGTGGAGGACCTTAGAGAGGTTGTCAAGCAGTCCAAGAATCTCCTTCTTTCCAAGAACGAAGGAAACCTGATCCAGGACTTCATTTGGCAGACCACCCAGTTCGATCCCAAGGCCGTCAATGCTCCCAATGCCCCGGTCAACAAGGACACTGCGAAGCGCGATGGCGACGAGGCCCTAGAGGGACTAAGAACTCTGGGCACATTGCTCATCACCAACGGCCAATTCCGCAAACTTCGTAAGTATTTTCCGCCACTGGCTCGTCGACAATATCACTAATAACCATCCCACAGTCCAAGATGCCACCACCCTCCTCCGCGACATTGCAGGCGATGCCGCCGTCAACACGGCTACCAAGGTTCGCCCTAGCGAGGAGTCGCTCTCGCAGATTGACAGGCCTGCCGAGGACAACACATGGCACGACAAGCCCGACTTTTCCAAGGACAACTTGAGAAACCAGGCCAAGAACATGTACGGCGGTGATCCCCGACAGGATGCCCGCGACGTTGCCCATGCTGGCAAGAACGCCGGCAATATCAACACTTCCGACCCTAGATCCAATGATCCCAACGCCGTTGATCAGAATGCTGCTCAGGGTGCTGTGAGAGACACTTTACACCAGAAAGCTCAGGATAAGATGGATCCCGAGCTCAAGGACTCGGTCAAGGAACGCAACGAAGAATACCGTCGTCGCACTCGTGAGTACTTCAACAAGAAGATGCCGCAGGAGCGTAAGGAAAACGTCATCTTCCGCCTCAAAAAGATGATTCTCGAGTGCCAGCAACATCCCGACTATACGCAAGCTATCGAGACTCTTCTCAAGCTCGCCGAAACTTACGGCAGGCATGGCCGCCAGATCGGAGAGGGCTCTGCTGGTACGGCCAAGGAGGCCCGCACCGGGCTTAGTGCTGCCGAGAACGACCTGCGCACTCTTGTGGAGCGATTCGCTAACGGCACCTCTACCGCCGATCTATGGGAGTCCATCGATCAGATTTACAAGGATGCCGATCGGGATCAGGAGCTGAAGAACTGGTTCAAGCAGACCGATAGCTACATTCGTCGCTGCTTGCTGGAGCAGGGATACATTCTCGAGGATCAGTCCAGTCAGGAATGGGATCGTCTCTATGAGAATGGCAGGTTCCTGCTCCGTGAGAAGTATCGTGCTCACACCGACCGAGTTGTCGATGAAATCAAGTTCCTCGCCGACCAGTTCGACAAGGACCCTCACAACCAGGCATTTGGCCAGGCCTGCCAGAAGCTGTTCCGTGACCTTGGCCATGACGACAACGGCAAGCCTGTGTTCAAGCCGCATCTGATCAAAGATTTGACCGACGTCATTCTGCCTGCCATTATGGAGAATGCTGCGTACATCCCCGTTCCCCGAATTGAGTATTCTGACCCTCAATTTGACGCCATCATCGAGAACCTGGTTCTCGAGAGCGACAACTTCATGCCCAACGTTGCCGAGATTGCCAGCGAGAACTACTTCCGCTGGGGACGCAAGAAGATTGCCAACAAGAACAAGAACACCGTCGAGGTCAAGGTGTCGGGAATTCAGATGGATCTTAGAGACGTCAGCTTTCACGTCAAGCGCAAGCAGGGGTTCCCCTCCCTCACCGACACTGGTGTTGCCGACATTGCTCTGCCCGGAGATGGTTTCTCATTCAAGATCAAGTTGTCCACCGCTGATTCCAAGGATCGCCAGAATTTCTTCAAGGTTGAGAAGGTGGACGTTGACGTCAAGCAACTCAAGATTAAGCTTGTCAAGTCCAACCACAAGCTCCTCTTTGGCCTTTTCAAGCCCATCATGCTGAAGGTGCTTCGCCCTCCTATGCAGAAGGCTGTTGAGAAGGCCATCAAGGACCAGTGCAACAAGTTTGATACTATGCTGTACCAGATCAAGCAGGAGGTTGACCGGTTGAATGATCAGGCCAAGGCCAATCCCGAGCAAGCTCCCAGCATTTACCAACGATACTACCAAGCCTGGCAGAAGCGTATGCTCCAGGGCAAGGAGAAGGCTCAGGCCGCGACCCAGGACAAGAAGGTCAACGTCGCCATGGACAAGGAGAACAGCATCTTCCCCAACATCCACCTGCCAGGTGGCATCAGTTCCAAGGCCACTGAGTACAGAGAACTGGCACGCAAGGGTGACAAGTGGGAGAGTCCAGTCTTCTCCATCGGCAGCGCTAAGAAGAGCACCGATATTCCTTCTGCCCCCAAGATCGAGAAGAAGCCTCATGCCGCTACCGATCCCCACGCCACCAATGGCTTCACCAACGGTCACACCAACGGCCATACCAATGGACACTCGAACGGCTTTGCCAATGGCCGCACAGCTGGACCCGGCAACGGCTACACCACGGGTCAGCCTAACCTTGGACCCGGCAGTGGCTTGACCTCGGGCCAGACCAACCTCGGACCAGGCAACGGTTATACCTCCGGCCAGCAGCAGCCCATTCTTGGCCAGACTGGTACCTCGGTTTTGCCCAGTCTCGACGTTAACCAGGGATTGAGCTCCAATCAGCCCCTGTCTGGTAGAACTGATGAGTTCGGAGCTCGTGGTGGCACCACGAATGCTTACTAGAAAGTAGCAGAAGAAAATGGGGAAAATGGAAGGGATGTAGAGGAAGAAGAACGAGTGTTATACCCGAAGAAGCTTGCGTGATTGTTGCATTTCAGATAGCTTCAGTTTGTACCTTTTCATCATTTCGCAGTTAATTACCTCGGCGATAATATGGGGGAGTGGGAGGCAGAACCTGATGAGGATTGAATGAAGGAAGTGGTTGTTTGGACTAGTATAATTATCATTATGTTGCTTGTTCGGTGCCATGAATTTGATCCTCTTCTTTTTGTAACAGCGGTGCAAATTGTTTCTTCGTGTGTTGTATCGTGCGGAGGTACTCATAGTGCAACGCCTATTTCAAGGTTGATAGGCCTGCCGCCTTTGACTCGCGAAACTATGTTTAGATCCGCCGAGATGGTAAAGACATGGAGGTTCCATGTGGGCGCTTCGGTGCCAGTCAGCAGAAACAACAAAGGAGTCCTTGTGTGTCTTCCAATACGCTGGACTGAGTCGTGATGATGCCGGGATGCCCCGCAAGGTTTCCATTTCTGTCAGCTGTCAAGCGAGGTGCATGCCTGGAAGAGGGAAAAGGAAGAGGGAAAAAGGGCTAGTGGGCTGGCCCCCAGCTGTTTCGACGAAACAAGTAAACGAAACCTCATTGAAACCTCGCGAATTGCTTCGTCCATGAGGTTCGTTGTCCGGGAATCGACGTTACCGGCGGATGGGCGTGACTCGTGATTTGTACGACGTCACGACGCGACCGTCGGCGTGACAGCGCAATCCCAGCCGACATGTGCCTACTAGAACTTCCTTCCTCACATGCACCCCTTGTACATACATATATATGCTTCGGTAGCCGCTCGCCACCAACGACATTCATTACCACCGTCATCGGCATTCCATCATCAATATTTCCGTCAATATTCATAGAAGATTAGAGGGGAAAAAAACCCACCTATGAAGCACTTTTGCGGGACAGAATGGCTTCATCAACTCTTTCCCCCGAGCAGACGCGGGCGCTCCTGGACATCTTGATGCACCATGAGACGTACGCCGAGATCGAGAGTTTCAAGCACCCCGAGACCGTCACCAAGTATGGCTTCCCCTTCAGCAGCGGCGGCGGCGCAGCGTCGCGGTCGAATTCGCCGGCATCCGCACACTCCAAGGGCGGCCACTCGCGGGACTCGTCGAGGGGCTCGTCGGCCACAAACGCCGGCGACGAGCAGCCCTCTGAATCACCCATCCTGCAAACCATCGTGACGCGCTTCCTGCTGCGGCTGCCCGCGATCAAGACGCTGCCGCGCGAGTTCTACTCCGTGGGCCTCCAGGGCTTGCTGGCAAGGCTGGGCGAGGCCGAGCTGTCCGAGAGCTACGACAAGGGCGCCCTGGGAACCCGCAAGACGCTGTCGACGGGCTCAAGCTCCTTCATCGAGATGTTGGGTCGCGGTGCCATGGCCGGCGTGCCCAGGAAGGGCACCGAGACCAACGCCAGCTACCAGTTCGGCCAGTACGACCACTCCAAGGCCGAGGACCTCGAGAGGGCTTGGGACGATGTCGTCCAGGCCTGCCTCTACGGCAGCCTTGCCGAAGAGATCCGTGACCACCTTATCAAGACCCCAGACCTCGAGGCCTACTCACCTACCATTGCCGCCACCGCCGACTACGTCATCTATCAGTACGTCTACAATGCCCTGCCCTCTTTCGCGTCGCATCTTTGGTTTACTAACATGCCCTTCAGCCTGGCCACGTTCTGCCACCACATCTTTGTCCAGTCGCCCGAAGGACAGTACCTCCTCAAGCAGCTCGAGAACCTCCACGGCCTCGTCCCCTACAAGATGGTCAGGCAGACGCTGCGCGTGGGCAACGCGGCCACCATGATTAATGGCATAATGAGGCTGCTGCTCGCCAAGATCAGTGTCACCGGCCTGACCAACTTTGTGGGCCTAACCAAGAGTGCCGACGACGGCATGAATCTCCTGCAGCGCATCATCTCTCTCATGATGTCCTGGGACGCCTCCGAGTTCAAGAAGAGCGCCGAGCGCATCGAGAAGGCCAAGGAGCGCCCCTCGGACGACGTGCTGCAGACCATCCGCCGGTACATCAACGACGTGAGCAGGGCCGATCACGAGGCCGTTCGCCGGGCCAGTCAGGACCGCTCGCAGTCCATCATTGCCACCATCATCGAGGTTTCCAATCCCTCGCTCATGGCTACCCTCAACGAAACCACGCACACCCAGTGCCTCGAGTACTACTCGGCTCTGCTGTCGGTCCGCGATCGCGAGGCCATCACCTCGGCTTTCTGCAAGCAGACCCCAGATCTGCTCACAAACCTTGTCAGGGACTCCATCGGCGCGTACGATCCCATCATCCGGTCTATGCACGCCAATATGGACCTGCGTGAGCTCGTCCAGGACGGGCATACGTTCATGGGGGATGTTATCAAGACCAGCAAGCCCAAGAAGGCTGGCAACGGGGGCGAGGCAACCATGCCCAGCGTCCAGGACTACGTTGTGATGCTGCAGAGGAACAAGCACGCCCTGTTCAAGTTGCTCCACGGAGTCGCGGCCAACTGTCCCGAGGTTCGCACCGAGATGGACCGGTGGGTAAAGGACGTCTTCGTCAGGTTCCGTGAGGACTACAACCCCAAGTTGACATGGCAGAGGGGCGGCGAGGCTAAGGGTATGCATCAGCGCATCGACGAGCTGTTCGCCTCGCTGCCGCCGGAGACACAGCAACCAGTGCTCGAATCCATCGACGCGCACTTGCGGTACCTCGGTACGCTCCGTGGCATCTCCCGCCGCCGCTTCCAGACGCTCCTCGACGCCAAGCTGTCGGACTCGAGCGGCGCCATGGCCGGTCCGGGCATCTACCTGGCCCGCTGGCAGAGCCTGCTCGACGAGTCTAAGATCTCACCCAACGTGCCTCGCGGACCCGTGCAGCACGGTAGGGACGTCAAGAACAAAGTCGTCATGGGCAAGGCCGGCATCGCCGACACGGGCAGCCTGGACCGCCGAGCGCTCAACGACGAGATGCCCCAGGCACCCGACGTCAGCGCCGTCATCAGGGAGATGGGACCAGGGTTCCTGCGTATTGCCCAGGAACTGGGCGGACCGGACTTTTGAGCGCCGCCACGGCTGGCGCACGGTGTATATACTTAGAGAAAGCGGCGTCTTCTGCGTTGTTTCCTGGTGGCTCAGGAATATCTGGCGCTCAGGATGGAAAGAAAGCTGTTAGATTTACAAGCCTGGACGCCTCTCGGGGTAGATACGAGAGAGGTGGCACGGAAAGGCAGTATCATTATTTCCTTGGAAGCCGTTTTGTCATAGCGATGATTGCATATATACATGGGCGTATGGGTTATGGTCAAGGTCTCGCACAGTGAATAATAGTTCCCTTTGGTGATGATGATTGAATAACCCCCCTTTCTGAGCATGACAAAGTCTCTCCCACATATGTTTGGCAAGTGTGTTGCAGTCCACGTCCATCCTACCTTGGCGTGCGATGACATGCTCTCCCACCCGCGCCGTCCATAAGCTTATAATGGCCTTCTCAGGCCATCAAGAAGCCGCCCTCCTCACAACAGGAATCTGCACCGAGTACCTCGCCGTCTTCCTCGTCCCCCAGCTCGGCGAAAGCTCTCCCCCATCCTCCCTCACATCAACCACCTGCCAGCCCGCGACCCGGTCCCGGGACGGCGCCACCGCCCCCGGCTGCGAGTGAGAAAAGTCGGGAGTGACGGCCGCGGCATCTGGTGCTGTCATCGTAATTGTCGTCGTCCCCATCGGATCATGCATCTTAGGCGTGGGCGGCAGCGGCTTGGCGACATGGCGGGTTATGGCACGCTGCCGGCGTTTCCTGTACGCCAGGTCGACGATGACGGCCCGCGCGGCCTCGGGCGCCTGCGACATCTGGCCGGCTCGGCGGGCGAGCTCGTGGGAGTAGTCGTCCGCCACGGGCGCGGGCCACGGCTGCGTGGGCACCGGCGTTGGGGGTCCGTCCGTTAAGTCTACCAAGCCGGAGCGGGTGGGCGGCGCGGGCGTCGTGGGGAGGTTGGTGAGGTCGATGGCCACCAAGTCCATGACGTTGTCATCCTCTGACGCGACGGCCTCGGCGTCGTCGTCGTCTTCGTCGTCTGTCATGGAATCGTCGAAGTCGCGCGACTGTATCTTCTCCTCCATGAGCTGCTGATTGCTGGAGTCTGTCTGGTACAGTCGTGAGGGGTCCTTCAGACTGACCTCCTTGTATTGCTTGAGCGCCAGCCGGTGCCGCCATATCAGCTTGATGCTCACGCCTGCGGCTTCGCCCAGCTTCCGGCAGAAGAAGCCGCACCCGTTGCACTGCCTCCTGGAAAAGAAAACCTCGAACTCTGGCCGTGCACTGTTTTCCCAGACGGTGCGCCGTAGTCTCTGAAGATGTGCTCGTTTGACGTTGTCCATGTTGTTTGCTATCCCGCTTGCTTTGAGGAGCGAGAGGACTGCGTGGGTCGCCAGTTTGACTTCGACGTGTGAGCAGGCGTAGTACCCTATCCTGTCCTTCTGGTCAAAGGGCCGGCCCATCTTCACGCCGAGAAGCCTAGCCATGGCGACCGCTCGGCGAGTCCAGACCTTGTTGGACAGGATGCCGCGTCCGGCGTCCAGCACATCGCCGTTGGAGCCGGAGCCGTGTCCGCTCTGCGCCCAGGCGAGGATGGTACGTTTTGCGTTCCCCGGGACGACGAGAGTGAGGAATCCCACTGTCTTGGCGTCCAGCGCCGTGGTGATTTGACTAGGGCTATGGAGCTTCTGGGCGCGGGAGTGAGTGAAGGTCATGGAGAGCCCCGGGCCGAGGACCTCGACCCGCAGAGTGGCAGCTTGTGTATTAACGATGTGGTGGAAGTAAAAGAAAGACGAGGGGTCGACAAAAGCACTGTCGAACTCGGTTGGGCCAAGGTTGTCTGGCTCTGGTTTGGGCATTGTGAGAGGACCGGTTGATACGAGGAACTGTTGAGGTGTTAGTGAGAAGGAGGTAGGCAAGCGGTCAGAAGAAGCTGACCCTCGGGTACAGAAAAAGAGGACAAACCAACAAGGTCCGGTCAAAAATGTATAACTATACAGCTTGACCGTATCTTGGAGGCCTATTCCTCTTGGGGACGCGGGTGCTCCGATGGCCTGGAGTCACGGCGGAACACCATGCCAGGAGTCATGGAGATTCTCGGACACGCGTGTTGCAAACGGCGCCAGGCAATTTCGATGGTAACTCGAACAAGAGGGTAAAGAATAAGAAAGGAAAGAAAAGGGAATGAGTATAAGCAGAAAGGATAGACAGAAGGATAACAGACAACAGAGGGAGTGATGGTGAAAGGGGATAACCCAAGGCCAGTGATGCGCCTGGTATAGGTAGACGGCCGGCCTGTGTGGAGGAGTTGAAGTGGAACAAGTTCATAGGGTGGCAGGGTAATGTGTAGGTACGTGAAAAGATGTCGTGAACTGCGCAGAGGAACGCTGCGATGAGCCTGGTGTTTCAAGGTGAAGGGGTGAACTGGTGAGCTAGTGCTTAGACTCAGCTTACACCAAGGATGAGAAAGAAGGCGATAAGTAAAAGTTTGCCTCACGCACCAAGAGTCTACAATAGTCATGTTGACGGCAAAGGCTCTCACGTAGGTCACTAGGCGTTGACGTGAACGCTAAAGAATCCATTTTGAGGCAGCCCATGCCGGTCCGAGGGAATCTCATTCATACATCTCAAAAATCTAAGACCGTACGCCAAATCCCAAGTTTGTGTGTGTGCGAGTGTGCTCCCCACGACACAGCACTTTTTCGATTCATCCCCCGCCCCTTTACTCGTCATCCTCGTCATCCTCCTCGTCGGCCTCGGCGGTGGTCTGGGCGATACGGTCCAAGTCACGCTGGCCAGCCTGGGTGATGCGGCGGCCGCCCTTCTCCTCGTCCTGCTCGAGGACGCCGATCTTCTCGAGGGCCTGGAAGACCTTGCGGTCGACGGAGCCCGAGGCGTCGACGTGGCGCGAGGGCCGGTTGCCGCGGTTCTTGGCCGTGCCGTGCGCCCGGCGGAGGCGGCCGACACCGACCGTCTTGCGCAGGTAGACGTGGCGCGCGACCGAGGCGGCGCGCGTGTAGAACCAGTCGACGTCCTGGGGAGGGAGCTCCTTGGCGGGGCCGGTCTTGACGGTGTCAACCCAACCTGTGTGGTGTTAGCCGAGCCGACTCCTTAGTTAAGTGTGGTGAGTTGGATCAAAATACTTACCGGGGATGGGCAGCTTTCCCTGACGCTTCAAGAAGGCAGCGTAGGCAGTGATGAACTTGTGCGCCTAGCAGAAACCAACCCATTAGCATGATTCCGTCATCAGAAGTCTTTCGACTCCCTCGCGCCTGCTCCTCAATTCCAATGTTCTAAAAAAGCCCTCCCGTATACCGCAACGCCGCAGAGCCGAAGTCCGCCGCAGGCAAGACAGTTCGTATCATTCTTTCAGTGTTGACACGCCTGCCCTCGACTAGAGGACGACTCTGTAGCGCTGGCGGACGGTTGGGTGTATTTCTTTCTTTGTATTTTGGATGATTTGCGAGGGGTGGTATCGTCGAGGGATCATTTCTTGTTTTGTTTTGTTTTTTTTGGGTCGTGGATAGTTTCGCAGCAAGTGCAGCTGTTTCGACCAGTGCGTGCTTTTAGTTCAGGGAGGACCTACATCAACATCGCGAACGGTAACTCCGCCAGTCATTTTTGCGGTATTGAGGGGGTTGATTGGACGGGGGGGGGGGGGGTTTGACGTTGCGTTTGGTGATGAATTGGCGAGCGCGTGAGGAGTGGAAATCGTGGTGTTGAGGTTCGAGGGCTTGTCAACTTTTCGAAATAGGGCCACAAACCCTAGCGGGGGGATTTGGCGTCTAACCGCATTGATTCACAGTGAGCCCGTACAGTGCTTTGTGTGCGCACGGTGCTGGTGCTATTACATAAGCGGGGTTTTCCAAGGTGGAATGGGCGGCTATAGCTCATTCCCCATTCCCTCTGTACATACCAGTGCTGAAGATTGCTGGACGCGCGAGGATAATCAAGTAGATCTCGAGGAACGAGCAACTATGTGCTTTTGTGTCTGCTCCGATCACTTCAGCGCTATTGGATGAACAAGTGACTACACCAACTAGGGTACTGATGGGTATTCCTTCAGTATGCGCCATCACACGAGCATGGCTACAAGGAGCTACGACGTTATGGTGAGATAGGATTGCTTTCTACCAAGTTGCTCTTCTTCTACCCTCATCATGCCCACTTGGCTAGCAGGGCCATAACCGCCACTCCAAAGGCCACGCAACCAAATGCCATGTGCTGCGTCTTCAACGACGCCCTGCGCATATGCTCGTTAAACATGAACTCGTGCGCCAGCAGCTCCACCAGCCCCGTGTACAGGAGAATCCCCGCGCTGATGGCATCGAAGATGCCGTTGATCAGCTTCTGCGTGTTGGCGTTGCTGGGGTGCGCCGCGATGCCGGCCGCGACGCCGATGGGGGTCGAGACGGCGAAGCCGAGCGCGAGCAGGTAGGGCAGCCACCGCTTACTGCGCGGCCACGGCGCGTCGGCCAGTCGCGAGCCCAGGCCAAGGCCCTCGAACATCTGGTGGAACACGAGCACGATGAGCAGCACCTCGAGGTTGTCCGTGGTGCCGAGCGTCAGTCCTATGAAGACGCTATGGAAGATGACGCCAAACTCGAGGATGAAGATGGACGTGAGTCGCCCGGCCAGCGTGGCGTGCGAGTCGCCGTCTTGGTGCTCACGCTGGTGTCCGAGGTGGTCTTGTCCGCCTGGCGGGTAGCTGACGTCGTCTGGGGGCCCGGGGATACTCGTCGAGGTGTTTGCTCCCACTGCGCCGTTCATCTCGACGTCCTCATGCGGACACGCCTGTCCATCGAGCCCGTACCTCTGCCGCGCCGCACTCTTCATGATCGAGTCCATCTTAGGGTCCATCGAGTCGTCGTGGTCCTGCAGCGCAGCCGGGACGCCCGCGCGCGAAGCAAGCAACTCGACGTAAAACATGGCCATGACTGTCATGAGCGCAATGGCAAAGGCCCACGGGTAGTCCCCGAGGGTGGGCTCGAGGCACGGGTCCCCGAGGTTGTCGACGGCGGGCTCCAGCAGGTGCATGAAGGCGGTCGCGATGATGACGCCGGAGCCGACGTACTTGCAGACGAAGAAGGTGAGCTTGGGCACGTGCATGCGCTCCTGGCGGGCGAGGTAGACGGGCGCGAGGGCGCCGAAGAGGGACGCGACGAGGATGATGAAGATGGCGGCGATGCGAAGCCCCCGGTTGCCGTAGTCGACGGGGTCACCGCTGCAGTCTTGGTCCGCCGCGTCCGCCATGGTGACTTCTTGCCGCCGAGGAATGCTGCGGCAGAGGCCGGTGGTGCGGCGAGGTCTAAAGGAGGTGTGCTAAGTCGGCAGGTTTGACTAGACGGGCAACGTCAGTCACTGCCGGCAGATGGCCAAGCCATCACATTAAGGTTTCTCAAATACCTATACGCGGCTACGGCCAGGGTCCAGCTGGCAGCCACCCGAAAAGCCTTTGCAGGGCGGAATGAAGGCGTCGAAAGTAGCTTGGGCCAACTAAGAGATTTGGCCGTGACTCATATCTCGTCCGATTTGAGATGCTTGTGGGCTGGTGTGATGAGGATGTTGCTCAGGTCTTTTGTCAAGGACCTCGGTGGTTGCTGGCCAGAACAGCCGGTCAACATAAGGCACAATATAGAGGAAGGAGCCTCGCCTTTATGTGAGATAGACATGTCACTAGCCCGGCATGCTAACAAGCACTTCACGCACTACACAACGCCCCCGATTGTCTGCTACACAGTATCAAATACGCTGCTGGGTCTGAAATGGTGGAGCAGGAACGCGGCGGCCGGGCCTAGGAAACAATGACATAGTGATCCGCTGTTCTGACAGGACTCTGCACCGCGCTGGCTTGTTGTCGCTGCTGATGCTCATTATTCACAGGCGTTGGAAAAACCTGCTGGGAGACTGTGAAAAAGACGGCAAGGGAAAGCCGAGCCGTGCAGGAAACAAAAAGGCCATGCCTGCAACTCATCAAACGCCCTCGTCGCGTCCGGATAATCGGCTCTCGTTGCTGCTTTATACGACATTCTTTCGTCTCTCGGTGCGTGGATATGATGCGGTAGTGTGCTTGTGGTCGGGCCATCAAGGTCCTCAGGACATCAAGCTCCACCGGCTATGCCGGCATGCCGCAGACATCGGTCCCGATTCCCGGCCCAAAGTACAGCGCCAAGCCGGGGGTTCTCCAAGGCTTCTTCACCACTCTCTGACAACGAGTCCAACGCTGATTCAAATATTTCGCCTGGCTAGCCCCCGATGTTGCGTCTCTACCTTACTGTGTCGATGATTGTCGCTTGCCTTCCAGCCAAGTGTCTCACCGAGTGGGAACCTGGGAAGCCATCATCTTCTTTTCCAAGCACGTTTTGATAGATAAGGGCAAGCGATAGAAACAGGCTCAGACGAGGACGGCCAATACGCGGTGGATGCGATCCTATGAAGCATCACCGCCACCCTGTCGGACTCTGGACTTTTCAATGCACTCGTGCTTTTACATATCCTGTAACCAATCCGCTCTTCTAATTCACATTCATACATACAACGTACAATCCAGTCCTACTAGGACGAGAACTGAATCTCCAGCCCCAGCGTCCGGAACGGTTTATCCAGCCTTCTCAGATCAATTCCACTGCCGAGGCTAAAAAGCAGCGCCTGGAACCTCCCCTGCCACAGAACCCCAATCCTCATGTTCTGGTCCAGCCGCGCCTTGAGCACGCCCGCATACTCCTCCTTCTCCTCTGCGCCTTTCTGTAGCTTGTCCGCTTCCAGCACGGCTGCTGGGTCCACAACAAGCTCTGGATCGTCCAGTCTCCATTCGAGCTTCGCTTGGAAGCTGCGTGGTGGGCGCCCGACGGTCTCCTTGTCCGGCACCAGTCGCGCGACGGGCTTCCGCCATAATTCCATGCCCACAGCCCAGGCGCTCTCGTAGCTGAAGACGTTGAACTCGTACCGCGTGGCAAGGCTGCAGTGCTTGCCCGCCATCACGGCATAGCTGGCGGCAAAATTGCCCATGAGGGGGTTTAACGTCAACGTCGCCGATAAAGGCGTGCCCTTGTGTGAAGGTAGTGTGGCGAATCGAGTCCCTAGACTGACGCCGCCCGACTTGTTCAGCGTGCCGTAGTAGATTTCGGCGCCTGTGCTGAACCGCCCGTATACTCTTTCTCTCTCCGCAGATTCCGTCGTCTCAGGCACCTTGGACGGGTCTTGCGCGTCTCCGCCCGAGTTGTAGACGCCCCTCAAGCCCAGCAATCCTCCATCCGTGGACATCAGCCCTTCAAGTTCATATTTGCCCACGTCATACTGCGCCAGTGCTACAGCCGTTCCGCCGCCTCGTAGGTGTTTCGCCGACACAGCGCTGAACTGGACCTGCGTCGTCGGTGATATCCGCTTAACGAAGAGCGCTTCAAGGAGAGATTGGGGCAGGTAAAGTCGGCCATAGAGTAGTGAGGAATCGGGCTTGTCCTGGGGTGCCAGCCACGACGGCTTCTCGCGCCGAGGAAGCGGTGCTAGTGGACGATACGATCGCAGGAGTTCGGGTAAGGGGACTCTCTCGGACTGCGGCGTCAGGTGGAGGCGGAGCGGGACGGAGGAGAAGAGGTACGAGATTGATCCATCGACGACGCCGACAGAGCCCAGCTGGTACGAAGTCGCAAAGTTCGGGCTCGCGAGGGAGGAAAGAGTCAGGCGAAGACCCAGCGGTGTCTGGAAGTCGAGGAGAGCTAGAACAGCATGCCGTTGTCAGCAATGGAGCTGGCGTTGACAAGGACAATGGACCATTATCGTACCGTCAGGCGTGGCATTGAGCGCCGCGTAAGAGTTGTCGCGGTTCCAACCCGTTGCCTCGTAAAAGGCGTTGTGGACATAGTCCATGAACTCGCGCATTTCACCGTATGCTGGACATGCCTCCACCAAAGCGACGAGATGCCACTTTGGGACGCTGGTGTGGTGTCGAGGGTCAGGATCTTAGGTTGTGGTAGGTTTACTAGGCTGCGGACTGTTTCAAATACGAGCTACCCTAGAGAATACACCGACACCAAAGTCGAAGAAAAGCATGCCTCATGCACCCATTTCTTCGCACAGGAAGAGCTCAGGTCTCAAGTCTCAAGTCCCAATTGCGTTACACTATTATGTGAGGACTCAAATCTTCCTCCACAAAGGATTCAAGAAAATCATCATTGAAATGTTCCGTATGCCCACACATTGAGTGAGAATAGCTGTCAATGTACGAGGTATCCCCCTATCAGTGACTGGAAGTATCATTGATTCATTGTCTACCTCATTGCAAAACCTGATATGCAGCCAATTGCAAGACCCTCTGTTTTTCCCTAAGAAAGTGCCCCCAAACAATCATGTGTGGTTTGTGGCGTAGCACATCTATGCGCACGATGCTACATGTGCGCAGAATCAGGGTCTCGTACTTTGCTCGAAAAGTTCGGTTCAGTCCAAGATTTTGACTTGGGTACCGTGTCAGGGTATATGGTTTCCCGAGCCGTACATCCAACCGAAGACTGGCTCAGGGTTAGGCAAAGCAACCTTTCACCAAGCATTGTGATGTGATGCTTTGTAGCTTAGATGCTCTGTATCAAGGAGACATTGTCACCCTTCAGTAGGATTTGGCCTGGGTTGATGATCAGTACCAGTGATTTGCGATAGGTCAAGGTGCCGTACCTAATGACCTCCGGCTCTCTGTATCGTTGTCCTTGGTCTTCTGTGTAACCTCGACAGCATCATCAATGACCAAGTTCATGAACTCGTCAAATCCCTGAACACCAATCAGCTTTGGGAAGGAGGGATATCGGTAACCCAGCTACTGACCCTAATCTTGCCCTCGATTCGGATAGAAAGCTGCTCGTAGAGCCAGACGCTGACAGTAGCATGCTGCGGTCCTGTTAGCAAGCATGGTACCTCCAAGCAATTCCCATAGTCTCCGCTGGCATCAACAGATCCGCTCGTAGCCATCAGTTCCAGCTCCTTGGCGTAGCAAGCTGATCCGATGTTACAACAATCCAACGCTGGCGAGAAGTCCGCTCGTCCCAACCACTGCTGCTGCCTGTTCCCGCCTGCCGTGTGTATGGGACGATCCGGAGCGACCTGGGAGAACTTCGTACTCGAGCGGGATCACTTACGGATTGGAGAAGCTTGAAAATCATGTTGCTGCGACTGGTTAGCAACTAGCAATTCAATACCGGATGTCACACACCGGTTATGTACTGCGCATGCAGACTACTTACATAGGGGGGAGGAGAACACGGCGATTGCCGCCTTGACCGCGACCGCTCATGATGAATATTGCGTTAGGGGGTCGCTAGTTGGGGTCCTATGTATGGTGTTGTAGAAGTTGGCAAAGGCGCGGTCGCTGGGGACTTGGCGAGCTTCGATGCGACACAGGCAGCTCTTGTGGTGTTGTGCCGAATTTGGGAATATTTGGTGGGGCAGGAAGAACTATGATCCGGTGGACTGGATACCCTATAGCAGTAGTTGGATTTGCGGATTCACATTTCATCACAGTTTGTCCCTGCTGCAATCGTAATGCGTAGCTTGGGAAATGGTTGGTCTAATTCAAGCCGCCAGCCTTGGCCTTATGACAGGCGTGACTGAGCGAGCTAATTGAATATTTCAATCGACAGTTGTCTCCTTGAGTTTGACCTTTACTGGCTTTACGATGATGCGCATACTCAGACAATTTCTCGACATTTTCCGATAATGCGAGAGGTCTAGATACACTGCTACAATGAAAAATGTCGATTGAAACGTTGTTTGACAACGCTTTAATATAGTGGTGAGGCTGCACATGGACATTTGCAAAATACGGTACTGAACCAGATTCATTAGCGTTGACTGTGCAGCCCATGCCGATCATCGCAGAGAGATGTGACTCCGTTCAGCCTTGCGTGATCCGTTGACACGGTCTTCATCGGCTCCGCCCAGCATCACCAACGATTAAAACGGTGGAACGTTCCGGCTGGCAACGGCTTCCCACGACGGATCCACTAGCGGAAGTGGCCGATGCTCAAGAAAACTCTTTGCTCGTAGACTCAAACCACGCTTTGACAAAAGTCTAGCTACGCAAAAGACCAACAATGTGGGCCGGGGCGACTCCAGAAGTGCAGGATCCGCCGGGCAGGGCTTCCGGGAGTGGTTTTGGCGGAACGAGTCTTGGCCCGAACCGTTCCTATCTACGACGTGCTATATTTGCGAGCGTCCGGCGGTGACTGTTGAGGCAGCCGAGCAGGTCAGGGACTCGAGGACCATGCAATATTTTACGTATTAGCAGGTCGGTTAGCCGCCAACGTGTGCGGTTGTTTGGCCGGTTGCAGGTCTGTTACATAAGTTGATGGTGTCGGCAGGCAACAACCTTGAGGCCCTGTATCGGACGTGGCCGGAAGTCCCAACAAAGTTGCTGGCTGAAAAAAAAAAAAAAACCTAACAACAAAAAAAATCACATGTGCTCCAAGTATAGATTGCCCATTGAAGTCATGATGAAAACACTCTGATGGAATATCAAGGGGAGCCGCCGTGCGTTCCAGAAGAATCGTAAGGGTGGGGCAAGCTGGCATCGATCGGTGATCACAGATGTACAACGGATACTCAGACGGGAAGTGAGTTGACTGTGCCGAGAAGAGAAGCAACACGAGCGACATGGCCATTGTTGCGCCAGCGAGCGTCATTGGCATGGCCTCGCCCACCAAGCAACGGAGCAGATCCCGTGTCTCCAGGGGGTTTGCACCGTTGGGAGGATGGGCAGCCCAAGAATGAGGCCATCGGAAAGGATGATGACCTGACAAAAGAGCTGCCGTAGGGCTGGATGCTTGTACTTGGCTTGCCGAAAGCGGCAATCGACGGTGTAGCGGTTTGAATCGACGAATCCACCCTGCCAGGGGAAAATTTTTGCTGGGGGGGGGGGGAGGGGTCCGCAAGCGCCTTGACCTTGTGACCAGGCAAAAAAAAAAAAAGAGCCCCAATGATGCTCGAAAGAAAACCAAGGCGTGAGGGAAGTGGATTCGCATCTCCGCGGGCTTCACCGAGGGGAAGTGCATACCTCAAGGAGAAGCCGGGGAAGAAGGCTGAATGGAATGTTCCATAAAATGAGATAAGATAACGACGTACGACAGACATTCCACACCTCGAATTGGATGTTATCTCTGATAAGCCACCAAGCGGAATCCTCCAGAGACGTCTCTGTCTCTCTGTCTCTCTCCTCATATTGCTTCCCTTGCAGCGTTTGCGTTACGGAGGTCGGCCGGAGAAGTGGGGCGGCTGGCGACGGAGCTGCATGCCAGGCGCGGACGAGGGACTGTCCCGTGGCCATTGTGCGACAGCGGGCCCCCAACACAACTGCAATACCTTACGTACTAATTAAGTATTGCGTAAAGCAAAGAAAGTGACCGGTGCCGAATAACGCACATTCCCACGAAGGCCGCCCCCTCCCTTTTCCCCCTCGTAAATTAAAGGACATTGTCGAAACGGCAGCTTTGCAGCCAGCAGTGCGAGCAGGGCGAAAGGAGGATGAGGTAAGTGGAGTTGATCGGGGCGCACCCTCTGGGCATCTAGTATTACTACTGTTTTCTGGCGTAGCCGCAGACGCAAACGGGGGGGGGGGGAACCATGTGATGATTACTCTGTTGATTCCATCCGCATGGGGCACAAGTGCGGAAACACCAGCTTCGCGCTGCGCTCAAGAACCGGCCGTCGCAGCCATCGAATCTCGCCATCCTCTGCGACAACGTGCGCCCAAGACAAAAACGATGGGAAAAGCCCGGGCCCCACCGCGTTTTACCGGTTGCGCCACAGCAGGCGTGCGCGCGACGTGTGTGGGCGCTGGAGCTTGGAACGTGCCCCGTGAGTTCAGGTTTCTCAGCAGCAGCAGCAGCAGCAGTGGAGCAGGGCGCGCCATGGTGCCAGCTGCTAGGAGAGAACCAGAAAGCCCCCGATGCGGGCCTGCCAGGTGCCGGTCCATGACACATAGTTTGCTACTTCGGGTAAACCGCCCTTTGAGTCAGATGGGCTTGTTTTCTTGCCGGGGCGACCAGGGCAGGGCCCGACAAATTGTGTAAGAAAGGTGGAAGGAAAAAAAAGCCAATTGAGATGGGGCGGATGATCACTTGCTGGGCGCGCCTGTCGGTGAGGTGACGCCTTGGATCGGGGCTGGTTTGTGTATATAGGTTTCTGGCGCCCCCTGCCTGCTCACGATTCGCTTCTATGGCCCATCACCAAAGGATACACAACCCTTCACCATCTCGTTTTCTCCCCCCCCTTTCCAGGCGAGTCGAGCTACCCGACACTCGTTTGCACACCTGACCACGTTTTCCCATACGCTGGCGCATCGTCCATAACCCCCGTCCCAACTACGCTTGTCCCGCGTGATCGCACCACCTGGCCCGTTGGTCGCATTTCCTTCCCCGGATCGCCCCATCCCCACAGAGCAACTGCGGGGGAAGACGACGAGACAGTCTCGCATGCAGGGCCGGCACGTAGAGGTTCGAAGCCAGAAGACAGTAGCGCCGTCCGGGAAACCCTACCGACATCCAGGAGAAACAAAGCATCTCCGCGGAGGGAGCATGCAGGGTGTATAAGCCTGGATTGCATCATAGTGAAGCCATCTACACACGACGACCGTACAAAAAGGCCTATACAAGAGCAAGAGCCCATTGCCACCCTTTTCCCTCACCTATACCCTCCTCTGCAAATAATCACACAATACACTTGGCTGGTAACACATCGTCCATACCGCCAGCCGCACAATGCCTCACCGAGTAACCGCCTTCCTGCGGCCCGTCTCGGGCATCACGGCCAAGGCCCCCAACGACTCCTCGCGACCTCGTCCCGGCAACAGCAACACCAGCGCCGAGTCCTCCGACGCCGAGGACCACGCTGCCGTCAGGATGCACGACTTCGGCCTGCCATTCAAGACGCACAAGCGCCTGTCCAAGCACTTTGGCAGCAAGCCCACCGCCGCGGCACCCAAGGACTCGCACCCGCAGCAGCACACCCTCTTCCACCACAACCACTTCCACCACTCGTCCCCGGCGCCCGTCGCCCTCGACTGGAGCATCGAGAGCCCCCCCATCGTCTTCCACGGAAACGCAGAGTCGAGCTCTGGCGCGCTCGTCAGCGGGTTGATGTACCTCGATGTCAGGGAGGAGACGGTAGAGGTCGACTCCTTCACCGCCACCCTCCGAATCCACACGACGCAGAAGAAGCCTTTCCACGCCCACTGCTTCCCTTGCCAGAACCAGTACCAGCAGCTCAAGACGTGGAACTTCGTCGCTGCCCCGGCCGTCCTGCCCCGCGGCAGGCACCAGTACCCCTTTTCCATCCTCCTCCCCGGCGATCTCCCCGCCTCCATGGACAGCCCCCTCATGTCCATTGCCTACGAATTCACCGCCGAGGCCTCGTACGCACGGAACCCCTGCGTCAGCACCAGCTCCATCGGCCCCGTCAAGTTCGAGCGCACGCTCGACGTCAAGCGGTCCATTCCAGCCCCTGAGAACCCCCACCACTCCGTCCGCGTGTTCCCCCCCACCAACATCAAGACCACCGCCGAGTACAGCTCCGTCATGCACCCCCTGAGCGTCAACAAGATGAGCCTGAGGCTTGACGGCCTGACCAGCCCCGCCGACGAGAACAACGCCGTCGACGTGTGGAAGCTGAAGAAGGTGACGTGGAGGCTCGAGGAGACCATCAAGACCAAGGCTCCTGGCTGCAAGCTTCACGCTATCGCGGCCACCAACGTCCCGGAAGACGCCGACAACATCAAATCCCTCCAGAGGACCGAGGTCCGAACATTGGGCGAGAAGCACCTGCTGCAGGGCTGGAAGTCCGATTACAACCAGCAGGGTGGCAATGTGGACCTGGAATTCGACTTCTTCCTGCACAAGCAGAAGCCCAACAGCCGCGACCTCAAGTTTGTCTGCGACACCAAGACCGCCAGCGGAACCGAGGTCTCGCACTCGCTGCTCATTGAGCTCATCGTGTCCAAGGAGCACGGCCACGAGGGAAAGACGGAGTGGGCGACGCCAACCGGCACCGGGCGCATCCTCCGCATGCACTTCAACGTCATCGTCACCGACTACCCGGGCCTGGGCGTCAGCTGGGACAACGAGACTCCCCCCGTCTACCAGGACGTCCCGCCCAGCCCGCCCTCGTACCCGGACGAGTGCCCCGAGTACCCTTCCATGCCGGGATCCCCGGTGCTCAACGTGACCTCGGAACTGCTCGACGCGGACACACTACACACGGAGCTGCAGTACCGAAGCTCCACCGACTCACTGGCCTCATGAGCAATGGGGCAGAAGTCCAAGTTTCAGAGGATGACGACTAATGATATTTAACTACGTGGTGGCCTTATTGGGATTTTTGCATTGCAATTTGTACTTTTTGTTTTGGCGGATATACCCCTTTGTATGGATTGATTGGAAGCGAATAGGTGTCATAACTCTCGGGAATTTCGATTATTTGGTAGTTACATTTCATGGAGGAGCACGGCATTCAAGGGTCATCAGGAAAACCAGATATTGTACATCAAGGCTTTGCTACGTGCGCACACATAAACACACACACACACACACACACACATATATATATACATACCCAAATGTCGCAAACACCTTAATGAATAATCCAAACACGTACTCTCAGGCTACCTACACCTGTCCTAAAAGGTCAAGTACAAAGTTCCTTAAGAGACCTAATGGATACAGTAGACTTTACACGAATGTGATTTCCTGGATAAATCGCAAGTCGTTCTGCTACTCTAGACTAAAATCCTCGACCACGTCGTCCGGCATATCCTGGTTAATCTCGCCGTTCATCAGGCCTAGCACAAAACATTCCCCCACGAACCCCCATATGGTCTTGCCCTCTTCTCGTCGCTTCTCCCTCAACACGTACAGGGTTGTCCCGCCGAAAAAGTGCACGACAACGTCGCCTGGCCGCGTCACCTTCGGGGCAAGGCCCATGAAGCCGTCCTCGCTGATGAACCAGCTGCGCCCGCGAACCAGCCCATCTTGTGGGATGGTGGCGTGGAATCGGTAGGCCACTGAAACGCGTTCGTATAGACTGCGCTGTGTATACTTTGGCTCGTCCTCGCCGCGCCCATCGCCGCTATTGACAGTGTAGGGCAGATGCTTTTCGAAGTCTCCGTGGCCGATATGCACGGGCGTTATTGATACTACTTTGCGGCCTTCCATTTCCATTGCGAATATGGGCCTTGGCCGAGGTCTCTTAACGCCTGCATACCGAAAGGTCCAGAACGACTCACTCCGCGGCTCATGAAACAGAAAACCCTTCTCCTGGTCTGGCTCCACGGCCTCTTTAAAAGCACTACCATACGACAAGTAGGTTGTTGGGTAGGGCTCTGGAAACTCATTGATGTGCTCGGCATGTCGAGCAGTCTGCCACGAGTCCGGATTGCTAGCCTTGAGTGGCTCGACGGCTTTGATTTGAAGTACGCGGCAGCCTCGAATTTGAACCCTCAACGGTAACGTCATGGGTGTGCTTAGTTCGGGAAATTCAATGTGGCATCCCTCGAGCTTCTTCAAGCCTGACGCACCAAGGTGAGCTGCTCTCCAACCAAGGACCAGGGGGATTCCATCCCACTGACATCGCCAGTCGGGAATCCAAGTGGGCAAGTCAGCAGCATCGTACGAATTGTTGACACAACCGAGCCAGGTCAATGGCCTTTTCTTGAGAACCATGAGCCACGTCCAAGCCAACCTCACGTACACCTCAACCAGGGAATGAGAATAGTCCGCAACGGGCATCTTCTGTCCACCTCCTTCGGCTATACCCAGAAGGGCAAAAACGTGGTCCCTGGGATCGGAAGCACAACATCCGCGGGACGAGGACTGTAGCCAGAGGAAATGATGCGACTGTAGGTAGTCGTCCTCGATCTCGTGATCTATGCTTCCGACGGGTTTCGTGCACTCGGCTAAATATTTCCAGAAGGATGTCCGCATTCTCTCTAGCCGTAGAGGAATTTGGCAGTGTACTCTGGCTCCATCTGTCTCATGCATGTTTGAATCCTCAACAACTTGGCACGCCTTCAATAGTATATCCCAAGACAGAAAGGTATCAGGCTTTATGAGAATCGTCAACTCTCGTGACACTGTCACCTCTTGAATGATCCATACACGATGGAACCACGCAAGGTGAAAGAAGGCCATCAACGCGTCCCATGCCCCATCAACGTCCCACGGAGCACATCCCCAGTTATGGTCAGCTGCATCAACCTTGAGCTGGCCTGGGAGGATGTTGACCAGAGACTTTGGGAGTTCCTCCTTCGACCGGTTGCTCATTTCGGCGAGAGTGCAGATCGTATAAATCGCCATGCCCATGAGTCGATCATGCTTTCTCAAGTAGACAATAGTAAGTTCCGCGGTGCTGAAGAACGACTTGATCTGAGGAACTTGGGCGTTCTTCTCGTCCACATCGTCTTGGTTGATGCATAGCGAGTCGATCCACAGGGTTCTATACCACCCTTCGTCTCGCCGCAGGTCCAGCAATAGATCCCGGAGATTTTTCGTTACAAGTAGTTGACCACTCGGCTCATCGGCGACCCGTCCTGTATCGCCTTGACGGGTGCAGTAGCCCGCATATATGGGGTAGACGCGGTTGATGCTGCCCCAGACGTATGACACAGCAAAATATGCGCATGTATACTTCTGAGGGACGACGTCAACACTGATGACAATATCGTCTTCTGGAGCCCCAGGATGAAGATGAATAAGGCGGAACTCTCCATCCTTAAGGGTGTTGTATTGGAACGGAGGAAGGGAGGACGAATCAGCAGGCATAGCTGGTATCTGCCCATACTGACGGCCAGCGAGAGGCCGCCTGTAACTTCTTTGAATCAATCAGTGAAATAGGGAAGGAAGAGGGCGGCCAATGATTGGCAGGAATGAGGAGCTGGGCATTTTATCCAGTTCCACTTCTGCTGTCTTCAGCTCATGCAGCAAGGCTGCGCCACAGACCAAAGAACAGGGAATGAACGTCAACATTTTAACAAGTCCACGACGATTGTGACAAATGGACTATAAAGACCTACATTATATCCAATCACATGGACGTAATCGGAACTTCACCAGGACCCTGCGACTGAAAGTGTTCACTCTAGCTAGAACTCCTAGTCCCCCTGGACGATCACGCCCGTTTCCCGGTCACCATGTCTTCCTACATGTAGATTGAGAGAGCGCAAGCCTGACCGTGATAAAGCTCAACTTAGGAACCACGTGTGCGGCTCAATGCAATCCATGAGCTCTGGTCGTGGTCTTCGCTGCCTGCTTTGGGAGGACGCGTATTTGCCTCTAGCCATGGCTGCCTCTCAACGATCTGCGATACACCAAGTAGTCTGACGGATTATAAAGAAGCATCTCTGATCGATACCTCATATTTGCTCTCGTCTTATCCTGCTTCACCTTTTCGACCAGGCTCTATGCCGTATTTTTGGGATTACAACGTGGCAGCTTGTAGGCAAAGATCAAAGTGACAGGAGCCAATAGGCAAACGCGACGGGGCACATGCTGATATTCCTTCAGAGATATGGCTTGTCGGCATGATTTCAAGGGATAGAATCATCCCAGATGTTATGTTCAATTAGACACCCAAGTAAGTACGGTGGATGTCACAACTATGTACAACAGAATCGTGATTGACCCAGTGGTTTCTCAAGACTTTTCCTCCTAGCATCGGAACAGTGCCGGCCCAGGGATGGTGTAAGGCTGAGGCATGTACTGTTGTCAAGTTAGCTTATTGTCTTCACGCGGGCATTCTCATGGCGACTCACGGAGTTGTAGGTGAGACCAGGATCGGTGGGTCGGTAAGCTCCCGGGAAGCTGACAAGGTTGGTAGGCACCCTAGTGCCGGAACCGGTGACCTGGATTTGGTGGCACTATAAGGCATCATGCGGTTAGAAGCAATCTTCAATATGACGGTGTGTATTCATGTACTTACGCCTGGGTAAACCTGAACACCAGGGTAGCTATAGGCGGAGTGGAGAGCAATAAGCTCGTGGCGAACGAGGTAGTAGCCCGGTGCAAGGCATGACGGAATGGTGTAGTCAACACCGGCGTTGCCGTTCCTCATCAGGTGGGTAGCACCCCATGTGTTAGAGGTACCTACACGGCCAGCCTCCTGAACCTTGAACCAAACAGCGGCAGTGCCAGGCTGCCAGTTGTTGCAGCCAGAGTCGGGGCATCTAGCAAGGTACGTGATGGAGGGGCCGACGTGAGACTCGGGCCACAAGGTCCACTTGAGGTTGACAGTAGAGCCCGCAGCGACTGGAGCGTGGAGCGCGGCAGGCACGCTGCCGACAGTACCACCGGCAGACCATCCGTTGCATTGGACGTCGATGGAGGTAACATCCTCGACAGGGCCGTTGCCAGGAACGCGGCGGCCGATGCGCTGAGGAGTAGGGTTCATGTACGGGTCCTGGTATGGCTGGTAGAGCGTGTAGACTTGGCCGGCAATGGTGGCATTGTCCACATATCCGTGAGCAGCCACGAGGGCCGCGGCGGAAAGGAGGGAAAGAATGATCTGCATGGTGGCGGTAGAAACAGGAGAAGCAGGCGAAGGTTGAGTCGCGGATGCTGGAGTTGCTGCAGTCAGGCCGGTCTGCACGACCAGAGCCCATCGCGGCGGTTGTCTTATATATGTTTATACATCCCAGAAGAACTAGACAGAAGGAGGTTCCTCCCCCATTGGAACGCTTAGTGGCTTTGCTAGCCCATGCGGTTCAACTTGAATGGATTGGTGGAAACCTGGGCAAGCTTAGACGAAGTTTGTGGGGGTGGCCCGGGATCCGAGACGACTCGTGGTTGTTCAGAAGAGGTTGAGTTATTGGCCGTTTGTTGATCTCCCGACCCAAGGTGGAACCCGCCATGCCGGCGTTGGGACCAATTCAGGCCACGGGGGAAGAAGCGCCATACATGTGTATGCAGTACGGTGCCGTCTTACTCGAAGATAACACAGATCTAGACCCGTCGGCTTTATAACGACGCTGGCCCTCTTATTGCTCATCGCCAAGGAGTATGCTTGTCGCGTGGTTGACACTCGTTTGCTTCGGCTAATGGGAGAGGAAACCGTCGGAAGATGGACCGATCAACATGAAACAGGGGCAAGTCAACCAGCCGGCGACGAATCTTGGATGACCATCGTGGTCCCGAAGATCTGGCAGAACTAGACTTGAGAAGGCTGTGCCCGTGAAAGTTGGTCATGCACAAGGCAGATAATTGTGGCTAGGGTCATCATTGCGCTCAATACAGATTTCGACAAAAAGCTCAATGATTCCATGAAGAGTAGTAGTACAGGAGACGGTGTGAGACTCCTGGTAGAATGGCGGAGTGCCTTGGCTCAACGGGGTGAAGACGAGATGTTGATCAAGCTCGGATACATATCGCGTCGTCTGATTAAGCGATGCGATATGGGTGCAGGATGGCGGCAATGAGCCTCTTCCCAGTGCCTTGATTTTTCGGTGATCTTTGATACCGTTGACACCGTTGACGCGGGGCGACGGAGGGTGAGCGTCCTGGTCTTGGATCTGTCATCCTTGTCGGGTCCATAGAGTATCCAAGTGCTCGTCCTGTCAATTTTGCCCTTGTCACGCGCCGTCCCCGTCGCATCGCTTAGCTACTCATCAGAAGTGGTAGTACGGAACAGCCAGGTCCGACAGACGGCAACGCGGGAGCCGTTGCATGTAAGCAGCCTACCCTATGGGCACACTAACGCAAAGAAGTTCCGAGGAATTAGTTGAGATGGTCACGATGGATGCGAGTAGTATCTTCTCATGGATATCGTGTCTCGGATTGTCGTTGGACGTTGACGAAGGCTATCAAAGTTTGGCGTCATTGAGAAACGACTTCGGAGCCTCGGCCGCCAATTCCGGATCGTCGCTAGGTAGGTACCTAGGTACGTACTTACTCCAACCACAAAGTAGTAGCAGCTCCTTCCTTCCTTACATTTGGGTTGTTGCCAATGCCGTCATTGCAATCTCAGCTGGGGAAAGAACACTGCTTATGTTTCATGTGTTTGAAACCATGATCTATAGTACCTACGATAATACCTATCAAGTGAGGGACCATCTTTCAGCGTCCCCCCAAGCCTTTATTACTTTGAACCTTCCAACTCCCACCTCGGACAGCTGCATCGGTGCCTTTCGCCAAACTCAACGCGAGGGAATGCTATGCCCTGTCCGTCTTCACTGTTTCTTTCCCATGGTGCCAAAAGTGGCCACTCGACTCGCGGCCCTGATCATCTCTCGTCGGGGCTGCTCGCTACGCATCCACCAATGCCAGACGGTCGCCAGCACAACCACAAACAGAGTCAAGGGAATAGCAACCCACCACGTTGTCCAGAACAAAGGGGTAGTTGTCACATCCCATCCACTCTGATCGGCTCTTCGCTGAGATACAAAGAGCTGAGATCCCACCACCGTTGCCACGCCCGTCGTCGGTAGGAAGATCATGGTGATGGCTGCAATAATCTTCATTGAGCTGGAGTCCTGTGTCATTAGCATGGAGTCCTGCTGCGTCACCATGTTGAAAGATAGCGTGATGATGTTGTCTATCCGCTTCTGCAGACTCTTCAGTCGAAGCTGAGTCGATCGGAGCACCGACCGGCGGTAATCAAGTCGCTCCTTCAGCTGCGTCTGCACAAGCTCCCGTCTTGACACGTTCGAGCTTGAATACGGATGACTGCCAATATGCAGGCTCGTTTCCTCCGCTACCATTAGACATGAGGACAGGGCTTCGGAGAAGTGAATAATGTGCTTGGCACAGTTGTGGAGCGCCGCAAAGGGAATCTTGGAACTCATTCTCCGAACAGTCTTGGAGTTCGCGTAGTCCAGAATCATCTACACCAAGGTCAGTATCCGTGGCTTTCAAGGTGTCAGCCAGCCGTCACATACGTGCTCCAGAGGCCCAAAGATCGTGTTCATATTCCACACAGCTTCGTCGACTTCCCGGTATAGAGCTTCCAGAACCAAGTCGAAGAGAACATACGGATCCGTCGACGTATCCTTCCACGCACAGCCTGAAATGAAATCATCGAGCCTCTTGCGGACTTTCGCCGTGGCTCCAAAGCAAACCAGCGTCACGTCTCCATTGTTTCCCACGTGCATGAAGAACCCTGATCGAAGCCAACTATAGTCAGCCTGCGGCAAGTAGGACGAGGGAAAGCCGAGTGCAGCAGCAGTGGTTTTCTCGACTTCCGGCATGTTGCTTATGTTGTATTTTATGCTGATGTTCTTGCACAAAAAGTGAAACCAGGACTGACAGCCGCTCTCAACTGTCCTCCTGCCAAAACTGTGGCTCACAGATTGGATTCGCTCAGCTGTGAAGTCGCTAGGGACGTCGAGAACCCGAAAGAGTTCTAGGGTCTGTGGCAAGATATCTAGTCGAGGAAGGTCTAGGGGCGAGAAGCTGTTGCGTGATCAGGATGCTGACTTTTCAGATATGCGAGTACAGATATTGAAGCACCAAATGTGAAAATCAAGTCAACTTACACGATGCGCAGCTTGGCAGGTTCACAGAGATACTTGACATCATCAACCACCTGCCAACGGCCCTGAGGAAACTCTGCTCAACAATTAGCAAGGCACAAACCCGCGTTTCGCTGTGTTCTACCTTCTGACGTTTCCCAAATGCTGAGGGTCCATTGTGAGAAAGTGATGGGTGACGGGAAGCTCGGTGCTTGCTTAGCAAAGGCCTCGTAAGGATCGGTGACCTGTGTCCATGACATGTTGAAGTGTGCTTGAGCAATACAGCATAACCGGATCAGCCAGGCACCGATACTGACACAAAGCGCAATGCATACTTAAAGTGCTGAGTGGAATGCCTGCTCGTCAACTGAGCGATAGCCGACGTGGCACTCGCGGATTACATTCCATTTGCTGTTTGTCGAAACTGCCACCTGCTTGGTTGGGTGTGATTGTTACGATACGTGCGACCGATCCTTTCGACCACGCCGCCTCCGCCTCCGCTTCGCTCGTCAAGGTGGGTAGAAGTGCACTTCCTGCCATTCAAGACTATTGACACGCAGATACGAGCTGAGAAAGAAGTCGTCACATTGTGGTTGCTATAATTGAAAGGTTACATTGACTTGAGAAAAGCAGCTACGCTCAGCAAGTTGTTGCTGCTCACAACACCTTGAAGCCTGGACCCAGCTGACTTACAGGCCTGCAAGGATAATTCAGCCCCTTGCCAGGATCAAACCACACCAACCTAGACAAGGCTACCAATCAACGATCTGCCGGCGATCCCTTCGGCCAGGGCTCTAAAGCTTGTCCATAGCTAGGATTCCTGCAGGGGTTCCCTAACCAACCCCGTCCCGAGCCTCATGGTCCGGCCCGTAACGATCATGAAATTGAACTCGGATGGAAACAGGTGATGGTTCACGGCTTTGCGCATCAGGTGTGAGCTTTGACGCCCCACTGAGCTGGCGTAGCCAATGTTAGCTTGACATATTTTACGAAAGGGTGTCATGCTTCGGCCAGATGGGTATGATATTGCCTGTAATGGGCCGGTCGAGACAAATATCATCCAAGGCTCGTCGAGTTTGAAATGATGAGGCGCCTCCTGGGCCAGCGAGGGCTCAAGGAGCCGAAGGACGAGAATCCCTGTGCCTTGAAGCTAGGAGGCCGAGAGGTGAACGCGAACTCTTTCGATAGTCTTACTGCGCACGAATTATCTCCTACGCTGGCCGCTCATACATAGCATATAACCCATTGATGTCCCCATTACAAGGTCTCCATCAAACCCGGCTGCTTTGCCAAAGTTGTTTCAACAGGAATCTCTGCGCACGAAGCGTACCTGATATATCAATACCGAACCATGGTAAGTGTCTGAACCTCAGCCGCAAGGCTGCTGGTGTTTCCATAGGCGCCACTGACCAGTTCTCAGCCTGCCTACCACGGCGGCCACTTTGATCCCAACTCGACAGAGGCAGTAAGTCGATCGGGCATTGAAGTCGAGTTGAACAATTGGATTGATTTCCATAGCATAACGGTGGGGCAACAGCCGCACACGGAGGCGCATATACGCCCAGCCCATCAGTAAGTGACTCTATAGTTCCTATATGCCATGTATTCTCATCTTGGCACCCACAGCTGACCCAGCATTGTCTTCTCAGGTTTACCATCCCTACCAACCTCAGCAGTATCCTTCGGCACAAGCACCTACCATGGCGAATGCCAATAGCGCCTATACTGCGACTGAACCCATAAAGCCATCGCCGCAGGTTCATCAGAAGATCGTCATGGAGCAGAAACACGGTGATTACACGGTATGCGATACCTCGTTCACATATCAAGGTTGGTAACTAACACAACCATTTCTAGATCGGCTACGCCGGCTTTCCGACCGGGAACAGCCAGCAGGATAGTTTCATGGTAAAGCTCTTTAGAGGCTGTATCTGTTAGAGTCAACAATTAATATACCTACCAGGAGCCAAAAGGCCCCGTCGTCATGAACGTCGCGCCCACCACCAAGCATAATGTGAAGGCCCTTCATTCTCGAGTTTGAAATACTAGTCACTGACTTGGTTATCCTAGAAAAAGGAAAAGGAGTTCCCCATGGTCCTCAAAGGATCCCGCCACTTCTTTGGTAACCGTAGCAACTTCCGCTGGTACAACCCAATGATCTACCAGCAGCCGGGATACCAATTCAACGAAAATGAGCTGGTTCATCGCCATCGTGACTATGCGGGCCGCGTATCGCATCACACTCGCTCCGACAGGTATCTGCACCACGGTGGCGGTCACTTGAGGAATATGTACGTTGCGTGCTCGGATGAGATCTACGATGGTCCTGGCACGTCGACCTGGAAGCGCACATATATCCGGAAGGTGGCTTCCCACAAGATTCGGTTCGCAACCTGGGTCATCGACTTCAGCTATGATCCAAAGAGCTGGGCCGACTGGGGTATCATGTTCCTCAGGGCTTTCCCAGCCGCTATTGCGATGACGTTTTGGGCGAGTACCTCCTGAGATTCCGAGCCCCCGGTAACTGACTCTTTGATATTAGTTCTGGGAACCCACTACAGAGGTGATTCGTCGCAACCTACTTTACGCTCCTGTTCTGTACAAGTACCACGGAAAGCCCAAGGTTTGGAGAAACATGCTCGAGAACCGCAGAGGTCTGTCTTCTCTGGCCAGGAACAACCAGACCTACAGCCTGTTGAAGCCGCGCCACCTGTGCTTTCTCCGCGATCCCTTCACTGACGAGCTCCACGGTGTTGACATCCGCGACGTGAGTCAGTGGGAGGCCACCGATGGCGAAGATGCCGTCTTGAACTATCTCTTTGTCGGCTACTCTGCCGAGCAGTTTAGTCACAGCTCGGAAGAAGACATGATTGCTCTTCATCATATAGCAGAGACGGCATGCCGTGCGGCCAAGTTGCCGGCTTATTGGATTGCGTGTAGCTGCATGAGAGACCATGACCAGCTTGAGTCGGATGTACGTGGTCTTCTCTGCGCAAAATGTTTGACCCACGCTGACAACATCTAGGTTTATCGTATCGCCGACGTGCTTCGTGGTGCCCAAAGCATGATTATTGCGGTTGGCCGTCGAAAGTCCGCCGCCGACTCGGCTGCGAGGGCCAACACGGACACCCTCCTCAAGGAATGGGGTTCCAGGATGTGGACGTTTCCAGAGCTACTCCTGGCCCCTGGCAAGAGTGTCCAGGTGTTCACGCGAGGCGGCAATCTCAAGGCCCCAATGATTGTTCCCAAGAATCAGTTCGCAGCACGAGTGTGGACCTACATCGATCCTCAAGTGGCTCGTCAACTGATCGACCACTATCTTGGCAATATCAGCTTGAGCAGGCTTGAACTGGCAGTTCTGGCTCTGAGGTGCTTGTACAGCCGACACACAACGGAATATCTCGCCGGCGACCAGGCCTACGCTCTTATGGGACTCCTCAGGATGCGCCCTCAGATTGACAGAACAGACAGTGCCTTCCAAGCCTTTTCTCGCCTGTCTTTGGCCAACGACTCTGATAGTCTTTTGGAAAGGTACATCTGCACGCTTCCCCCCAACCATGAGCAACCATGGTTCCATATGGACGACGCCTATCAGTCTTCTCTATGGGACATTACACCCTACTGCCAGGTCGCCGGTATCGCAGAGGATGACGCCATCATCATCGATGGTGCCTGGGGAGTCGCTGTTCGATGGAAGTCCTTTTACCGGGTGTACTGGGCCGCGGGGCTGTCGTGGAAGCGGTTTTTTGCCGCCATCGCGATCCAGTGCAACGGAATGATATTCATCCTCGCCGTCACGATGATGTCCCTCGGCAGCTCAGCCAACGCCAGCGTCAGAACTAGCACCGGGGACACACTCATCGGCATCGGTGTCATCTTCCTGCTCCTCTTCCTCTACAACTGGGTCATGACTCCTACCATGACGCGGATACTCTACAGCGGCAAGTTCTCAGATGTGCAGGCCGAGATGTTCGGCTTCGAAGGCTACCTCAACGCGCCCACCATCGAGCGAACCATCTTCGGCGGCAACTTTGGGCGCTTCTCGTGGAGCCCCAACGGCAGCCCCCTGAGCCGCTCATACGTGAACGCGCACGGCGAGACCATCGGCATGGACCCGTGCAGGGACCCCGAGGTCAGGATGAAGGTGGAAAATGCCAAACGCGCCCGCCCCGGCGACATGAGGGTAAGTAGGCACCGCAACGGGGAAGTCCAAGACGCCACAGCTAACAGTTCCTTGCTTGCTTCAGGTCTTCACGCTCGTCGACACGTACAACATGCAGCTGACGCTCTTCGAGGCCGTCCGTCCGCCCCACGCGCTCATGTTCTGCGCCTCCGAGGGCGGCATGCAGCGCGCCATCGGCTGCTCGTACGACTGGACCAACTCGACCATGTACCGCGAGACGGTGCTGCGCATGCCAACCACGATGCTCAACAGGATGGACCGCGTGCCGCGGTTCAAGCTGGGCCTCCGACGCCACGAGTTCCCTTCGCACCCCGTGAACGGGGCCGTCTAGGGACCGAGCACCATCTTTGCTGGTTTCAAAGTGTGCTTGCTGCTTCTGCAATGGATTGGGTATGTACCAGGAGTAATACAAAGGAAGGGATAGGCTTGGGACTTTTACTGTGCTGTTGGATTTATGTCTCTTGCTTGTTTTTGTATCGAGTAGTACTAATTCATGATATCTTTTTCCGAATGAACACTCCTTGCTGTCAACCACCGTCTCTCGAAACTCCTGTAGACGCCATCTATCAACACAATGACCGCCCCATGACGAAGACGTCACCCTTCCCAACCGCCACCCCAGCCGTGCAGTCCTACCCCACGACAACAACACACACTTTCCCGGGGAATCTCCCGAGCGAGAGAGTACAGTACCAAACCGACGAGACACAAATACCGCGCTGCAGCCGCAAAGCACCACACAGGTTAAAAACTACCCTCTTCAGCCACAGCGTGCGAGTCATGCGTCCCCCCCCTAATGCCTCTGGACTCGCGCGTTGCCGCCCACGGGCTGGTAGGGGAGTGCACGCGCGACTCGTCGATACCGCATTCACTGTTCGGGGTCGAAGCCATGACGTTGTGGTCCGTCGCGACAAGCCCTTCCTCGCAGGTGGTGTTGCTGAGGCACAACGCCAATGCGAGATGAGCGGTATGTTCCGAGCGCTGCATGCGTGATAGTTGTAGGGACAGCCGCGGCTGCAGTGTCACCGGAGATGTCCGAGGCTTAGTTTGAATTGTTTTTGTTTTATTGCTACTCACTGTTCATCTATACTGTTACATGACTCACAAGACCATATCCAACAGGTACGCCTGCATATCCAAATGTACAGCAATGCTGTGTGCGTCTTTGCAGACGACCAGCCCTCAGCGTTGCGCTCTAGCAAGCAAAACTCCTTCACGGCGCATGCGTGGTAATGAGCAATAACGAACAAAAGAGGCCCTGAAGAGATGAACTGCCT